>OX104113.1:67424443-67906943 GCA_944474755.1 Limnoperna fortunei
AACTAACATGAAATTAAAATTTTAAAATTTACAAATAATAAAAAGTAATATACAGAAACTAATTTCTCACAGGAAAGTCAAAACTTTGTTAACAATCATGAATTAAGCGACACAGGACTAGTCCAAGCTGAAGGTAAGCTTAAGTTAGTATTTTACTCAGCGCACCAACTCACACACTCCATGCATGGAAACAGGAGGTTGGCATGCAATAAAACTTGGGTTAATCTATTATTTCTTTTAAATGCCTTTACCTAGTCAGGACCATTGCTGTAGTTGCACTTTTTATTTTATTGCGGTTTCTTGGAATTAGATTTGTGGATTTTCATGCTATAGTTGCACTGTGTATTTGGTTGCGTTTTCTTGGACTTAGATTTGTGGATTTTCATGCTATAGTTGCACTGTGTATTTGGTTGCGTTTTCTTGGACTTAGATTTGTGGATTTTCATGCTATAGTTGCACTGTGTATTTGGTTGCGTTTTCTTGGACTTTGATTTGTGGATTTTCTTTTTTGACAGTTTCCTTGGTGTTCGGTTTTTTTAAATTACCTTCATTGAAGCTATTTTTTTTGTATTCTATTGTAAGCCATTTGTAAAGGTGTCAAGTTATTCTGCCAAATTTGTTCAGTGTTTCTGTACCCGTGACAGCATATATTTCTTTCGTATGCTTTATGTCATAATATATTTATTGCTTCTTTGTTTATTATAATTCGTTACTTTTTAAGCTGATGACTATAACCTTGGTATCTTTAAAAACATTTTTATTTGCAACTACTGGGTAGACCTCTCTGCTTAGGAACTGTTAGTGTCGAGGGTGTCACCAGCCAGTAATCATTTGCGAAATGATTTAAGTGTAAGATTTTTCCTTTGCAAGGTGTAGATGACTTTAACCGGATTTGGAGTAATGGAGTGTTGATGAAAAAAGCTCTACAACATCCGGGGCGTCGGGGCCCGAGTGAGTAAGGCAGTTCGTGAACTATTGATCACGTTGTCTGTCAATATTGACATTGCGGGTTCGAGTCTCACTTCGAGCTCTACTCCAATCTTCATTTACAAGAATTGCCAGGTTCCTACCGAAGTCAGGATATACTCCGCTTTCTCCCCGACAAATACTGGACTCAATGATATATATATATGAAAATTGCTGAAAGTCGCGCTAAACAGCATTAAAAAAAACACAATCTACAACACCAACACATTTAGATATTTATATATTTTATAAATGTTTGGCTGATTGACCATGTAATAAACTATAATTAACGTTTACATGTATTTGTTATTGTAGAAATAATGTAATTTAAAATAATTTAAGAGGTTTCTAAAATACTGGCAATAAGTCAGTTTCTGCACTAACTGTAATATATACTTTTTGTCATCATAAATCTGCAATTTTATAGCTATCTTTCCAATTCGTCAATTCCTTTGCATCGGCCAACCGGGTTCCCTTGTCTGCAAACACTAAGATTCAGGTGTAGGTCATGGAAAAGGCCTTCTTACAAGTAGGTTATTACATTGAGAGTGATGAAAACCGACTTTTGTCAGTAAAATAAATTCTGGTAAATCACATGTGAAAAAAAATTATTTCACACCCTGGAAGTGACGTCACAATTAATGTAGCTATTAAACATTGACGCACAAAAATACAAAACATGCAGAACATACAAAACACATTTCCTTCAAGTTTTCGGCGACATATTAAATATTCGTTAATGTAACGCATCGTGAATATTGAACATATGATCACTCGTGATGAAAATTACTTGTTTCATCTAATGCGTTCCACGATATTTTCAATATAATATGTGCGATTGATTTTCCTATAAATAAATAACATCTAACATATTGGTAAAGTTATGTTCTTAAATTGACTTGTTATCTTAAACTGTTTTCGGTCCCTAGATAAAAAGGCAGTTACATTCTAACAGTGTTAGGTTTTGAATCTGTAAATGTATCTTTAATCTTGCGATAACAATGTTAAGCACCGGATGATGACATAATGTACGATTATTACGCGCTGAGAAAAGCTTGACGGAAATTTGTACGGACGGACGGACGGACATGAGTGAAACTATCTGTCGTCGCGTGGGCATAAAAATCTGTCCAAGTCAAGAACAGCCGGATTTCGTTAAACAGGAAGTAGGCATGAAATTTAATCCCACGGTATAGGAATCCACGCTGATGCTGCATTCCAAATATCAAGAGGCCTTGATAGTTATTGCTGAGAATACTGCTTCGAAAATATTTTCCGCGATCGCCCGCCCGACATTGACAATCCAGAAATTCGGACAATGAACATGGAATGATGAGAAATATGAGGATGGAATAGAAAACAAAGGAACAGTAATTTTAAAGAGAAATAAGATCAACCTGTTAGGCCAACTAGGGTACACTCCTTAATTGTTTCGTGGTCTGTTTCACCGCCATCAGATGCTAATGCTCCATCGTCGACCTCTTACAATAAGCTGGACTCTGCTGCGGACCACTAGGGACACACACGAAGGACAGAGTTAATGAAATCTTAACGAAACTGTATACATATATGCACCAACCTATGAACTAACATCATTTGCACATTTATAAACAGCCCTAATTACACACATTCCCTGTAACATATACATGTAATATAACCAAAACATAGCTAGTATTCCTAATATTAAGCAATTCCCACCAAGCAACCAACTTAGTTAGGTGTGCATTTATAGAACATTTATTGTTCTTTGGATTGTGTCTGAAGGTTTATAGTATTGCATATACACGCATTGTCGGACTATTGGGCTGTCGGACCGATAGGCTGTGTGTCGGACTATTAGGCTGTCGGACTACCGGGATGTCACCGATGACACACTAGTACACTCTAGTACACTCATATGCAGGTATAAACCTTTCTTAAGGGAAATGCAAAATGTCTTCTATGTAGTCTACACGTAAACTTATATTTTTAATGGTTGGTTATCTGCCTTTTAATTTTTTTTATTTAACCTATATATTTCTTTTGAATTAAAAGTTTTCATAATTTCAGCTAATATTGAAATGAAATGTGAAATTTTCGTACATGAGACAGCAAACCAACAAAACAGTAAACCTATGAAAAGAAACATTGAACTTAATTCATTTAAATACTAGTATATGCATAAACTATCTATTGATAATAATATAACAATGTACCCTTTAAATTACGTCGATTTCAAAAATATCGACTTGAAAACATATCGACCGACAACTAAGACGTGTGTGTAGTATTTGCCCCAGACTAGATCCGGAATAATTATATTTTCGACTGACAATACTACGTGACTCACGCTTATTTTTAAAAGCACCAAGCGAGCGAGAGTTGCTGACATCTAGTGGTTGTTCCAAATACTAATAGTAGAGCGAAGACAATATTCAGAATATATCATTGTTCGCGTGCGAACGTTCACAATACATGTATGACGAGTAAAATGGTTGTTTCTTTATCGCCAACTAAACTTGGAATAAGGCATAGAAAGTAAGGAGCCTTATTTGTTAATTATCTTATATAACAGTTTAAGTTTGTGTTCTCCCTCCTTGCAGAAACTGTTTCTCACGCTGTTTCTTAATAAAGTTTATCTATAGACGTTATTTTTCAAATTTTAAGATTATATTAATTTTTCAACTGCCTTCAAAACTCATTTTACTGTGTATATGGTCCCCAAAGATTTTTTTCGAACACAGTCTTAGACTAATCTTGTGTAAAACACCGGTATTCAAAAAGTAACTTTTGGTTAACCAACCATATGCTTAAGTGTTCATTCCAAATAAATAAGTGAAAAGATATTATGTTCAGGTTCTCCAAAATCTAATCAGGATTGAAAAATCCCAAAGGTTGAGAAAATAAATGTTTTCGAGTTCATGACAACAATAACTGTCAAAAGATATAAAACTTCAGGCTATTAAATCCCACTTCTGGTTAACATACCGTATATTTCCGTGCTCGTTTTAACATTCAAATGCCGAAGAGGAAACTGAATAACGAAAAGGAAAATGAATGTCGAAAAGGAAAATGGTTCATTTTCCTTTTCGAAAAGCGAAAAGGAAACTGAATAACGAAAAGTAAAATGAATGTCGAAAAGGAAAATGGTTCATTTTCCTATTCGAAAAGCGAAAAGGAAACTGAATAACGAAAAGGAAAATGAATGTCGAAAAGGAAAATGGTTCATTTTCTTATTCGGATAACGAATAGGAAACTGAATAACGAAAAGGAAAAGGAAAATGGTTCATTTTCCTATTCGAAAAGCGAAAAGGAAACTGAATAACGAAAAGGAAAATGAATGTCGAAAAGGAAAATGGTTCATTTTCCTATTCGGATAACGAATAGGAAACTGAATAACGAAAAGGAAAATGAATGTCGAAAAGGAAAATGGTTCATTTTCCTATTCAGATAGCGAATAGGAAACTGAATAACGAAAAGGAAAATGAATGTCGAAAAGGAAAATGGTTCATTTTCCTATTCGAAAAGCGAAAAGGAAACTGAATAACGAAAAGGAAAATGAATGTCGAAAAGGAAAATGGTTCATTTTCCTATTCGAAAAGCGAAAAGGAAACTGAATAACGAAAAGGAAAATGAATGTCGAAAAGGAAAATGGTTCATTTTCCTATTCGAAAAGCGAAAAGGAAACTGAATAACGAAACAGGAAAATGAATGTCGAAAAGGAAAATGGTTCATTTTCCTATTCGAAAAGCGAAAAGGAAACTGAATAACGAAAAGGAAAATGAATGTCGAAAAGGAAAATGGTTCATTTTCCTATTCGAAAAGCGAAAAGGAAACTGAATAACGAAAAGGAAAATGAATGTCGAAAAGGAAAATGGTTCATTTTCCTATTCGGATAACGAATAGGAAGCTGAATAACGAAAAGGAAAATGAATGTCGAAAAGGAAAATGGTTCATTTTCCTATTCGAAAAGCGAAAAGGAAACTGAATAACGAAAAGGAAAATGAATGTCGAAAAGGAAAATGGTTCATTTTCCTATTCGAAAAGCGAAAAGGAAACTGAATAACGAAACAGGAAAATGAATGTCGAAAAGGAAAATGGTTCATTTTCCTATTCGAAAAGCGAAAAGGAAACTGAATAACGAAAAGGAAAATGAATGTCGAAAATGGTTCATTTTCCTATTCGAAAAGCGAAAAGGAAACTGAATAACGAAAAGGAAAATGAATGTCGAAAAGGAAAATGGTTCATTTTCCTATTCGGATAACGAATAGGAAGCTGAATAACGAAAAGGAAAATGAATGTCCAAAAGGAAAATGGTTCATTTTCCTATTCAGATAGCGAATAGGAAACTGAATAACGAAAAGGAAAATGAATGTCGAAAAGGAAAATGGTTCATTTTCCTATTCAGATAGCGAATAGGAAACTGAATAGCGAAAAGGAAAATGAATGTCGAAAAGGAAAATGGTTCATTTTCCTATTCGAAAAGCGAAAAGGAAACTGAATAACGAAAAGGAAAATGAATGTCGAAAAGGAAAATGGTTCATTTTCCTTTTCGGATAACGAATAGGAAACTGAATAACGAAAAGGAAAATGAATGTCGAAAAGGAAAATGGTTCATTTTCCTATTCAGATAGCGAATAGGAAACTGAATAACGAAAAGGAAAATGAATGTCGAAAAGGAAAATGGTTCATTTTCCTATTCGAAAAGCGAAAAGGAAACTGAATAACGAAAAGGAAAATGAATGTCGAAAAGGAAAATGGTACATTTTCCTATTCGGATAATGAATAGGAAACTGAATAACGAAAAGGAAAATGAATGTCGAAAAGGAAAATGGTTCATTTTCCTATTCGGATAACGAATAGGAAACTGAATAACGAAAAGGAAAATGAATGTCGAAAAGGAAAATGGTTCATTTTCCTATTCGAAAAGCGAAAAGGAAACTGAATAACGAAAAGGAAAATGAATGTCGAAAAGGAAAATGGTTCATTTTCCTATTCGGATAACGAATAGGAAGCTGAATAACGAAAAGGAAAATGAATGTCGAAAAGGAAAATGGTTCATTTTCCTATTCAGATAGCGAATAGGAAACTGAATAACGAAAAGGAAAATGAATGTCGAAAAGGAAAATGGTTCATTTTCCTATTCGAAAAGCGAAAAGGAAACTGAATAACGAAAAGGAAAATGAATGTCGAAAAGGAAAATGGTTCATTTTCCTATTCGAAAAGCGAAAAGAAAACTGAATAACGAAAAGGAAAATGAATGTCGAAAAGGAAAATGGTTCATTTTCCTATTCGAAAAGCGAAAAGGAAACTGAATAACGAAAAGGAAAATGAATGTTGAAAAGGAAAATGGTTCATTTTCCTTTTCGAAAAGCGAAAAGGAAACTGAATAACGAAAAGGAAAATGGTTCATTTTCCCATTCAAATAGCAAAAAGGAAAGCTAATGACTAAAAGAAAAGACACACCATTTTCATTTTCGAATATCGAAAAGGAAAAAAACGAAAAGGAAAATAACTTGAGTTACGTAAAATAGGGTTACAATCTATGTTCACATTTTGTTTCTGATAATTGTTCAACCTGTTATTAACGTGTGATTTTATACAGTCATGCAATTGGTGACCCAGAGAAAAGTGTGTCTTGATTTACGTGCTAAAAAGCTCTTTTTTACTGAACACCAAAGGTTTTGATTAATTGAATTTTAGCTTTACGTCCAGCTAGCAGTATAAGTATTTCAGCTATATATATTCAGGAAGACAACAAGTTAACAAAAGATAAATCAACGGAAAAATGTGTGGGGTAGGACATAGGGAACAAAAATTTGACCACCACTATAAAAGTATGGAGTATTGAGTTGGGAGAATTTAGCCTTTTTTAGCGGCTACAATGTTCCTACTCTTTTCGAAATATATAAAAAGGGTCTTAAGCGTGTAAGGAGCGTGGCACTCTCCAAAACGTTACCCACTACGTACGCGGCCAGGCTTTCCATATCGCTGGAGTAACTTTAGAGCGTCAGGAATTAATCCTTTTGGACGTTCACCATCAGCAAGATACGTGTCTTAAGACCAATTATCCCTAAGCACCAAAATAACTGGGACATGTCTCAGATTTTGCTGAAGTTGCAATTGACCATTGGATCACAAAAATGATGACTGTTTGTTATGATTGACCACGGTTGCCATGGTAACCGAGGCGGTCATTTTTTATCATTTCTCATACTGCGAAATAGCCTATATTCAATTCCCAATTTGTTATTCAAAAATCAATGCATATTCAATACAACGTTTTATTTGCTTAATTCAATACCTCATTGACAATATTCAAAACAGTTTCAAGACTAAACATAAATGTGTAGTCAGAACGAGGCTTTCAAATATGTCAAGAAATCATGCATTTTTTCTGGAATTTTGTAACAAAAAAATTGCCATTTTTGCCACTTTACTGACTCCATTTTCAGAAAATGCACCAATCACAAATACTCATCATGAATATAATTACATAAATTGATGATTAATATTTAAAACTTATAAAAATCTCAATGGGGTAAAAAAAGATGTCTGTAGAAAACACTGTCAAAGATGGTTACCATTGTAACTTGTGAAAAAAGCCATTTCTGTATTGTTCAATATTTCCACGAAACTACTGTTTCTTAGAGGGTTAAATTAAATCATACTTAATTATTATTTTAAACAGACATCCTATAAACTTAAAATGACATTGAAATCATTTCAGGGTACAGTGTCTCAAGGTCAAGGTCAACTAAAAATTGAGCTTTCAAATATAAAAATCTCGAAGCAAAATCAATTTTAAGTGACCTTGAGAACAACACAAGTGACCTTGAAAGTTTTCTAAGGTCATACTATGTTGAAAAGATCCGTTTAGGTACATATGATGACAACAATTGTTATCTTGGCTCATATTAGAAGTATGGTCATACATATATTTAAATATCGAAAAATTGCCGTTTTTGTTTTATTACCATGGTAACCAACTTTAACAGTGTTTTCTAAAGACGTTTTTTCTTACCCCATTGAGATTTTAAAAATTTTTGAATATTAATCATCAATCTATGTAATTATATTCATGATGAGTATTTGTGATTGGTGCATTTTCTGAAAATGGAGTCAGAAAAGTGGCAAAAATGGTAATATTTTTTACCAAAAATTATAGAGAATAATGCACTATTTCTTGACACGTTTAATAGTCTCAGTCTGATCACACATATATTTAAAATGTTGTAACTGTTTTGAATATTGTCAATGAGATATTGAATTAAGCAAATAAAAAAATTCTATTGAATATGAATTGATTTTCCCCTGAAAAATTGGGATTTAAATATTGCCCTTTTCACTGTATTTTAATCGGCTCAAAATGGCCGCCACGGTTACCACGGCAACCAAAGTCAAATCATAACAAACAATCATTATTTTGTGATCCAATGGTCAATTTCAACTTATAAAATGAAAATCAGGAAAATCTGAGACATGTCATGTCTCACTCTATATGGAAATCCTTTGATCCTTATGGAGAATTGGTGTTAAGTGTTAAGTCTTTGAAGAACAATATTTTTTGTAAATGAAGAAAAATCAGTTTACACATTTTTCCAAGAAAGATAAGTTCACGTTTTTTACATCCTAACAAGTCAGGGTTTCTGTGTCCACGAAACGCTGACAAACTTAGCTAGGAAATTCCCGGGCTACGTTTTCTTCCCACTCAAGAATAACTGCCAAACACGCTTCTTTCAAGCAATTTCATTTGTTGACATTTTGAGGGTTTGACGTCATATGAAAATCTTTTAGCCCGGGAATTTCCTAGCTAAGTTTGTCAGGGTTTCGTGGACACATGTTGACACAGAAACCCTGACTTGTGAGGATGGTTTTTTTTATTTCGGTAATGATATTTCGTACTCTAATTACCAAACTTTAACAAATATCTTAACGAGTTCCGATTTCAAAGCGTTGTGCGTGTTTTAAAAAAATGCTAGAATTCATTTACGAGGGGGTGGACAGGGGGGTACCTTTCTCCTTTCTCCCTCCCCACTGCTCCTTTCTCCCTCCCCTTAGCTCCTTTCTCCCTCCCCTCAGCTCCTTTCTCCCTCCCCTCTACTCCTTTCTCCCTCACCTCGGCTCCTTTCTCCCTCCCCTCTTTACACTTCTCCCTCTTTAAAACCCTATAGCAATAGAAAAGATCACTAAATTTTGACTCAAAAGTGATATAAATTTGGGATATGAAGCATATAAACGACTTTTACAAACAAAGCATGACTCATGACACATTATCAAATGAATTTAATTGGTGTATCGTACCCTTTGGTAAAAAAATATGAGGATCATAAACTGTGACCGGTATATTTATGAAATCATGACACTGAAACCTAATAGCAATCATACAGCCAGACCTGTAGTCCACATAGACCCATAGTCCACCCAAACTTGTAGTCCACACAGATCTCTAGTCATACAACCTATAGTCCATACAACCTATGGTCCATACAGACTTATTTTCCACATAGATTTATAATCCACTTACAATTCTAGTACACCAACACCCGTAGTCCACACAGACCTAAATGTTCAGAAAATAATATAGTGTATTCATAACTTCAATTCATCGTTGTTTTTATGGTCTCTTGTTAACTGTCTCGTTGTAGTTTGAAAAAGAAACACAAAAGAAATTCTTTAATAATAGGACAATCTTGTATTTTTAAACTTTTAGTTCACTATCATGTAAGATTAGCATTATTCTACACTTAATTTACAGGGAGGATTTAATAGGTTTACATTTAGAGTAAAATTTTGATTAGTTAAAAATTAATTCATGATTAGGTCTAAATTTCTCAAAACAAAACTCAAATCAATTCTCAGACTTTTGAGTTATTTCTTAACTACCACAGCAACATAAAAATTCTCTAAGTTCTGATCGACTTAAAAGGGAATTTAAACTGAAAAAATGGTGCTTATAAATGTAATGAAAAAGGGATTACATGTATTTGCTGCTGTAACATAAATTGCCTGATTATTTGTGCTATTTACAGTTTTACTTTTGCTGCTATAGTTTTTTTTTTAAAAGGAGAAAACTGATATTTCATAAATTGTCATTCAAGGGAAATAACTAAAAAAAAAAGTCATTTGACAAACTTGGACCAAACGAGTTATTTGTAGCCCTTGTACAATCTAATTAAAGTTAAATCTTTCACTTGCTCCCCCTTTTTGTTATTGGTAGCTGCGTAGTAACACGCAGCGACCATAGAAAAAAAGGGGGGGGGGGCAAGTGAAAGACAAACGCAGCGACCAAAAGGGGGAGCAAGTGAAAGATTTAATTTTAATTAGAGTGGCCCTTGCCTTACAGATCATTTTTGCAGTTTAGAGTATCACTCTGATTTTAGGCTATAGTATGGTTTAGTAAGGTGGACAGGGGAAATGGAGCATCTATGTTTATCAACTCCTCCTACAGTTTTCAACCCAGATCTCTGAAACTTCACATAACGATTGCACATCTATTGAATTTGTTTCACCTGCTATTATGGAAGTGTTCCAGCATGTTCCTAATTTTCCAGACCTTGGAACTTTGTCATTTTTGAGCAGATTTACAGAAGACAGTAATTATATTGTGTAATTAACTCCTACAGTTTCAGTCTAGAACTCTAAATTTCACAGAAAGATTGAAAATGTAGTGAAGTTGTACACCTGTTATTATTGTTCGAGGATGTTTTTCCTTATTTTTCAGACTTGGGAACTTTGCGATTTTGTTAACTGTTGAATTGTTTAATTATGTATTCGTTTATAAAAACTTAATTGTAAGTATGAGGATAATTCATTGAGAAATTTATAAGTTTTAAGTTACAAAGCAAACACTGAAAATTTCAAGAAAAATTATGAGTAAATTACATATAATACTGTAAGAAGTAACTGGACAATTTTTTGACAATTAAATTGTTTGTAGGCCATGTCCTTCTATTACTTTTCTATAAATCGTAAATCTTTGGTACTGATCCTAAAACCAAGATGGCCACAACACTGGAACATAGAACTCCAGAGGCACTAAAAATAGCTGGTTTCAGAAACTATTTCACTTATTTAAATCAAATTATGCAGAACTAATATAAGGGTAATTTTCTACCATTGTAAAATGCATAGTGGCTACTAGAGCCATTGATGTTCTGATATGTTTATTTGTATAAAACTGTTAAATTGAAAAAAAAAACTTTTTCAAGAATTTGTTTTTCTTAATTTCAAATTTTGACCCTTTTCAATTTGTTTTCATGTATTGTGAAAGCGCTATACATTCAACCATGTCTAGTAACGTCATCCTCCCAAGTCAGGGGTTCTGAGGCCGTGATGGAGCGAACGCGGACTCAGAACCCCTGACTTGGGAGGATGAGTAACGTTTGTTACGAACACATTTGTGTAATTTTTTACCGATTTATTACGACTTTCAACGTATTTGCCGCACTTTGAATTAACACTGAAAAATATAATATCATTTTAGATATGCGTTTTTTTTCTCAATAATTTTTCCATGAATTTTTAGAGTACAACCTATATTTTTGTCAGATGTACACGAGTTTATCTTTTTCTATAGTCGTTTCATTAGCGCGACATTTTTTAAACGATGTTATTATAAACAAAGTTGCATGAACATATTATAAATATTCGATAAGGAAAATATAAATGCGCAAAACGTATTTGAGCAATAAATGTTTATTTATTGTGAACATAGACATACAAATCTAGATATTAAACCCTCTTTTAAGGTGCACGACGTAATATTTAACGTAACGTCAAAAAAGCTCAAATGACGCTACGTTTAGAGGCCCCAATAACGTGCGCTACGTCTTATTGAAATTGTTACAATTTTCAATGTAAAAGAATTAACAAAACTTCATTTGTTTTAAAATCTACCGGTATTATGTACTACATGCAATAAAACACTACCAGTGCAAACTGCGCTTTGATTAATATTTGTTTTGCGTACATGGATCCAAACTAATGGATGCAAAGCTAAAACTAGGTACTCTAAGTGGTGTCAGAGGAGAAGATTGTTTATAAAGTTAACAACGGACAGATAACAGATGACAGACCACTAGTCAATAAGTGATCTCAATATAGAAAAGTGACAGACATACGCTTTAGGAAAAACCTTACTGCATACTAGCATAGTAAAAATTCTGATCATTTGGATGCAATTTATCTCTTTACTGGAGTTTTATGAAAATAATTTTAGTCTTTTTAAATTACATCAATGAATTGGCACTTATTAAATGATTTTCAGGTACGAATTAAAGAACATATTTGTAAAAGTACTGCCTCCCTCTTTTTAGCTCACCTGGACCGAAGGTCCATGTGAGCTATTGCTATCACTTGGCGTCCGTCGTCCGTCGTCCGTCGTCCGTCGTCCGTCGTCTGTCGTCCGTCGTCCGTCGTCCGTCGTAAACTTTTTCAAAAATCTTCTCCTCTGAAACCACTGGGCCAATTTTTTTCAAACTTGGCCACAATCATCCTTAGGGTTCCTAGTTTCAAGTTTGTACCCAGGGTGTTGATCAACAGACAAATATGGCCGCTGTTACTAAAAATAGAACATGGGGGTCAACACAGGTTTTTGATCATTATCTAAAAAACTATAATAGCTATAGAGAAAACCGTTACTTCAAATTGATCAGCACATTAAGGTCTACAATAGTTGCTATTAGTGCGAAGTTGTGTATTGGCTTCTTGTAGGAGTTATTGCCCTTTTTTGACGATTTTTGACAAAATTTTTGGTATTTACAATATAACCTGAAAAATATACGAGGTAGAGTGAAACTGTAAATGGCAAAAATGATCAGCAATAAAAGCCCTACAATTCACTTGATTGGTCTGAAATTGTCAGATGACTCTTTATATGAGTTATTGCCCTTAAATGGTAATTTTTTATGAAATTTTCCGTTTTTGTCCTGTAACTTTAAAACTATAACAGCTAGAGTAAAACTGTAAATAGCAAAAATGATCAACAATACAAGCCCTACAATTCACTGTATTAGTCTGAAATTGTCAGATGACTCCTTATAGGAGTTATTGCCCTTAAATAGCAATTTTTTATGAAATTTTCCGTTTTTGTCCTGTAACTTGAAAACTATAGCAGCTAGATTGAAACTGTAAATTGCACAAATGATCAGCAATAAAGACCCTACAATTCACTTGATTGGTCTGAAATTGTCAGATGACTCCTTATATGAGTTATTGCCCTTAAATTGTAATTTTTTATGAAATTTTCCGTTTTTGTCCTGTAACTTTAAAACTATAACAGCTAGAGTAAAACTGTAAAGAGCAAAAATGATCAACAATACAAGCCCTACAATTCACTGTATTAGTCTGAAATTGTCAGATGACTCCTTATAGGAGTTATTGCCCTTAAATGGCAATTTTTTATGAAATTTTCCGTTTTTGTCCTGTAACTTGAAAACTATAGCAGCTAGATTGAAACTGTAAATTGCACAAATGATCAGCAATAAAGACCCTACAATTCACTTGATTGGTCTGAAATTGTCAGATGACTCCTTATAGGAGTTATTGCCCTTAAATTGCAATTTTTTATGAAATTTTCCGTTTTTGTCCTGTAACTTAAAAACCATAGCAGCTAGAGTGAAATAATAAATTGCAAAAATGATCAGCAAAAAAGCCCTACAATTCATTTAATTGGTCTGAAATTGTCAGATGACTCCTTATAGGGGTTATTGCCCTTAAATGACAATTTTGTTAAGAAATTTTCCATTTTTGTCCTGTAACTTGAAAACTATAGTAGCTAGATTAAAACTGTAAATTGCACAAATGATCAGCAATAGAAGCCCTACAAATGATTGCTTAGTCCAAAAATTGCAAGATGACTCTTTATAGGAGTTATTGCCCTTTCATTATGAATTTGGACATATGAACAGTTTTTTAATTATAAATTAGTCTATAACACACCTATTAGTAGAGTAAAACTGTAAATTTCTAAAGTACCCTAAAGGACAATGCCTAAAAACCATTTAATTTTCAGAAATTGTGGATGGCACCTTATAGGAGTTATTGTATTTAACAAATTTTTTGAAGAAATGTTTAGTTTTTGCACAGTAACTTAAAAGCTATAACAACTAGACTGAAACTGTTAATTTCAAAAATTTTAATATAGTTTAAGTCATTTGGATTCCAGGTGAGCGATTACAGGCTCCTGGGAGCCTCTAGTTTTAATTTTTTCCTTTCTCCCTCCCCCTTTCTCCTTTCTCCCTCCCCTCACCTCCTTTCTCCCTCCCCTCAGCTCCTTTCTCCCTCTCCTCTACTCCTTTCTCCCTCCCCCTCTCTCCCTGTCTCCCACTACCCTGTCCACCCTCTCATTTACAAGTCTAACATCCTGATGTTTTAAGTTACACCACAGTTCACAACCATACAACAATATAAGTGTCTCATAAGTCTTCATAAGGCTGGATATTATTTGTAGCTAGGTAGGTAGGTAGGTAGGTAGGTAGGTAGGTAGGTAGGTAGGTAGGTAGGTAGGTAGGTAGGTAGGTAGGGTAAGTAGGTAGGTAGGTAGGTAGGGTAGGTAGGTAGGTAGGTAGGGTAGGTATTTAGGTAGGTAGGTAGGTAGGGTAGGTAGGTAAGTAGGTAGGTAGGTAGGTAGGTAAGTAGGTAGGTAAGGTAGGTAGGTAGGTAGGTAGGTAGGTAAGTAGGTAGGTAGGTAGGTAGGTAGGTAGGTAGGTAGGTAGGTAGGTAAGGTAGGGTAGGTAGGGTAGGTAGGGTAGGTAGGTAGGTAGGTAGGTAGGGTAGGTAGGTAGGTAGGTAGGTAGGTAGGTAAGGTAGGTAAGGTAGGTAAGGTAGGTAGGTAGGTAAGGTAGGTAGGTAAGGTAGGGTAGGTAGGGTAGGTAGGTAAGGTAGGTAGGTAAGATAGGTAGGTAAGGTAGGGTAGGTAGGTAGGTAGGTAAGGTAGGGTAGGTAGGTAAGGTAGGTAGGTAAGGTAGGGTAGGTAGGTAAGGTAGGTAGGTAGGTAAGGTAGGTAGGTAAGGTAGGTAGGTAAGGTAGGTAGGTAAGGTAGGGTAGGTAGGTAAGGTAGGTAGGTAAGGTAGGTAGGTAGGTAAGGTAGGGTAGGTATGTAAGGTAGGTAGGTAAGGAAGGTAGGTAAGGTAGGTAAGGTAGGTAGGGTAGGTAGGTAAGGTAGGTAGGTAAGGTAGGGTAGGTAGGTAAGGTAGGTAGGTAAGGTAGGTAGGTAAGGTAGGTAGGTAGGTAGGTAAGGTAGGTAGGTAAGGTAGGGTAGGTAGGTAAGGTAGGTAAGGTAGGTAGGTAGGTAGGTAGATAGGTAGGTAGGTAGGTAGGCAGGTAGATAGGTAGGTAGGTAAGGTAGGTAGGTAGGTAGGTAAGGTAGGTAGGTAGGTAAGGTAGGTAGGTAGGTAGGTAGGTAGGTAGGTAGGTAGATAGATAGGTAGGTAGGTAGGTAGGTAGGCAGGTAGATAGGTAGGTAGGTAAGGTAGGTAGGTAGGTAGGTAAGGTAGGTAGGTAGGTAAGGTAGGGTAGGTAGGTAGGTAAGGTAGGTAGGTAGGTAAGGTAGGTAGGTAGGTAGGTAGGTAAGGTAGGTAGGTAAGGTAGGTAGGTAAGGTAGGTAGGTAAGGTAGGTAGGTAGGTAAGGTAGGTAGGTAAGGTAGGTAGGTAAGGTAGGTAGGTAGGTAGGTAGGTAAGGTAGGTAGGTAAGGTAGGGTAGGTAGGTAAGGTAGGTAAGGTAGGTAGGTAGATAGGTAGGTAGGTAAGGTAGGGTAGGTAGGTAAGGTAGGTAGGTAAGGTAGGGTAGGTAGGTAAGGTAGGTAGGTAGGTAAGGTAGGTAGGTAAGGTAGGTAGGTAAGGTAGGGTAGGTAGGTAAGGTAGGTAGGTAAGGTAGGTAGGTAGGTAAGGTAGGGTAGGTATGTAAGGTATGTAGGTAAGGAAGGTAGGTAAGGTAGGTAAGGTAGGTAGGGTAGGTAGGTAAGGTAGGTAGGTAAGGTAGGGTAGGTAGGTAAGGTAGGTAGGTAAGGTAGGGTAGGTAGGTAAGGTAGGTAGGTAAGGTAGGTAGGTAGGTAGGTAAGGTAGGTAGGTAAGGTAGGGTAGGTAGGTAAGGTAGGTAAGGTAGGTAGGTAGGTAGGTAGATAGGTAGGTAGGTAAGGTAGGGTAGGTAGGTAAGGTAGGTAGGTAAGGTAGGGTAGGTAGGTAAGGTAGGTAGGTAGGTAAGGTAGGTAGGTAAGGTAGGTAGGTAAGGTAGGGTAGGTAGGTAAGGTAGGTAGGTAAGGTAGGTAGGTAGGTAAGGTAGGGTAGGTAGGTAAGGTAGGTAGGTAAGGAAGGTAGGTAAGGTAGGTAGGTAGATAGGTAGGTAGGTAGGTAGGTAGGTAGGTAGGTAGGTAGGTAGGTAGGTAGGTAGGTAAGGTAGGTAGGTAGGTAAGGATGGTAAGGTAGGTAGGTAAGGTAGGTAGGTAAGGTAGGGTAGGTAAGGTAGGGTAGGTAGGTAAGGTAGGTAGGTAAGGTAGGTAGGTAAGGTAGGTAGGTAAGGAGGTAGATAGGTAAGGTAGGTAGGTAGGTAGGTAGGTAAGGATGGTAAGGTAGGTAAGTAAGGTAGGGTAGGTAGGTAAGGTAGGTAGGTAAGTAGGTAGGTAAGGTAGGTAGGTAAGGTAGGGTAGGTAGGTAAGGTAGGTAAGGTAGGTAGGTAGGTAAGGTAGGTAGGTAAGGTAGGTAAGGTAGGTAGGTAAGGTAGGGTAGGTAGGTAAGGTAGGTAGGTAAGGTAGGTAGGTAGATAGGTAGGTAGGTAGGTAGGTAGGTAGGTAGGTAGGTAGATAGGTAGGTAGGTAGGTAGGTAGGTAGGTAGGTAGGTAGGTAGGTAGGTAGGTAGGTAGATAGGTAGGTAGGTAAGGTAGGTAGGTAGGTAGGTAAGGTAGGTAAGTAGGTAAGGATGGTAAGTAAGGTAGGGTAGGTAGGTAAGGTAGGTAGGTAGGTAGGTAGGTAAGGTAGGTAGGTAGGTAGGTAGGTAAGGTAGGTAGGTAAGGTAGGTAAGTAAGGTAGGTAAGGTAGGTAGGTAGGTAAGGTAGGTAGGTAAGGTAGGGTAGGTAGGTAAGGTAGGTAGGTAAGGTAGGTAGGTAAGTAAGGTAGGTTGGTAAGGTAGGGTAGGTAGGTAAGGTAGGTAAGGTAGGTAGGTAGGTAAGGTAGGTAAGGTAGGTAGGTAGGTAGGTAGGTAAGGTAGGTAGGTAGGTAAGGTAGGGTAGGTAGGTAGGTAGGTAAGGTAGGTAAGGTAGGTAGGTAGGTAGGTAAGTAAGGTAGGTTGGTAAGGTAGGGTAGGTAGGTAAGGTAGGTAAGGTAGGTAGGTAGGTAAGGTAGGTAAGGTAGGTAGGTAGGTAGGTAGGTAAGGTAGGTAGGTAGGTAAGGTAGGGTAGGTAGGTAAGGTAGGTAGGTAAGGTAGGTAGGTAGGTAGGTAGGTAAGGTAGGTAGGTAAGGAAGGTAGGTAGGTAAGGTAGGTAGGTAGGTAGGTAGGTAAGGTAGGTAGGTAAGGTAGGTAGGTAAGGTAGGTAGGTAAGGTAGGGTAGGTAGGTAAGGTAGGTAGGTAAGGTAGGTAGGTAGGTAAGGTAGGTAAGGTAGGTAGGTAGGTAGGTAGGTAGGTAGGTAGGTAGGTAGGTAGGTAGGTAGGTAGGTAGGTAAGGTAGGTAGGTAGGTAGGTAGTATAGGTAGGTAGGTAGGTAGTATAGGTAGGTAGGTAGGTAGGTAGGTAGGTAGGTAGGTAGGTAGGTAGGTAGGTAGGTATGTAAGGTAGGTAGGTAGGTAGGTAAGGTAGGTAAGGTAGATAGGTAGGTTGGTAGGTAAGGTAGGTAGGTAGGTAAGGTAGGTAAGGTAGGTAGGTAGGTAGGTAGGTAGGTAGGTAGGTAGGTAGGTAGGTAGGTAGGTAGGTAGGTAGGTAGGTAGGTAGGTAAGGTAGGTAAGGTAGGTAGGTAGGTAAGTAGGTACAGTGTTCTAGTTCACTTAGTATATCATTTATGATGACTAAATACAAAATGCCTGAATCACCACCTCGGCTCGGCGGACAACTTAGTTACCTCAAAATATCTAAAGTAAATTAATTTAAAACAATAGCACTTTGTGTATTGCTTTATCATTCGTTAATTAGGGTCCATGTTCCCCCTCTTACACCAATACATCAGGACCTTTCGCCAAACAGTATCAAACGCCTTATTAGTGTCTAAAAATCGCTACACAATTTTTACTAGTTGGTTCTATATCTTGGATAATAGTTTCTTTGAGACAGGAAGATGCAGTCAGACAGCTAAGATCTCTTTGAAATCGCCGTTTTTAAGGGGTGATGGGAGTTCTTGGTACAATATTTTGTTGATTTCTATCTAAAAGAGTTAAAAAAAAATATTCATTACACATAACAGAAGGCAAACGGGCAGTAGCTTTCAATATAATACTCTAGTATGTCACCACCTTTGAATATTGGAATAGCCTTCAGAAAAATTCTACTCTCTTATATGATGAGAGAAAGAAATAGGATAATGAACAGTGGAGGATCCAGAGGTTCCCCTCCCCCCTTCCCCCTATACATGGGAAAAGAAAGAGAAATTGAGTGAAAAAAAGAGGAAAGACAGAGAGAAAAGAAAGAGAGAGCGAGAGTGTGTTAATAATGTTAAAATTTGTAGTCATCAACACCCTTTCAATTGCTTAAATCTTTCCAGCCCCTAATTCCCCACCAGGGCGCTGCGGTCTCCAGACTCCTTGCCCGAATTTTGTCGACCCCTAACCCGATTTTCTGTATCCGCCCCTGATGAATCCCGTTTTTTACCAAACATATACTCGATTATTTTCAACATTTATATTATGCGATAAAAATCTGCCAACAACATTCACAGTAACTTATTAAAGCAAATTAAGATAACACACTTTCTACATAATTTTAATATATTACCGTGCAATGAACATTAAATAGGCTGTTTGCAATTCACTTTCATAAAAAGAGACAAGAAAACTGTGATCAAGATTTTAGGAACAGTTTTATAAAACTGAATATCGAAAAAAATAAAAATAAAATAAAATAAATTAATTGCTTCCATTAACCTTACGTTCACTCCAAGTTTTTAGCGACGGAATAAACGTAAGTGAGTGAATTTATATTTCAAACGTTAAAATGTTAACAGTTCTTAAAGATAAAGTTAATAAAGAAATCATTCTAACGTATAAATATATTTATTATATGACTAACATTTATCTTGATTTTGATTGGCCCAGGGTATCATGAAAAGTATTATGCAGACAGTGTGTTAACCTCAAAGTAGATAAAAATAGACTGATATAAAAGTTTTTGAGTAGCTAAAAATAGAATATTTATCACTTTTCAGTAGTTAAAAATAGAATTCAACAATAGGAAACAACCATTAATTCGATTGGTTGGATTAAAAAACATCAGCCAATCAAAATCATTCTTTTAACACATTCTATTTGTTGACATTGTTTCAAAATGGCTGACGAGCAGGAGACAAGTTTTGCAACTGTCAATGAATAGGAACTTTTGTTGCCAATTTTTCATAATTGCTTTAATATTACAATAAATTTTTATTGAAAAATGTTAATTTCTTTCAATTTAAAATGTGATAGTTTACTGTTGTTATTGTTGAAATAAATTTTTATTGTTATCTTATTTTATTAGAGACTTCTAGTGTACAAGTAAAAACAGTCATATAATAAAACATTCATCGACTTTTATATAGGTTAATACCTGGTTTTATCAACCCTCAAAAATAATATCCACGCTCGCCGTTGGCTCGGTGGATATCATTTTTTCAGGGTTGATAAAACCAGGCATATGCAACTATTACTGTCATAATTAGGTTCGATAACTCTGTTTATCAATGAACGACAGTTGTGTATCATTAACACCAAAATTTTATAATATATCAAATTGCTGTTATTATTAAAAAAATTATTTTATGTGTTTTAAACATGTTATTAATATTTGACAATTTTTTCTATTTTTATATATACTTTTTTTTTTATCATTTATGGAGTTCCTCGTTTATTGTTGTTATCCCCGTGGCATCATTATTTTTTTATACTCAAAAACTACTACTATAGTTCATATTTTAATAAAATTATCAATGAATTATGGTTACCTAATAAACATTTGTGACAGATCTGTTATTTAGAATACCTTTAATGTATTGAAATTTAACCCATGCTGTGTCTTCCCGATAAAGCTTGTACTGCCATAAACTTGTATTCTCTGTACAGGATATTTATTGAACAGCTTATTCCTTAAAACTTGAATTTTGACTACCTTTATGACAGAGAAAAATGCGCCCAAAATGGGATATTTCTGTAATTATCTTTCACATAAATACTTTATAAATGTTTATCACAAAGTTCACTACCACATTTTCAATTCAAGACAATGCAATTGCAGTTAGTTTGTTCTAAAGACAGTATTTTGTTTGTCAAATACTCTTAAAGTTTTTTTTAATTAATTATTAAAATATTTAAATCTAAATTAAACGTGTTACATATTTCTAAAATATAATTAAACCATAAAAATACCACACATCATTGTCCCTTGTCTGAACCACGTGGTCTGAACTCCGCCATGTTAAAAATTATAAAATGAGCTAATTTCAAATGAAATGGGAAGTATTAAGATAAAAAATTAAAGTGTTAAAAATGTGAAAATTAAATACATCAATATGTCTACTATTTGTATATATGTGCAAAACTATGTTTATACGAAATGTATTTAATATGCAATTTACGTCAGAAGTGGAGCATATTTGACAATTTCCCATTGAAACAATGTAACCAGAAGGCAGAAAATAAGGCTTTTTTTCAAACAAAATGGGAAGTATTTTGCAAGTAATTTAAACTAGTAAAATTCATATCATTCGAAAGATAAGAGACTGTAGAACTGGGAACAATGTGCAAAACATATATATTTTATTTATTTAACCAGATATCGGCGTTTTTTAAATCGTCCCATTGATTTTCTATTGAGTGAAATATACAATATGGCTGTCAAAGATACGTCACAGAAGTCACGTGATGTCGCTAATAGTTGTATATGTATTAACCTATATCAAAGTCAATAAATGTATAATACAGCACGTGGACAAAAGTCATTCCGTTTCCGCCATGTTGATTTTTGCAAATTACTTTTACCACCCGTTTTACAGTACATTTACGGTAATAAAAACAACGTCAAAAAAGGTCATAAATTAATGGTTCATCTGAAAATAAAACTCAAAGTGGAAGACCACCAAAAATGGACGACCGGAGCTGTCGGATTTTGAACCGAAGTATAAGAGAGGACAGGTCGGCAACATTAGTTGATATTACGAACAAATTCAACAACCAAAATCATGTTCCAGTGTGTAAGAGGACAATTCAGAGGGCTTTATTTATAGGATAATTAATTGGGCGGAGTGAATATCCAAAATATGATCACGAGTGTCGCATAACGCATCTGATTAAACGAGTGCGCGGAACTTGTTCCACGCACGAGTTTAATCTGATGCTTTATGCGGCACGAGTGATCATATTTTGGATATTCACGATGCCCAATTGATTATCCTATTTATTAAATAGATCAAAATTGTTTTCGTAAAATTTTCATGCCAAATCCTAAATTTTATGAACGGCGGGTGAATATCTGTATAGTACAAAACCATTGTGACGTTTTGGCGGGAAAAATCCCGAGAGTGAAAATAAACGATAATTTTCACATGTGATTTACCGTGATTTCTGTCACTCGGAAAATTCGGTATTTCATCTCTATCTATATAATAAATAAATTTGACTATAAAAAACGTTCAATTCGTAAAAAATTAGGAGTCTGGGCTGTCAACCGTTTACGCAGAGTTCATTGGTGCCGCACTCATTTAACATGGACAGTACAGAATAACTGGAGAACAGTGATATTTAGTGATGAAATGAAAGTTGTTGTCAGTGGCACAGGACTTGTTAAAGTTTGGAGAACGCGTGGAGAAGCTTATCGCCCCGAGTGTCTTGGGTACGTCAAGCCATACTGACTACTGTGGGAAGCAACTTACTATGATGGTATGGGGCTGCATAACATATTATGGTGTAGGTACTTTAGTGTTTGTAAATGGAAATATGAACAGTGAAAAGTATATAGAGGTTCTAGATAACAATCTTTGGCCTGTTATTGTGAAGCATTTCCTTAACGAAGGTTGCTTGTTTCAGGATGACAATGCGACATGCCATGCGTCGCATGCAACAAAAGCCTGGAAGGAAAGAAACCAGCTATCTTGTTTACCTTGGCCTGCGCAATCTCCCGATATTAACATTATCGAAAATATTTGGCTTCTTATAAAAAATCATGTCAAAAGGACCTTAAATCTGTGCTCATCACTGCTTGGAATTCTGTCACTATTTTGTATATCCAGAACTTGTATAGATCCATTCCACGCCGACTACAGAAAGTAATACGTTCAAAGGGACATATAACCAAATATTGAGGTTTTTCAACAACAGGGGAGTGGTGAGTACTTGTTTTAATTGTTATAAAAAACTATAAGTATTATTTCCAATATGGCGGAAAAAACGGAATGACTTTTGTCCACATACTGTATATATATCAACTCACTGACACACACTGTTCATACAAAAAGTGGATAGTGGATGATACAACGTAAACGTTGTTTACATCTAAAACTAAAGTGAAAACACAAACTTAATATTTAAGGATCGTTTTCAATTGCTGCTTAGATTATTGGATGTAGACGACTTTCGTTTGTGTACAGCGTAAACCAGTAATCTAGCCAGCAATTGAAAACAATTCTTATATTTTAAATTCAATATTATGAAAAGAAATAATAAAAACAATATTCTAATATGACGTCCTTCAAACTCTTTGGAAACACACCTCTATTTAAATATTCAACAAAATACGGCTGTTCCAGCCACTTCAAAAACCCCCGTGTGTTGATGTTTTTGCTTTAAAATTTATTTTATTTTGTACCTTTGTAAGAAAATCCAATAAATAACATGTTTTCACGATAACAAGTCCATTTTCTATTCTATTCCTTTATTGTTTACATGTCAAAAGTCTTCCTTGACTTTAGCTACGTTGTGTATTCAAGGGACGTTGCGTTGTTTACAATGACGTTCAATGCAAACCGCGAGACTTTTCCCGCCCCCACCAAAAACGAATTTACCGTTACGTATCAAAATGAAAACGCAACCGAATTTCAAAATGTTGATTAATTGTGGAAAATAATTGTCGATTTAAATTTGCACCATTGTGGATCTAAAACAGGAGCATAAGATCGACCAAATGCGGAAAGAGGTTTTCATTTCTCACGCAAACACAGCAACACATTAGTCTGGGATCCTGACTAAATATTCTCAATACCGTAAGCGGATTTCCGGTTTGAATATACAGTCAGGTCACCAGACCTGGTCTCCTGGTGCAATATTTTTCATTGACGCAAGCTTCACTTCAAATATAACACCAGGTCAGGACCTCCGATATAAGCATTTTCATTGGTTGATAATATGACGCCATTTTAAAATATCATATGCACGTGTCAATTTTTATTAAAGCTGGGAATACATTTTCTTTATAAAACTTAAATATAAATTACATTATAACTTTACGTTTAAATTTTGAAATCTCAATGTAAACTCAGCTAAGAAATGAAAACAATGAACGTCATAAAGAGAATGACGTCACAATACGTTCGGTCTACTTGAACTTATCTGTATTACAAAATGGTTAGTCTAGAGAATGCCCGAACGTCAAATTTCAACGCTCTCACCGTTGAAATCCAATGCTCCTGACCTGACGTTATATCCGAAGGCCGCTTAGGCTAAAGAGGATATCATCGTCAGGGTACCAGAATAGTCACCAGCAATGAATCCGGTCAAAATTTTGACCGGTTTGCAACATTCGGAATGCCTCAAAATTTACGTCAGTAATAACTGTAACTGACGTAATTCCGATACAAAGCATTATGACGTAACGTCCGGCGTCCGGTAATCAAATTCAAATAAAAATACAGTTGATCAAAAGAATGCTTTTAAAGATTTTATGTTTTATTGTGGAAATAACTCTAAGGGAATGGTCCCTTTAACTCGAAAGCCGTAAACCAAGAAGCAGGTATCTACATTTTGTACTTTATGTTAAATTGTATTCTGACAGAAATTTTCAACGCGCGAAAAGTTAGCTAAAACATGGCGGTTAAAACAACCAATCAAACTGGATAGTAAACTGGTGGTGACCTGGGGTTATATTTGAAAGTGAAGCTTGCGTAAATGAAAAATATTGCACCAAAGAACCAGGTTAAGCAACACATGAACAGTCCCAGACACGCCACACGGCGACTGATGTATTGTAATGAAGCATTTAATTTTGTCGTTCTTTGTTTTGATTGTTAAATTTTATTGTAAATGTTAATAAATATGTTTGTTTGTTTTTAATTTATATTTCTTCGTTTTTTTCTACTAAGTTTTACACGAGAAATATAATAATTTCGAAACAAGGGAGGTTCTCGGAAATTGGAACAGCCAAAATAAACCTTCACCTAGGTAGTCGCGAAATGTAAAATTTCTGTATTTTCATATCAGAATCGAAATAATTCATGGCTGCCCCAATTTTATGGATTATTTAAATATGGGTAAGCATTATATTCATGATATTTTAACATTCGCTAACGCTCATGGCAAAATATTCATGAATATAATGCCTACCCATATTTAAATAATCCATAAAATTGAGGCAGCCATGAATTATTTCTTAATTTAACCAATAGTCATATAATTTAATTTGCTTTGTAAGCTGAAATCTGATTGGTCAATTCAAATTGGGCAAACAATATTATAATAAATAACTTGCGTGACCTATGACCTATTCTAACGCCGTTAAAATTCAAATAGTTCCACGACGTCATCGACGCTTTTACCGCAAAAATTGATAAGATTTATAGTTAAAATTAAATTATAAGGAATATTTCAAATTTCTGAACAAATTATACGATATAATATGGTTTGGGTATGTTTACACCATTCATAAATTAGGCGTAAACAGACCCAAACCATATTATATCGTATAATCTGTTCAGAAATTTGAAGTATTCCTTAAATAATATTTTCAATTCACAATTATTAGTGTCGTCATTGTTGTTTGCGGAAGAATTCATGTTTTGTCAACGTCATCAATACCTACAGTTATGACGTCAACAATCAGTCACGTGCTGAAATACCCCAGTTAGGTTTTACGAAATGGACAATGTTGCTCGGCTATTGAGTATTTAAAGGAAATTAAAATATTATAAATTAGAGCGTGGGTTAAACATTCAAATTGTTTTGGTTTTATTTATGTTCATGGACAAGATATAATTTAAGAAAATCACAGTTCTTACAATATTTTTTTATGTTTAACGCCTAGTGAAGAATAAGAAATTTCACTTGATCGAATATTGGTACTTACTTTCAATCCTGGAAAGGGGTTGATTGATTAATAAACTAAAGATATTGGTTGGAAGTGGAAATTGGAAGAACATTTTAGTAGGGTAATTGATAAGTTGCGATCGGTAAACCTATAAATCAAGTTATACTAGTCCCAGCGGTAAGGTACGCGGTACTGAATTCACGTAACGCGAATTTTCATTGGTATATTATGGTAAAAAAAGCATCGGACAAATAAAAAAATATTTTAATTTCGTTTAGATACTCAATACATGAGTTGGTTTTTCAGCACGTGACTGATTGTGACGTCATAATAAGATGTATTGATGACGTTGACTATATATGAATTCTTCCGCAAACAACAAGTGACGACACTAAAATTGTGAATTGCAAATATTATTTGATTACTTGTAAAATATTGTTCTTGTTACTTCATTTTTATTATAGAATTTAAAATATAAGGTTTGTTTTCAATTGTTGGTTAGATTATTGGATATAAACGACTTTGGATCGATTTACGCTGCAACATAAACCGCTTCGCGGTTTACTCAGCGTAAATCGACCCAAAGTCGTCTATATCTAATAATCTAACCAGCTATTGAAAACAATCCTTAAATATTATATATTTTTTTAAATATTCAACAGTTGAGCAACATTGTCCATTTTGTATTTATAACCTAACTTGCTATATCAGCACGCGACTGATTGTTGACGTCATAATTAAAAGTATTGATGACGTTGACAATATATGGATTCTTCCACAAACAACAAGTGACGACACTAAAAATTGTGAATTGCAAATATTAATTTACTACTTGTAAAATATTGTTTTTGTTATTTCTTTTCGTAGTATTGAAGTCAAAATGTATGAGTGGCCGTTCATGTCATTGGCGCTACATAATCACGCGTAATACAAAATTCAAAAAATGTAAGAATTGTTTTCAATTGTTGGTTAGATTATTGGATATAGACGACTTTGGGTGGGTTTACGCTGAACATATATTGGCGTAAACCGACCCAAAGTCGTCTATATCCTATAATCTAACCAGCAATTGAAAACAATTCTTAATTGATGCAACTTTATACTATAAAGATATTATTCCACGAAAGTCGAATCGAGCGTTTATAAAAATAGTTTATAGTAAAATATATTGACCGTCCTTTTGTTATTTAAGGATTGTTTTCATAGGCTGGTTAGATTATTGGATATAGACGACTTAGGGTCGGTTTACGTAATAAACCGCGATTTATGTTTAGCGTAAACCCACCCAAAGTCGTCTATATCCAATAATCTAACCAACAATTGAAAACAATTCTTATGCTTTAAATTCAATACTATGAAAAGAAATAACAAAAACAATATTTTACAAGTAGAAAATTAATATTTGCAATTCACAATTTTAAGTTATTCTGGTACCCTGACGATGATATCCTCTTTAGCATAAGCGGCCTTCGGATATAACGTCAGGTCAGAAGCATTGGATTTCAACGGTGAGAGCGTTGAAATCTGAAGTTCGGAGTAGACCGAAAGTATTACGACGTCATTCTCTTTATGACGTACAATGTTTACATTTCTAAGCTGAGTTTACATTTAGATTTTATAATTTAAACGTAAAGTTGAACTGTAATTTATATTAAAATTTTATAAAAAAGAGGTATTTCCAGCTATAAAAAAAGATTGACATGTGCATGTGAATTTAAATGGCGTCACATTATCAGCCAATCAAAATGCTTATATTGGAGGTCCTGACCTGGTGTTATATTTGAAAGTGAAGCTTGCGTAAATGAAAAATATTGCACCAGCAGACCAGGTTAAATTATAAGTGTCGTCACTTGTTGTTTGCGGAAGAATCCATGTATAATCAACGTCATCAATACTTATAATTATGACGTCAACAATCCGTCACGTGCTGGTATAGCAAGTTAGGTTATACGAAATGGACTGTTGCTCAGCTGTTGAATATTTAAAGGAATTAAAATATTTAAGGATTGTTTTCAATTGCTGGTTAGATTATTGGATATAAACGACTTTGGGTCGATTTACGCTGAATAAACCGCGGCGTAAATCGACCCAAAGTCGTTTATATCCAATAATCTAACCAACAGTTGAAAACAAACCTTATATATTTTAAATTCTATAGTAAAAATGAGGTAACAAGAACAATATTTTACAAGTAATCAAATAATATTTGCAATTCACAATTTAAGTGTCGTAACTTGTTGTTTGCGGAAGAATTCATGCTGACCCACAGAACTGCCCAGCACGTTACCAGGTGGCGGATAGGGGAAGCCGTGCCGTTGAGAGATTGTCGTGTTTTAATACGGAAAGTCTTACCACGGCCACAGTGGCTTACGTGTTTGGAGTGTGCCTTTCTTCCATAAAGATCCTTAAGCTTTTTGTAGGGTTTGTTGGAAGGTTGGCTCATTGTAACCGTTATAAAAGGCTAAAATTGCAGTTCCTTCTCAATACTCCATACTTTTATCGGTGGCAGTTAAAATTGTTCCCGTTGGTGCATCCCCGTTTGCCATTGAATGATTGTTTGTAAACACGTTCTCGTTCTGAATACAAAAAAACATTGCTAGCTGGACGTCAAGCTAGCATTCGATCAATGTAACCACGCATCACTTATTAAGCTTGTATATGCGTTTTTGTAATGAACTCGCCTACATGACCACTTGCATTATCGTTATATTTTAAATTGTAATGTCTAAATATAACTGGGACCATATTGTGAGAGTTCACAGTGCTCGACCCGCATAACTGCCCAGCGCGTCCAAGGTTTGCGGATAGAGGATGCCCTCTCGTCCGGTTTGTCATGTCATAAGGAAAGCTTGACTGTAGACCAGTGGATAACGTGATTGTAGAGTGCCAAGCTCCTTGCACGATAAAGATGTCGATAAGAGTTGTTGTAGGCGCTACAGATCAAAAAGTAGCCCAAATAAAAAATTTAACAAGAATTATTCAATTTATTCAAAATATATCCCTTTCGGATAAAATTTTTGTTTTACGTAATTCATTACCTGTTTACTGCACAACATTTTGCTGCCTATTTAAAAATCACAAAAAATTGAAATACCATACACAGAAATTTATGAAAAGGGAATAGTTGTTTTACATAACACAGATTGTGAATGTGAATAATTTTAAATAATGAGATATTGTATCCATGTCAAGTATAAAATAATAAACACTAAATAATTGTTTGTGTAGGTACAAGATAAATACTTATTCAAATCTATGAAAGACAGAGGGAATTCGGACAAGATTAAAAAAATGGAAATGTAGGAATGTCACAGAAAATGGTCCTACAACTTGTAGTGTCTCATGCAATTGAGATATGTTTTATCTGCAGGGAGTTGCAATAGAAATTAGAAATTTAAAGGCACCAAAATAGTTCTTTGACAAAAGTGCCATCGTGTTACACGTGATAACTGATAGATTTGTGAGTTCTTTTGTATTATATGTACATATAGCATTAAATGTCTTTTTATTGTATTTTATGCTGTTTTATAGGTTCAGATCTTTTCTTGCATCTTTTAATTTTTATTTGTAAATATTCATCCCTTCCGGTTAACAGTTAATTTTGGTTTTGCTGCAAAAACCGAACACTGATGCCAAATTTCTAAAGATATTAATTTGAAAGCCTTCCCAAAAAAAGTTTTGTATGCTACAGGGATCATAAGGATTTTAGGTAACATTACATGTAACAAGTGCCATATTGTTGCAGAATGCTGTGCGACAAGGTTTTAAAGATGAGAAAGACAAATTCTTGACGTGGATCTTTGATGATAGTAAAAGGTGTTAAATACTACATTATTTTTAATTTTGAGATGTTATGCATTTAGTCGTACATTTCCTGTAATCCTTATTAAAAAGGTGTATTAATTTATAAAAGATCTGGGATTGTGTCATTTATAATACAATTAATATATAACATATTTTTAAACAATTCTTACACACCAGCCATGTTGGCTATCCGATAAGTTTAAAGATTATAAGTGAAAATTAGAACAAAAAGTACTAAAAGTACATTCAACCTTAGTTGTAAACATACCATTTGATATATGTCAGTGTTTTGTTTTGTTGTAGTAATTTATCATCATAAAAATCAGAAAATGACTCGCAACAACTGAGGAATTAATTTCCATTCCATAACCATCCTATCAACTGGTTCTATATGATTACAGGAAAGAGTATTAGCCAGTTTACTTGAACTCTTATTCTCCGATTATGTCAGGTCTTGAATTCCTTGACCAAGTGACCAAGTTAGTGGTCGTCATAAAGATACACAACACATTTAAGGTGGATCTCGCTTTTTCCAGCAGTCCAATTGAAGCTTAAGTATTGAGTAAAGATTGGGCAATAATGTTCACTAAACTACACAAAAGAGATCAAATATAGTAAAAATTTGTAGGGTGCTGACTGTGATGGGTTTAATATGCATATTCCGTGTCAAAATTGTGCAGCTTTTATTTCATAAAACCATTTTTGCCCTGACCTTTTGTCCATTCTGTGAATGTTATTCATTCAAAAGATGGACTTTCTGAATCTTTTGAACATATGTTCGATTAGACAAGATAAGCTTCTGTGCATTTTTTGAAACATTATTAATACAAATGAAGGTACTAAAAAAATACCGAACACCGATGAAACTGTCAAAATAGACAATCCACAAATCGAAGAAACCGGCAACTCCAGAAACAACAACCAAAAAATATAGTAACTGCAGCAATGGCCCTGACTTGGTACAGGCACTTCAAAAGAAATAGTGGTTTAAATCGGGTTTTATGGCATGCCAAAACCTGCCGCTTCTATTACTGTAGTATTTGAGTTGGTTAGTTGAATAAAACGAATAGGCATCATATAATACTAGTCACTAAAGTAAAACTACTTACTTGTAGACATATGTGGAAGCGAAGGCTTTATGTATGATTTCCTAAGGACGGGATTTAGTTTATCGTGCGGCAAGGTAGTATAAAGAGTTGAAAAATCAAAGGTTCTTACCGATGAAATTTTAGATATTGATCTAGATTTTAAATTTACCAAAAGTTCTTATGATTTTTAAGAATCCACATATGATTGATATTACTTCTCAAATAAACAGTTTAACAGTATTTTTTTTGTCCTTCTTTCACTGCAGACAATATCTTAGTCAACCGTTTCGACTAATCTTTGGTAGAGCAACGTAGATGATAAGATAAGATAAGATAAGATAAGAAAACTTTATTTGAATTCGGCATGACATTACTAACAAATAACATAAGCTCTACAGAGCTTTTGACCGAATAAATACATTATAAGACATTACAACAATACAAACAGCAATTAAGATACAATCAGCAGAATAAAACAAGCAAGTTAGTGGTTATAAGCACTATGACATAAAATAAGCAGGTTAAGATATGTGGACTAAGCACAAGTTACAAGATACATTCACAGTATAAAATTACATAAAATCAGCTGGTTTACGTATAAGCACAACTAAAAAGGATAGAGAATTAAAAGTAGTAAAACTGCTTTGCACATAATATGAAATATGTAAAATCAGCTGAATACCATATAAGCACTGGCATGCATAAAAAATTATAGTACATAATTAAAATGATTTTTTACATGTTAACATGTGATACGTAAAGCAACACAAAGTACAAAGCATTTACTAAAATATAAAAGCAATGGCAACAATCAGATGAATTTGATTAAAAGGAGGATCGGGAAGATTATTCCAAAGCATAGCAGCAGCAAATTTGAATGATTTTTTTACCATGGGGACATCCAAAATGTTGCTATATCTGAAAGAATATTTCAAGTTTTTAAATTAACAAGATGAGCCGGCTATGCATCTTTCCTTGTAAGGATTTTTATGTAATTTAAGAATCCAATACAAGTATGGTAAGTCTTCATAAAGGACTTATAGTTAGCCAGGATTTCATCGTTGTCAAGTGTGGTACGTATATGGAATTACCAGAGTTAGCCTTGATGCCTAGTTCTTAATGAGGCTTACATGCAAACACAATGTTGCTATTCTTCCAACTTCGAGTGCAAAATCCCTAAGAAGTTTCAGACAGTTGACAGGTCAAAATAGCATATTATCATGTTCGTTTGTTCTGTGAAAAAACGTATGTGGCAAATCTGTTATCACCTTTGTTACTTTTGATATGCGATCTTTTTATTGTCTTTTTTTCTACAACAGAGTATATGTTTTACAAAAAGGTCATATTTTGTATTTCACCTTTCGAACACATTTTAAGTTGAAAAAGGTAAGCTTTGAAACACCTTTTGTTAAATCAAAAGTGGTCATTTCGACTGACTTTTGAAGTGAAAAGGGTATACAAAAAGAGATTTTTTTACTTCTTTCGTATTTTTCAAAAATGTATTAAAATGACGTCAAATGTAGTCGAAATTTTGACTTTCGAAATCTTTTGACAATATTGAAAGTTATTTTTCATGCAATGAGAAGGCTAAATTTTTCGCATCTACATATACTCCATACTTTTCTAGTGACATTCACAATTTCTGCTCTTTGGTCCATCTTTCCCGAATTGATTTATTGTTTAATAACTCACCCTCTCAAAATAGCTGAACAACTGCTTGTTGGACGTAAAGCAAACATCCAAACAATGTTGACCCACAGAACTGGCAGGCGTCCTCAGGTGGCGGATAGAGAAAGCCGTCTTGTTGAGAGACTGTCGTGTTAAAACACAGAAAGCCGTGTTTAGTTAGTGCGCTTCTTGCATAAAGATCCTTTTTGTAGAATTAGAGAGACTTAACTCATTGCAACAGCTATAAAAAGCTAAAATTTCAATTTCTTCTCATTATTCCATACTTTTACCAGTAGCAGTCGAAATTGTTCCGGTTGGTTCATCCCTTTTTGTTGTTGATTGTTTGTATTAACTGCTTCTAGTTTTAAATACTAGTATAAATAAAATATTGCGCGCTAGATGTTAAGCTAACATTCAATCAATTTAAGCACGTTCATCACTTATTTAGCTTGTATGTGTTTATGTATTGGAATTGCCCTACCTTGGGCAGATTCTTCCGAAATTAGTACCATTTGGAAGCAAGATGTATAAAAAATACAATACTTTATTGGAACGTATATGTACCTTTATTTTGAAGTACTATATATAATTGGTTGATGTTTAAAATTGCTGGTCTGAACTGATTATCATATTTTTGTTTTTCTACTCGGAGCAAAGCACGGACAATGTATGAAAAAAAGATAGTTACACCGTGGATTAAACTAAAAATTTACGAAACATTTACATTAATTCAGAATAATGCACAAAATCAGTATAATATAATTGGAGATTAGTTAGTTTGTCCTATTTTGATGCTAGCTCTGCTTTTGGGGCCATAGTGAAATTACAACCATCCCATTAGATAATTATATTTAAAACACTGAAAATTCTACCGAATACAATTATCCGTTTTTCAAAAACGCAATTCAAATTATTCTTGAGTTAACGTATGCAACTGAATGTTTTGAAGGAAACCGACAGAATATTTCTTAGTTCAACGTGTCGAAACTACAATGCTTGATGGTTTTACTAAAATATTAATTAAAGAAATAACGTATCTGTCGCATAAAAATTTATCTTAATTTAAAGACTATAATTAGAAATCATGGTGCTGATGATCTATCTGATATCTTAAAAACAAAATCTAAATGAAAAATATTAAAGAGTATAAAAATTTCAGCTTTCATAGAGTGAAACGTATCTGGTAACAAGCAACCAGAACGGTTTAATAATACACATGTCTTGGCAGTGCTTTTATTTCAATCAATATAACAGTACAAGACAAAACCTAAAATTCATTCAAAACAATCAAAAAGGAAACATAACTGTCTTCTTTAATCTCTAAAAAACAAAGTCAACATTAAACATTGAGAAACTATCGTTTTGACTGTTAATGCTTTTAACTAACGCATAAATACGCAAATGATTTAAACAAATACTTTATTAAGTCGAAATGTGTTTAAATTTGCCAATGTGACAAAATATGTTTCAAACACATATGTAGAGTTAACGAAGTAAGATGAATCAGGGAAAGCTATTTAATCAAGTGCAAACTTTAAAGAAAACAGAACAGATACGTTACGGCATTTAAACAGATACGTTATATAACGAAATTGTATAAAGAGCGGTAGATATGTTACGTATTTAGACTTTTTCTCAATCATGCATAGTCAAAGAACTTTTCAAAATATCTGAAAATTTCTTGAAGAATTATAACATGAGAAATCTTTTCTTCTGAACAGATACGTTACTTTGCCTGGTTAAAACAAACGTTGAGATAGATGAAGTGTACTCAATTTGTATTGTATTAAATGTCGATTTTTAATAAATTGCCATAAAAATATATGCTTTGATCATCAGAAAAATTGCCAATATAATGATATAAGCAAACGGTTACTTAAGGTAAAATGCTTTTAACATTTTTCTTGCTTGATTAAAAAACGTTTTGACCTCTTACAGTTCTTGAGTGCATCTAGTCAGATTGCATCAGCCAGAAGTTTACAACGTTGAACCTAGATTTTAATTAGAAAATTTTTTAAGAAATAACGTCATAATGAAATAAATGAAAGTATGTGGTAACGTATCTGTTATTAACGTATCTTTTTACTATTATTATCTTGTTCGTCCCAAGAAATTTGTGTCCCAATTTCTAAGAAGCCTTCAATTATTTTTCAAACCGTTAGGGGTCTAGGTTATTGAACATTACTCATTTTCGCTATCTCATTTGCACATTTATGCAAAACTTCAGCAATCATGGTAATCTGTCGATTTTTTCAAGTAACAATTAAATTTCAATAGCATATGTTATTTTCTATCTTTTTTATGAAGAACATCTTTAGAAAAGTATAACTTACCTTAAAATATAGTTGGAGTTAATTCATTTGGAACCATCAAATCTAAGTAATGTTGTATATCTGAATAGTAGTTGTCGGTGTCGGGTGTGAAACAGTTTATCATTCCGGAAAGTAAGGGTTTTCCGGTTTTGGTCCGGAAGTTGTTGTTCTTGGAGGGGAGAGAGACGTCAGAGTCACGGTTTTTGTAGGATATTGATTACTGAATAGTTTGACAATAAAAGTGTTATTTGTGAAATAGGATTATTTTCTATTTGATCGTCGGATGTTTCCCCAACCGCACGATATGGTGGAGAACTGAAATGTTTTAAATTTGGAGCTTTCTTCTTTCGTTTTATGGAACCACGCGAGTAATTTCCTGTGACGCATTAACTTTTATCTACCATTTTCCATGAGTGTACCGAAAATTCAAAAACAAATTGGCAAACTAAAGAAAACTTTTAATCAACATGAAGTTATAAGTAAGACACCGATTATTCTCTCAGACAGTAAAGGCTTGCGCCTAGAACAACACGTGGATATTGGCTTTCAAAGGGACATAATTTGGTGGTGTAAACCAGGGGCCACGTGTGAAGACAGGGTCAACTTTTTAAAAAATCACTTAGAAAAGGAACTACAAAGACACCCCAAAATAGTACTGTATGTGTGGATTGGTAATTGTAATTTAACCACCAAAGACAGGGCAGATCGCTTTATTCATCTTACTTCGACTACAAATAATTCAGCCGTCAAAACTGTTACTGACAATTTGCGAAATATATACAACTACACTAGCCAGTTTGACAATGTGGATGTTGTTTTCCTTGAAATCCCCCCATACTCTATTTTATATTGGAATTCAGAACATCAACGACAGCCATTTTCTTCGTATGAAGTAGAACAATTTAAGAAGTTTGATAGAAAATTAGAAGACCAAATTGAAGAAGTAAATCGTTTTATTAGAGACACCAACCGGATAACTAAAAAACGTTCACCTAGATTTTCATTGGATTTGGTCAACTGCAAGCGTGGTAGAGATAAGAAAGGTGTCCTTGTCAGTAGATACTCTTACAATTTTTGTGCCTTATACCAAGACGGAATTCACCCATGTACCGTGCTGGCTAAATATTGGTTCCTACAACTTTGCAAATTGATTGCTACAGATTGTAAATAAAGTTTTAAAATAAAATGTTTCGTGTGGTGGGGATTGCCTCGCCATTGTAAACATAGGTAATTGTATCTTTTTTTTCTGGAGAGTTGCCTGGTGGGGATTTCCTCGCCTTTTTAATATTTAATAGGTGTGTCCATGTTTTAAAGAGTTGCCTGGTGGGGACTGCCTCGCCATTCCACGTAAAGTGTTTCCGTATATTTTGTTGTTTCGGTGGGGATTGCCTCGCCCTCTTGATAAACTATCCATAAATACTACCAACATTTACTTTCTAAATATCAACATGACACTTTTTAATTACCATGAACTACTTTTCTGATATAGAAAGTGAACTTGAATTTTACCCGTTATCTGATACCGAAACTCAAACTGAAGAGGATTCATTTTCAGTTTTAGGTGATTAATTTTTAGAGGAAAACGAAATTCGTGAAAACTCTGGTTTTAATTGTGAAAATTTCCCGAATTCGCAAGTTCTCTTTGAAAACACAAGTTTTCCGCTACCGGATGTACAAACGCCACAAACACCTGCTCCTATTAATTTGACAAGTACCCCTAAAGCGGAAGATTTTCCTAGTTTGAAAACTTTAAATCCTGTATTGCATACAATTTCGACACGTAGAACCGTCATGAATTACATAGGGAAATGTAGAGAGTTTAACGGCTATCCACAAGAAAACACAAAGCGTTTTATGGATGAATTTCAATCGTATGCATTATTAAATGACTTGTCAGATAAGCGTCGTGTGGCTGCTTTTCACTTGCAGCTTAAGGGGCCTGCATTAACTTGGTTTTCCTCGCTTAAGCGACACTACAAGGGAATCGTGGCAATTGGTTGAAATTATGTTTTGCAAGAAATATATTAACTTTAATTGGCAAAGTTCGGCCGTACTCATGGAGAGTGAAATGTTTAACCAATTATGTTTGAGACCGGGTCAAAATTTGGAAGACTTTTATAGTAGTCTGATGGAAAAGGGTAGTTTACTTCAAAAACCAGACCATGAAATTTTGGCAAAATTTGTTAGTGGTCTTCCAGATCGTATGGCATTTTTTGTTAGGGCCGGCAAACCAACCGATTTACAACAAGCTCTAACAGCGGCAAAAATGGCAGAAGCATACGGGTACCGCGAACATCCTATTTCTTTAAATGCAGTTTCAAAAGGAACAACGAAACCGCAACCGAATTATCAAAAGTCAGAAATAGACGAACTGAAGGAACAAATTCGTGTTCTTACGGAGCAATTTTCCCGTTTTACGAGTCAAGAATCTACTAGATCATCACAATACCCGCCACAAATGTCACGCTTTCAACATCCTTTGTCTGCCCAATCAGATCAATATGTTCAGTGCTATCGATGTAAGGGCTACGGTCATTACAAAAAAGAATGTAACTGGAATGGCGATGGTAATATATGTGATGCTTCGTGTCAACTTTGTAACCAGCATGGACATGTTGCGCTTACATGCAAGACATTTCATAAGAGCCGATCGGGAAACTTGAATTCCCCGGGGGACAGGCACAGTCAACCGGGTCAGCAGAAATAAGTGCCGACGAGAATTTTTCTGATTTCCACGATAGTGATGACGATAAATGTCCTTTTATCTATATACCTGTAAAATTTGATGATTTAAGCATTGCTGCCCTGGCGGATGGTGGCAGTTCAATTAACATAATGTCTCAGGAATTATTTCGGTCCCTTCCGGAAAGTGCTAAGGTATCATTTCAACAAATGTCTTCTTTAATTCGTTTAGCAAACAATAGCTCTATTGGCGTAATTGGAACTGCTAAAATTTCAATGGATGTTTTACAAGGTAAACGTGTGATTGAGGTTTTCGTTTTGCAGAATACATCATGTCCGCTCATTCTGGGAAAAGGATATTTACACAAAGAAAAAATTATGTTAGATTACAGTGACGGGACTTATAATTTTAGGTCAGTTAAAGTAGTGTCTGGTAAGCGTTTTATATTGCAGCCAAATACCGAAACTATAGTTTGGGGTAAACTACCGGATTTTGTCTCGGGAGGACTAAACGGCATTTGTAGTAATGCTAAACACCTGCTAGGGAAAGGCTTGATGGTTTGTAAAACTTTGGTTACGGTACAGTTAAATAGAAAGGTACCAGTTCGTATATTAAACACTACCCCAAACCCAATAACTGTTCATAGAGGAAAAACGATTGCAGAATTTGAAATTATTACTTCTAATCATACTTGTATAGCGTTTCCGGCTGAAAATAGGCCTATAGTACAACACGTGACACTTAATGAAAAAGGTCCCGATACCAGTATCTCGGTACCGAGGGAACAAATTCGAAAAATTCAAGAAGAATTTGACATATCGGATAGATTAAATGATTCAGAGCGTGACAAAATTGCAGAGTGTATTTTCAAAAACAAAGACATTTTTGTTACAGAGGACAATCCTGCACTTGGATTCACAACTGTAGTGGAGCATAACATTTCTTTAATAGACAATTTTGTGGGGAAACATCAGAAACCGTATTGCCTTCCACCACAGAAACGGGAGGTATTACGGCATCATTTGGATAATCTGCTACAGCAGGGAATTATTTCTCCCGTTCAGGAAACTGACGATCTACCGATAACAAGCCCCGTGGTGCTAGTTTCTAAACGCATGAATTCCACCGATAAAAGCTCCCCACAAAATTTTCGTTTTGTTTGCGATTTCCGACATTTAAATTCTCAGACTAAGGATTTTAGATACACAATACCGAATTTGCAAGAGTTAACCGAATCATTTTCACACTCTACACCGAATTATTTGACATCGATAGACCTCACTTCCGGTTTCTTCCAAATGGGTTTAAATAAAGAATCATCTCGTTATACGGCATTTAATACGTGCTTTGGTACCTAAAAGTTTCTTAGATTGCCCATGGGATTAAAAACAAGTCCAAATACATTTCAACTTCTGATGGATAAAGTTTTACACGGTCTTCAGTTTAATACGTGCTTATGTTATCTGGATGATGTGCTGGTTTATTCATCAACTTTTGATCAACACATTGCGGACTTGAATGAAGTATTTCGCCGTTTCAGAGAGGCCGGGTTAAAACTTGGACCACGAAAATGTAAATTTGCGGCAGATTCATGTGTTTTCTTGGGACATCAGATTTCTAAGGATGGAATTAGTCCACCGTCTGACAGAGTTGATGCCGTGCTTAATGTTCCACCGCCACGTACCGTAAAGGAGCTAAGAAGAATTATAGGTATGTTTAACTGGTTCCGGAAGTTTATTCCGAATTTTAGTTCTATCATTAATCCGCTTACTCGACTTTTGAGAAAGAATGCTAGATTCTGTTGGCTAGACGACCAGCAAAGTGCGTTTACTACATTAAAACAACGCTTAACGTCTGCGCCGATTCTCCAATTTCCGAAATATGAATGGCCTTTTCGACTTGCCGTTGACACATCTTCATTAGGTATAGGTTATATGTTATACCAGGTTGATCCGAGAGACCCGGAAAGTAAACCAAGAATAATTCGGTATGGGTCAAAGAGTTTAAATTCCTGGCAACAGTCGTACGGATCCACTAAACTCGAGCTATTAGGCATGGTCGTCAGTATACTTGAATGTAATGATTACTTGCGTGGTACGAAATTCACAGTTGAGTGCGATCACAAGGCATTACAACCTTTATTTCAAAAACAGTTCAAGGGCGCCATCTATGAGCGATGGCTTTCCCTGCTCCAACAATTTAATTTTGACATTGAATATAAAGCAGCGTCAGAAATGCAGCTTCCAGATGCCCTTTCTCGGTGCCCAGAAGTGGCCGCGCAATTATCAGAGAGTCCAGCTGAAGACGACCCGTATTTTCCGTTTGTTACGGAGTCGTTAGGCAAAATAACTCTTCCAGACGGAGCGGATTTAAAGGATTATATTTCATCAGAACAAAATGTTGAAGAGCAAAATAGCAAACAGATAGTACAGATTCCTATTTCGGAGCCAGTAGCACAAGCGGTACAAGTCGATCACGCATATGACGCTGACACTGACGAAACACCGGAGGAACAAACAATTTACGAAACAGAAGGAAAGACAACAGTTACAAGTAGGTATGGACCCAATGCAAAATATGGTCAATAGTACTATCTTTTGTAAACTTGGTCTTAAGGGCACGAATATATCTGCATTGCAAGCAGAGGATAATGAGCTGAAACATTTTATTGCTTATTTGAAGGATGATAAGTTACCTGATTCTAATAAGAAAGCTAGACGCCTGTTGATTGAAATATCTGATTATGTATTGGTTGAAAATATTTTATACCATTCCGTAAAACAAAACAAACAGAGAACGGCTGGTATTAACAAATATCAACTGGTAGTACCTGGTTCACTTATAGATACTATTTTGCGCATTGCTCATGATTCACCTATGGGTGGACATTGTGGGGTTCAGAACACTTTAGACAGACTAAAAGAATTTTTCTATTTTCCTAGGATGGGAAAAGTGATCTCGGATTATGTTTTATCTTGCCATGAATGTCAAGTCCGAAAATTTTCAAATATTAAAACTAGAGCGAAGATCACAGCGTTTCCCACACCTTGCGAACCATTTGAAGCCTGGGAAATTGATTTATACGGACCACTTCCGATATCACCTAGCGGTAACATATATATATTTACAGCTGTGGATATGCTTTCAAAACTTCTATTTACAGTTCCGATTCGGAATAAAGATGTATTGACAGTTTCGAATGCTTTGTTTTTACTGTTTTGTCAATATGGCGTATGTCAAACAATTATTTCCGATCAGGGAAAAGAATTCATCGGAAAATGCACTAAGTACGTTTGTAAAATGCTTGGGGTTAATCAGGATTTTGCACCAAGTTTTATTCACCATTGTATGGGTGCGGTGGAAAGGACACATAGAACACTTGCCGAGCGGCTTACCCCTTTCGTACAGAAGGGTAAACAATGGGAAGACTTACTTCCTGCAATAGTATTTCAATGAACTCGTGTGTCAACAGTAGTTCGAATTATTCACCTTATGAAGTAATTTACGGTAGGCGACCTAACTTCCCACTAACAAATTTGCTACCAAACATGACATTTAAAGGATTGCCATCTTCAATTCATGCCTATTTGACTGAATTAACGGGACGCTTAAAAATCATACGCGACACAGTAAAGGACAATTTGGAGATATCAAAATCTAAAATGTTAGCAAACAAAAATCAGAAAATTAATGAAATCGAGATCAAAGTTGGCGATTATGTGTATATGGACGATAATCCAACGGGACAAGGTCGTAAACTTTAATCCAACGGGACAAGGTCGTAAACTTAAGCCTATCTTTTCTGGGCCATATGTTGTGCACGAAAAAGTAAGTGACCATTTAATTAAATTAAGAGACCCGACAGGAAAGAAAACTTTGTCTCAACCGGTACATATAAACAGGCTTAAAGTGGCACACATTCGACAACCCAATCCTCAACACTTCTTTGAAAATGCCAATAAATCAGAATCCTCAAGTGCGTCCGAACTTACAGACTCGGAAATAACTTCCGCTGTTAGTGATAATGCAGCAAAAATCGAAAATAATGAGACAAATGTCACGCACAGACGACGGTCTTGTCGGACTGTTAAAAAACCAATATGATTTAGGGATGATAATCATGTGGACCCAGATTCGATCACTCTGGCAGAATCTGGAAAAGATGATCAATTGAAAATAAAACGAATTCTCGCTAAGAAAAGACAAGATAATTCATTTGTTTATTTAGTACAGCGAGTGGGCGAACCTTCCCAAAATGCTATTTGGTGTTCGTTAAAGGATTTACCACTCAAAGCTCAGGATCTTCTGCTCGCCCGGCCACCCCCTTTAATTGATTAGATGTGTTATATTCGTAAAATTACGAATGGTGATGATAGCATCGCCACAATTTGTATTGTGCGTTCATGTTCATAGACTGAATAGTTTGACAATAAAAGTGTTATTTTTGAAATAGGATTATTTTCTATTTGATCGTCGGATGTTTCCCCAACCGCACGATAGTAAGGTGGAAACTGTCAATTTTTGTTATCACATTGAAGATATGTAACGTATCTGTGGTCAATTTTCACTACATAGCGATTTTATAATGCTTGAAAATTTTACACAGGTTTTGTCTTAAAGTCACATAACGAAGCGAATTTCAAACTGTTCGCATAAAAAATGGTAATTTGGTAAGAATCTTGGTTTATGAATGGTGTAAACAGACCCAAACCATATTATATCGTATAACCTGTTCAGAAATTGAAATATTCCTTATAATTTAATTTTAACTATAAATTTTAACAATTTTTATAGTAAAAACGTCATGCATATCTAACATGAAATTGTTGACATAAATAACTTTTTATTTACTAAAAGTTCTTTACCAAAAAGTGTCACCCTGTAAGCGACAACTACTTAATCATAAGATAGTGATATTTAAATGTCATGGGACAAAATTCTTACCAAATTACCATATTTTATATCACAAAGCTAGAAAAGGCATTTAAGCAACAAGAAAAAAATTTGTATGCTCTTTATTGCATATATTGTAATTCTTTTCGACCGGCAGTCGTATGCGCGGATTGCACCAATTTATGAAAAATCTGACGCCTACATAACTACTTGTATTCCAATTATATTTTAAATTGTATTATCTAACGATGGAATCGCCTTTGGACCAGATCTTTTCCCCTAAATGATGACAAAAAGTAATAAGATAATGAATCCCATTTGTGACCTCAAATATATTGATATCGCTTTAATTAAGGAATACTTCAAATTTCTGAACAAGGTTATACGATATAATATGGTTTGGGTCTGAAGCGGTTTATGAATGGTGTAAACAGACCCAAACCATATTATATCGTATAACCTGTTCAGAAATTTGAAATATTCCTTATAATTTAATTTTAACTATAAATTTTAACAATTTTTATAGTAAAAACGTCAATGACGTCATGGCACTATTTGAATTTTAACGGCGTAAGAATAGGTCAAAGGTCACGCAAACTATTTCTTATAGTATGGGTTGCTAGATTTGAATTAACCAATCAGATTCCAGCTTACAAAGCAAATTAAATAATTGTTATATAACATTATGTGATCAAGGTTCGCCACCAACATTTATGGAAACTTATTAAAGCAAAGATGTCACGTCTTTGACGTAATTTTTTTATTACTGCAACGGAACACTGATCAATTAAACAAGTTGATGGTTGAAAATAACTCACTTTTACTCCATATATAAATTTAATGCGTATTCATTAATGAGTGAATTAAACTGCTATCACGATTTTACGAACAATTTAATATAACTGTAAATTTGAACAAGTGTTGATTAAATAAATAAATTGCTCACTCCATATTTTTAGCGATGTATTAAACGTTAGCGAGTGATTTTTATTTTTTTTAAAGGTAGCTAAGGTTAATAAATGAAGTATCACGTTTTCTATCAACTCACTGACGCATGCTGTTCATAAAAAAAGTGATACAACTTGTACATAGTACATATCAAAAAATAAAACAAATGAGAAAAAAGACAAACGCAATATAAAACTTTAAGTGTGGGTTAAAAAATCAAATTGTTTTTTTATTTATATTAATGGACACAAAGAACTAACTACTATTATACCTTTTTGTAGTAAAGCAGCAGACCGAGGTGTATTCACAAGAACAAAATCCAAATTTGAAATTACACAGCAATGAAAAACATTAAACACTAAAACATACAACAAAATAATAAACAACTCATTACCCTTCTAAAAAAAATGGCAAAGAAACCCGACCGAACAACAAGAGCCGAAATTCAAGGCACAATTACAAATCCGGATATAAACAAACATATACAGCACAACACAAAACCAAAAACACAAAAATAGAAAGAGAGTAACACAAACAAAATACAAACAATGGGTGCACTCAGCTGCTCGGGACGAGTAAGCAGTGCCTGCCTCTAATTAGACACCAGTCGAGTTACTAATTGTGATGTGTAGGAAAAAGTCAAATCCAAGAATAGGAACACTACCTATGTTCGATCGTATTTAAGAAATTGATTTCCCAAAACGATCAATTAAGTCATATTGACGACCATAGAACTTCTGACAAAATTGAAGAATGTGTCCATGGGACACGGATGCCCCCGCTAAAGGAAGTCCCAAACAGGAAGTAGTTGTCCAACAGGTCTGAAAGTCGCTTAGGACGTACAACTTGTGATACTTAACCACCCTGCCAAATTTCAAATTGTTCTAATGTACGGTTTCAGAGTAATGCTTGACGGAAATTTTCATACTCGTGTTAACACATTTTCATATCGGCCCAGTCGAAAACAGGAAGTAGTTGTCCGACAGGTCTGAAAGTCGCTTAGGACGTACAACTTAGGATACTGAACTACCCTACCAAATTTCAAATTGTTCTTGTACGGTTTCTGAGAAAAGCTTGACGGAAATTTTCATACTCATGTTAACACATTTTCATATCGGCCCAGTCGCAACAGGAAGTAGTTGTCCGACAGGTCTGAAAGTCGCTTAGGACGTACAACATGTGATACTGAACCACCCTGCCAAATTTCAAATTGTTCTGATGTACGGTTTCTGAGAAAAGCTTGACGGAAATTTTCATACTCATGTTAACACATTTTCATATCGGCACAGTCCCAAACAGGAAGTAGTTGTCCGACAGGTATGAAAGTCGCTTAGGACGTACAACTTGTGATACTGAACCACCCTGCCAATTTCAAATTGTTCTGATGTACGGTTTCTGAGAAAAGCTCGACGGAAATTCGTACGGACGTACAGACGCACGGACGGACAGACAGACGGACGGACGGACATGAGTAAAACTTAATGCCCCCCGACATGTCGTCGCGGAGCATAAAAAATATAAGAGTAAGTGTTCTTAAGGGTAAGCATATTAAGTTTAACTTGTGACCAACGACGTGTTTCTTGTGCTGTTAGGTTAAGAGCAGAGACACTGGCATCTTCGCTAGCCAAGGGTTACGATCCGATACTCTTATCTTGTGAAGATAAGAGTATCGGATCGTAACCCTTGGCTAGCGAAGATGAGACACTGGTAAGTTCCCTTATAATATAAGTCATCACCTTGATGGTCAAGGACCCACAACACAAAGATCAGACAATAATAAGAACACATAAAAAGTAGTTTCTGTGGAAGGTAGGCGTTCCTAGCATCATGGACAAGCTAATAATATTTTCCATAAAATATCTTTAGGGTATATATAGTTTTTTATTTGATTTATTGAATGGTGGCTTTATACCCAGTGGTGAGTACTTCAGCTATATTTAGGACAAAAAAGACGAATTACTTCGAGAAATAGAATAGAAAAATGCGCAGAAAATGTTGACTGGCACTGAAATAGTATATTTTGTTGAAGGTTGGAAAATTTAGCTACTTATAGCCCCTAAAATGCACTTTTTCAAAATCTACATAGTGTATCTTAAAAGTGCAAGAATCAACAGTGCATTACATAGCAGCTCTTTGGTTTGATGGCAGACAGGATGCACAAATGGTGACTCGGTAGACCATTTGAATAAGACATTTTCAATTTATGTTTGTTTGTTTGTTTGATGGTGTTTAACGCCACTTTCAGCAATTTTTCAGCTATATCATGGCGTCCAGTTTTTATTGGGGGAGGAAGCCGGAGTACCCGGAGAAAACCCCCGACCTGCGGTAGGAAAACTGGCAATCCTTGTCAATTAAGATTGGAGTCGAGTACACCCTGCCTGCAGTGAGAATCGAACCCGCAATCTCAGTGTTGACAGACCACGTGATCAATAGTAGACGAACTACCTTGACCACTCGGCCACCGAGGCCCCTTAGCCAAATGTAAACATGTATCAATGTAAAAAGTTTTTGTTAAATTTCTTTTAAATTTGTGATTTTCAGTGAAATTCATTTTCAATTTATATGATACATTAAAGTAGCAATAAACAAAACAAAACAGTATTTTTACAATTAGACTATTTAAGAACGACAAATATCTAGCGCACAAGTAATAATTATATATGTATTTGGTGACATTTACGTGCCATCTTTTCAGAGGTAGTTCCAAGTGATATGTCGGTACACAACGTATAGAAGACTCCAGCTGTCTTATCTATGACATAAGAAAATAGAGATGGTAAATCTGATCAACTAGCATTTTTTCACTCTGTGCTGGATTTTTTTACACACTATATTGTTGTTGATAACTCTATATTCCAAGCATTCTAGTATTATAGATCTTTTTAGTAACAAGATAGACTTGCTGTTTGATCTTTCCATGTACCCTATGTATAATCTCGAGACTTATGTACTGCTAAATATCTGGAACACATGTTTTAAAGACAATTCAGGGTTAAAGCCTAAAAATGTAAATGCAGTTTTGAAACTGTAAAAGAATACAAATTGCCATTGTAGAATTGTTTGTGCATGTTATATTGGTTATTTAAAATCAATAATTTTTATTAAATTTACAGTTAATACTATTACATATTGTCGCCGGGTTATTGTCTCTTGTATGGCGTAAAGAATAAGTTGTTACCCAAATATTTTACTTGTCTGTAAATTAACAATATTACAACAATTATAATATATATTTACATTATAATTTAATTCAATATAAACATTCAAATCTCATTTGAGCAATCCAATAACATATAAACTGACCTGTAAATAAACAGGGAACTATTTCAAAAAAGTCCACTCAGACCCACGTACAGTGTTGGAATGACTACAGGTGTTTTAATTAGAATTAGGTGCGAAAAGCATGCAAAGGTGTGTTTGACTTTAGGTTTGTATGAAAAACATGCAAAGGCGTGTTTAACTTGAATATACGGTTGATTAATCAAGCATCAATATGAAATGATGAATGATGTATGATAATGAACGAATAAAGTATCTGAACACACCAATCGGAAAGCTTTCAAATAAAATAAAATAATTAGCTTCCCGTGACATAGCCCCCACCCCCCCCCAGGACAAAAATTCGTCCCCGAATTTTGATGTATATAAAAACAAATAAAAAAACTGTATAAGCATCATACGTATGTGGCAAATGCCTCGATACTATGAAAATATACACACACACACATTTAACTAAAAACACAAAATCAATTTTTAACTCTCGATTCGTTGTCCAGAATGACTTTCCATACATGCGACACCCAACTCTCTCCGAGATCTGGTGACGGATGTACCCCATCTACAAGTTTTGTATATTTATATCTTATTGTATTAGAACATTTACGATGTACATATCTATATTCAAGACGGGAACAAGTTAACAAACAATAAATCAACGGAAATTGGGGGTGGGATAGGTCACAGGGAATACAATTTTGACTGCCACTGGAAAAGTATGGAGTTTTGGGTAGGGGCGGAAAATTTAGCCTTTTGTAGCGGCTACAATGAGCCTACTCTTTTTCGAAATCTACAAAGGGGGTCTTTATCGTGCAAGGAGCGTGGCACTCTCCAAACACGTTACCCACTACGGTCCGCGGTCAGGCTTTCCGTATTATGACCCGACAACCCCCAACGAGAGGGTCTCCCCTATCCGCCACCCGGGGACGCGCTGGGCTGCTCTGTGGGTCGAGCACTGGGAACCCTCCCAGTATGGTCCCAGTGTAGCCTAATGCTGTATTGTATCTACCACATGCAATTTAATGAAACTAAATAATGCTTGCTTCATTGTTATTTTACAATTCTTATTCTGGATAAAATACATAATTATGGCATCATGGCTCAAAATATTGGGATGTCAGAATCCAGTTACATTTGGATGCCAGCATCTGATCACATTGGGATGCCAGCATCCGAACACATTGGTATGCCAGCATCCAAACACTTTGGGATGCCAGCATCTAAACATATTGGGCTTCCAGCATCCACTCAGATAAGGATGCCAACATGTCCTTTTATTGTTATTTTAGCATATTAATTTTCGAGGTATGCTAGAAGCAAGAAAAAAGGTGATATTCATCCCCAAAACACTGAAGATGCCGCTTTGGAGAAAATACACATAAAAAAGTCATGTAACACTTTTGTTTCCCATTGTAATACATTTTAAATGATTTTTTTTTTTGGGGGGTGGGGGCAAATAAAATATTTTTTTGAAGAAATTTTTAAAAGTAAGCTTTCTTATAAAATTAAGAATTGTTGAAAAGCTGTACAAGCATCTTAATATATTAGTAAACAGATTATACAAAATTATGATAGACACTTCAGTAAGGCATCCATCTAGTAAATAAACCAGAGGCTCTTAAGAGCCTGTATCGCTCACCTGATTTTATAGGCAATGAAGATGGCATTTCCCTGATGTTAAAGTAAGTCCTGTAATTTTCAATAAACTTAAAATAGGACCATCCAAACAATATTACTAGAAAGCTTTGTTTCCATTGGTTAACCGGTTGTATAGAGAACAACTATTCTTTTTTTTCCCTATAGGGTCCTATGTTATTAAACTAAGTCCTGCGGCAGTGGCGGCCATTTTGAATTTCCAATTGCAATAAAAAACATAACCTTTATAGAAGACCATCCAAACAATATTGCTAGTAAGTTTTTGTTTCCATTGATTAACCGGTTTCAGAGAAGAAGCCTTTAAAAACTTTTTCCCATAGGGTCCTATGTTAAACTAAGTCCTGCGGTAGCGGCCATTTTGAATTTCCAATTGCCATAAAAAACAGAAACTTTATAGAGGACCATCCAAACAATATTTCTAGTAAGTTTTGTTTTGATTGGTTAAACGGTTTCAGAGAAGAAGCCCTTTTAAACTTTTTTCTCATAGGGTCCAATGTTAAACCAAGTCCTGCGGTGGCGGCCATTTTGAATTTCCGATTGGGATAAAAAACATGAACTTTATAGAGGACCATCCAAACAATATTGTTAGTAAGTTTTGTTTCGATTGGTTAACCGATTTCAGAAAAGAAGCCTTTTTAACTTTTTTCCCACAGGGTCCTATGTTAAACTACGTTCTGCGTTGGTGGCCATTTTGAATTTCCAATTGTCATAAAAAACCTAAACTTTATAGAGGACCATCCGAACAATATTGGTAGTAAGTATTGTTTACATTGGTTAACCGGTTTCAGAGAAGACGCCTTTTTTAACTTTTCCCCATAGGGTCCTGTGTTAAATTAAGTCCTTCGGTGGCATCCATTTTGATTTTCCAATAGGCATAAAAAACCTTAACTTTATAAAGGACCATCCGAACAATATTGGTAGCCATTTTAAACTTTTTTCCCATAGGGTTCAATGTTAAACAAAGTCCTGCGGTGGTAGCCATTTTGAATTTCCTATAAGGATAAAAAACACAAACTTTATAGAGGACCATCCAAACAATATTGCTAGGAAGTTTTGTTTCCACTGGTTGACCGGTTTCAGAGAAGAAGCCTTTTAAACTTTTTCCCATAGGGTCCAATGTTAAATTAAGTCCTGCTGTGGCAGCCATTTTGAATTTCCAATTGCCATAAAAAAACACAAACTTTATAGAGGACCATCCAAACAATATTGCTGGTAAGTTTTTGTTTCCATTGATTAACCGGTTTCAGAGAAAAAGCCTTTAAAATCTTTTTCCCATAGGGTCCTATGTTAAACTAAGTCCTGCGGTGGCGGCCATTTTGAATTTCCAATTGCCATCAAAAACACAAACTTTATAGAGGACCATCCAAACAATATTGCTAGTAAGTTTTGTTTTGATTGGTTAAACGGTTTCAGAGAAGAAGCCCTTTTAAACTTTTTCCGATAGGGTCCTATGTTAAACTAAGTCTTTAGGTGGCGGCCATATTGGTTTACCAATCAAAATAAAAAAACACAAACTTTGTAAAGGTCCATCCAATGAACATTATGGCCAAGTTTGGTTTCAATTGGCCAAGTGGTTTCAGAGAAGAAGAGTAAAATGTAAAAAGTTTACAGACGCCGACGACGACGACGACGCCGACGGACGCAAAGTGATAACAATAGCTCACCTGACCCTTTGGGTCAGGAGAGCTAAAAAGCCACAACCAGGAATGGGAACCTTTTTTCTTAGATATGAAGATTTAACAAGAGATTATCCAAATTAATCTTAAAATATGCCAACAACAATGTTTGTTTGTTTGTTTGAATGATGTTTAACGCCATTGTCAGAAAAGTTTTATGGCGTCCAGTTTTTATTGGGGGGAGGAAGCCGGAGTAACCGGAGAAAACCCCCGACCTGCGGTAGGAAAACTGGCAATCCTTGTCAATTAAGATTGGCCAACAACAATGAAATGTGCGAAATAGCATATGAGAATTTTTAATTTTAACTGAGAACCCGTTCTTTTTAGTTACTTTGTGAGCGCAATGGCAATGGCGGACGTTAACGTTACGTTTTCTTCATTAGCAAAGAACGTTTCATTGAAATTTGGAAAAAGAACGCATTTTTACAAGGTATCGGGTACTACTTTTGGTAGAACCTTACAGCTCTAAAAAACAGTTTTTTTTTATGGATTCAAACAGATGCTTAAAAATTCAATTTTGGCGCTGAATGTCTTGCAGGGACGTCATAATAGTGTGACATCGGTGTTTGTCAAAATTCATATCTTTTGTTTCCTTTTCTCTTGAAAATAAAACACATTTGGACATTTTGTCGAAGATTTCATAATTCTGTGTATGAAACAAACCAATAACCATTTATAATAAAAACGCATCTTGGACATGTTACTGACTAATTAAGTTCCAGGAATAATACTGATACGGGGAGAATTTTTGCTTTTGGCAATTAATGAAGTTTGGATTGAAATAAAAGTCAATAAATAAGACATATTGAGGTCACATTATGGTGAAATAATTAAAGAAATTTTTTGTTATAATGTATTTTGTCCACCCTGCATTGCAAATTTGGAATGATTTTCTAGATAGAACATTTTTCGTCATGAAAATACCATGTCAATTGAATTACTAAAAAGATAACGTCTGGAAACCAATAGCTGGGTAGAACGTACTTCATCACAAAATAATCTTTTCTGAAACCATGCGGTCAATCTGAGCCTTACTTGTATTTAACAGTCCCCCCTTTCAGCCAAAATGGCTATCATTACTAGCAATATAATTAGTTTGTTTATAAACAAAACATTAAACTTGAATTGTACTACATGTATAATTAAAAGCAGTATACAATTATGCTTTTGGTAGGGATGATTCACTACCAAAGTCCGGCCATCCAAACAAGAAAACCACCATTGCTAAATACACTACTTTAAGTGGCTGAGTAAGCTTCACCTTCAGCAAACCCAGATCACATATGAACCAAACATTGTTATCTTATAGCTCCACTCTCCAATCCAGGTGACTATAATTACTGTTACGACATGTGGTAAAGGTAAGCTATGACATGTTTCTTGGAGCCTACTGTGTATATTAACTTACTAAATATTGTCCTTATTCATAGCATCAATAGCAATCTAATATAGTTCCGTTGACAGAAAATGATGAATCTTGTTTTTTTATATAATCATGAACACAATGTTGATTACAGAAACAAAACTGACAAAAAAAGTAATTCCAATTCCAAAGCCATGAAACATATAAACCAATTGAAAGATTGCTTGAATTTCAATTTATTAAAACTTAAATATGGAATGATTATAAATCTGAATGAAGTGTTAATATTCCAGAACATTTCACACACAGATACAAACAATAATGGTTTAGAAACAGTGCAGAGCAGTTGAATAATGACCAATCAGAAATGTGTAAAATATTATACTCTAATGTGTAATAATAAAGAATATGTTGGACGATTTTTTTTCTAAAACTACAATACAATTTAATAAAAAAAAAATTCATGATAAGCTTTAAAATATATAAATATATAAATTGTTAATTTTCTATTGTTCTTCAAGCATGTGTAAACTTTAATTGTAAAATTTATGTGAGAATACGAAAGGATGCATTCCAGCATTACAAATAATAAAATGGTTTTTTGCTGTTCTGAAAAAATGGCCTAAACATTTTCCCCAACTATCAACCAAAGAAATCAATATTTAAACAATTTTGAATAGGTAGCATGTATAAATATTAAGTTCTTTTTTTTAAACTTTAAAAACCAAAGTACCACAAATAGGTTATTCCTATGTAAAATCTGCAATACATTTTAATAGTTACTCAAATGTAGTACTACATCATTTTCAAGTTATTAATGCTTTTGTTAAAGAAGGTGAAAATTGTAATGCAGATCATGATTACATAAAATTTAAGGCACTTTTAGTGGAAACATTTCAAATGGAATGGAAGGCCTAAGAAAGACGATGCAAAACGAAACCTGTGATGTGTTGTGCAACGCCCACACTAAACAAAAATTTATGAAAAGGGGTCAAGTTTTATGCCATTTTATCCCATTTACACAATGTTAAAAGACGGCAAGTTGAGTAAAATGACCTAAATTAAATCATGTGATAGGATACATCTAACTACCTATCTTGAAACAGTGTATTGCAACAAGTAGTACTTTTTCAAATGGTTTAAAACAAAAACATCAAATAATGTACCCTTAATATAATTTAAAAAACAAAATGTCAAATTAAATGATACTCACTAACAATTATAAAAATATGAAAATCATACAACATTGTAATTGCCCTTCTTTAAATAAACAACCATTCATATTATGATAGCTCTTGACCAATCAGAGTTCAATGTTCAAATGAGGTTTGTAAAATCTCAATTTTTAAAGATAGTTTAAATGCAAGTGATGACTAGATTTTATTTGAAGATTAGTAGGCATGATGATTTGGTTACAACCGAGTTTACTGGAAAAAGTGTACCATAATTTTGAATTGATGCCAGCAAATCTTTAAGTACAGCAATAAAAATATGACAAAGTGGATTTATCATAAAATTATCAAAAATATCAATTTGATCGAAAAGCAGCAATTTCCAAAAGGGAAATAAATTAATATATATAGATACTGCAGTAAAAATTGTCATTTTTGAGAATTTTGGAAAAAACAGTTTTTTTATCCTTTTTTTTGTATACAAGTTTGTATTAAGATTGAAGAACCATGCAAGTGAATATTACAAATTCATATGATACACTGTAATTTTACTTGCTAACATATACATTTTGTCCTAAATGATCAACGAAAAGTAGCTTAAAGCTTTAAGCTTTTGTGACCTTAATGATAAGTGACAGCAATTTTCGTTCACAAACTTTTTAGAAATATGAAAAAAATGTTTAACCTACCTTAAATGTAAAAGAACCATCTTTATTTATGGCAAGTATCATCTACACATATGTAAATGTCCAACACGTAATACACATAATTGACAATTTTTGTAACATTAATTTTTGCATAAGAATCAATCTTAGTTCTGCTCTATGTATTAAAATAATACAAAACAACCAACAGAATATATTTAAGAGATAGATTATTGTAAGATGGCTCTATGCTAATTTAAACATGGTCAGACCTTATATTTGTCAATCTTCTATACCGAGTACTAGCCAGGTATAAAATGAAGAAAAATTAAGGTCTGACCATGTTTCAATTGACATAGAGCCCAACTGCAATAATCTTTTTCGATTCTAATATTTCTAACAAATGCTTTAAAATTTTTAACTGGCTCTAAGAGAATGCTTTTAAAGGCCAAATTGGTTTTTGGAACTAAATAAGATAGAACTCAAAACAATATGTAAATCGAATACAATTGACATAAAAATACATGCTCATCATTTTACTGAAAGATGTACCTCAAAAGCATGAAATTTAATACATCTTAACAAAACTGTGATGTTCCAGTTTTAATTTTTTCAGTTGAGCCTGTAATGATGTCTGAATTCTTACCGTCACAGCAGGCTCTATGCTATTAGAACCCTAATCACACGAAGGACACCATATTAGATTGCATATTTAATAAAATCACTAAAAATTCTAAATAATGCAGTGTTCAATTTGTGACAATAATGACACATTAATGAGCAGATTCTATGTTACATCTGAATTGCTGAAATAAATTCTAGTTAAAATTAGAGCCTTTGATCTTTGGCTTATATTTCTAATAATGCCCTTCCCCGCACCTCTTCCACCCACATGCACCACCACACAAGAATCTAATGAAGGCTTCAATACAAATCAAATACGACAGACGAATCTGTTTTGGACATTTTTGCATAAAGTTCTGTCATGTCCAGCAAATATGATTGATTCGGGATGTTTGCTTTACGTCCATCGAGCAGTATTTCAGCTATATTTAGGACGAGATATTAATACATCAATTGAAAAAGTGGTGGAATGGGACACAAGGAACACGATTTTGACTGCCACTGGAAAAGTACAGAGTATTGGGTAGGGTCGGAGAATTTAGCCTTTTGTAGCGGCTACAATAAGCCTACTCTTTTTCTAAATCTACAAAAGGGATCTTTATCTTGCAAGGAGCATGGCACTCTCCAAACACGTTACCCACTTTGGTCCGCAGACCTGACACCCCCCCCCCCCCCCCAACGAGAGGATCTCCCCTATCGGCCACTCAGGGATGCGCTGGGCTGCTCTGTGGGTAAAGCACTAGAAACCGTCCCAGTATGGTCCCAGTCCAGCAACTATGCCCATTTCCGGACCCTTGGAATGACGAGGTATATGTAAACACCTGAGAAATACAAAATAAATTTACCCTAATGTAATGCTTTTCCACTCACACAACATGAACGATCAAAAGGACAAGACTGTTGATATGATCTAGTGATAGTAATAAACTTCTATGTTACCCAGGGAAATATTGTTCACGTAAAATCAGGATTAACGTGAATTTCACGTAAAAAGTTCACATGATTTTCACGTTAAACAAGCATATTAACGTGAATTTCACGTTAAACGAGCATATTAACGTGAATTCCACGTTAAACGAGCATATTAACGTGAATTTCACGTGAAATATATTTAACATGAATTTCACGTGAAATTCACGTTAATATCATGTGAAACTCACGTAAATTTCATGTTAACTTTTTCACGTGAATTTCACATGAAAATTCTGAAAAATGAGAATTTGTTTCTAAATATTTATAGAATTGCATGAAAGTTAAAGAACATTAAAAATGTTGAGAACATTTAACGTGAAATTCACGTTAAATTTTTCATGTGAATTTCACATTAATTTCATGTGAAATCCACATAAACAAAATTTCCCTGTGTATGACAATAACTAGTACAGCAGAAGATTATCTGTAATCTTTGATCTTGTAGACACCCCTAACCCCTTTTCCTCTCTGATATGCACCATCAAATGTGATTTATTATAATTAACCAATTTTGAGTTGTTGTGGTAGAATAAGCAATGTGATTATATGATTAAGGTGTCCTGTTTTTTTCTCCTCTTTAAAGTGTTTGAAAATAATTTAATTTTAGAGGTAAAATGTTTACAAATAAATAACATGGATCGATTGTAATTTGTTTGGATAATTTAAAATAAACTCACAGTATGTACAACAGCATTTATGTGTTAATTTCAAATCAATCTTTAATTTGTTTAGTTTTTTTAAATGTACAAACATTAGCGTCCCTTTTATTTAATAAAAAAAAAAATGTATACATCTACATCTGTGTTTCAGTTTTTAATCATGAATGGATTATTTTGGCAGGAAGTTAAAAACACCGTGCTCTCTTGTACAAAAATAAAATAATCTAGAAACACATTACTGAGCAAAAATTATTGGGACTTTTTCATGCATATATTTCTTCTACCTAAATTAATTTACCAGGTAAGCAAGAACCATATTGTAATATATGCAGCAGAAGAAACTTGTTATAAACATTCTTTTGTTGCATTTATTCATACATTATATTTTCAATTAAGCATGGTTTCCATATTTTTGGCATGTCAGGTTGTGAGTTCAGTGTACTCTTTTTTTAAATGTTAGTGAACAGAGCTGACATTGAACTCATTTAATCCCTGAACTTACATTAATTTTATGTATTATTTCATCTATTAGATTTGTTTCATTTAAAATTGTGATATATTCCATATTAATTTGAAATGTCTCATCAGTAACAGTATCAAATCAATATGCATGTGTAGAATTATATAGCAAACAACATCAAAAACTTTTAAATAATACAAATGGATACTAAATTGTGTCTACCTATTTACCAAACTTGGAAAATTAGGTATTTATACAACTTTTTTTCTTACCTGCTTGAGAGTTGTATTAACAGTAACTGCGTTTCTACACAAAATGCCAGAAAGTTTAAATAAAAGTACCAATAAACGCAAAAACATACTTTTTCATTTTTTCATAGATGCCTTAATTTTGAGCAATAAATACAAACAATATTTATATATGGAGAAATAATTAACTGGAATTACTGAGCAACATATATTATTAAGTACATGTATTTCTTACAACCAGGCAGTGGGTGGGATTCATTGTAAATACAAAGTCCTGAAAGTTTGATAGAAGGTTTGTATAATGGAAAAAATTAAACACTATTTTTTGTTTCTGACTAAGGTAACGAAAAATATTATTTAAAAAAAATACACCACCAATACTGTCATAAAGGGCAAATAACTCCTTTATCCACAAATGTGAAACAATATCTCATGTGACCAAGTAAAATGCACAAAAAATTCTGCTATTGTCATTTGTATGTCCCTGTAATTTCAAGACTGCATTTTAATCATTGGATTTTTGTTCCATGATTTAACGCTGTAATAGGTCCACCTGATTATTAAAAATACCTGTACTTATTAACATGTATAGTATAAAAACAATAAATAATCTTATCATTCAAATAACTTTTAAAAAGTCACAGTTCAGCAATTTAAACCTTACATACATATATGTACCTGTTTTCATTAAACTTAACAATTACAATTTTTTAATTTACATCAATTCTCTTAGTTTATTTCTACATGTAAACCTTGACTAGTACACATTTCTCTACTTACAAATTTCATTTCTATAAACTAAACAATAACATATGTACTAATATGCACAAAAACCATGAGCTAAAGTATTCCATGAGATCACATGAATTTCGGCAGTGTTTTACGCAAACACTCTGTATGCAAATCCCAATTACCTCGTACAAAGACTACCTGAGCAGATTGCAGTTCTGAAAATAAATTTACCAAATGATTCACAACAATTCACCAAATGGGATGTCCCAAATAAACATATTATCTTCAACATAAAGGAATTTCAGTTGACTATTCATTGAAAACATTGTTACTCTGAATCATAATTAACTTAAAAATGTTATTTGGAACAATAAAAATTAGTCTTTTTGTTCCAAAAACCTTTTCAAAACTGAAAGTCTTTTGTTAATTCAGGTTTAAATAAAAATATTTACCAATAAGGTCCTATGTTTTTGTCGGGCTTAATTAAGAATTCTCATATGGTGCCAAATTCATTCCATCCAGAAAATCTGTTTTAGCAAAAGCCATACTAAAATGAACATTTTATTAATGGATAGGTCATGGAGATGATCATCATACCAACCATAAACATTTTTTAAATACAACCATTGACCCCCAAACAATGCCCTTCTACTAGCCTGAAGTTAAGCCCCACCAGGTGTGATGTTGGACATTGGATAACTCCTAACACGAGTCAATCATGGCTTCTAAATATTTCTTAATTTTAACTTACTTCAATGATTTAGTCTGATGTCAACATGCTGATTCTTTACGAGTGTGCTGAAAAAAAAAGCCAGAGTAATAAAAAGGTAAAACTCAACAGAATACTATGGGTGCTGCATGTTGATGACTAGAGTATGTAGCTACCGGTACTTTTGATCTCATTTATATTTGCACTAGTTATTAATAGGAAATTAACAATCAGCTTTACACTACATTACATTTTTGCTTTAAGAATTGCAATTTTCAAGACAATGATATGTAAGGAAAATTTAAATCATTAAAATTTATAACAGAATTTACCTGAGGTACTAATCTAACATAATGATCTGTTGCATGAAGAAAGCCTAGATAGACTATCACTTCACCATTGTCATATTGAATAAATTTCTCTGGACTTTGAGTTGACAAAACCCAAATAGACACTTTAAAACAATGGCTCACTGCCCTGAGAATAATTTCATCACCGAAAGTTCCTAATTTATTCATACTTTCTAAATATTGCTGCCATTTTAATTCTCTCAAATTTTCCTCTGTTACAGACAAAAAAAATGAATAATTTTCTCCATCAGGTGTGCAGTCATTGTTTCTGAGAAATTCCACAATTTTTAATCTTAATTCTTTTGCCTTTCCTTCTCCAATTTTATTTGTTAATTTATTGCCCAATAATTGCAACGCTATTGCATGAAACATACAGTTCCCATCAGAATGAACATTCTTGACTCTAAAATTATGCATAGCAGCAATCCTTTCAATCTCCACTATTGGAGTCTAAAACAAAATTAAGATAATTGTTAAAGCCCTGCAATTAACAGCTTAGTGCAATTTTTTAGTTGGAGTATACTTAAGAACAAATTAAAATTCCAGATCAAAAAGAGCATGCAGCAACCCACAATTATTAATACATGTTTGGTGGTCTAAGGTATTTTCGATAGCCTAATATTTGTCAATAAACTTGGTGCATTGGTTTTTATCAATCCCTCAACTGTTTATTTACTGTATGATATATACACAATTGATTGAAAATAGTGTAAATAGTGCATACATGTATGAAATAATGGTTAGGTGTTTTCAATAACTAATGTCATTACATAGTACACAAGAATTTGAGGGTCTATATGGTGAAATATATCATTTATTCAAACCAGTAACAGAGAATTAACAATTTTATAAGGAGTCCATTGTCTGCATTTCATGGAAAAAAGACTGTGACAATATTGAAAAAATAAAACAATAAGTTATTGTCTTTACAAATTTATGCAGTTAACCAAATAAATTACACAAAACTATTAAGAACCTCTCAAATTAAAAATTAAGTAAATAGCTTTTTGGAATGTGATGAACTTCTTTAGATTCTTTTTTAATAAAAAATACCTCTCTTCTAACCCTCAATTCCAAGAACAAATCTTAATGTGAATTGTGATGGCATGAAAAACCCCTGTACATAGTGTAATTAATAATGAAAACTAATGAAATATTTATTCATGCGTTAAAAAAGCATAAGAAAAAATGTCTAAAAATGAAATGGGATAAAAGAACAATGTACTTTTTTTTTAAAAGGGCATTATTATTTAAAGCTGTTCCACATATGTCTCTGGTATCAGAGATTATGTAAACTAAAGAGTTGACAACAGAGGACAGTGATGGCAAATGCTAGCTAATGCAAGTTGGTATAGTAATCCAAATGAAAAGAAACCCGCTAGAAAAAGGCAGATACCATGTACTGAAATGATATTCTATAGAAAAATACTGAGAAGCTTCCAAATCTATCTACTTTACATTAATGACATCTTTAGTTTAAGCAGTACTGAAAGACCCTAAAATTGAAATAATAACTTTCATTAAATTTAAAAAAAAACACAATGAACTGATAAACTACAACCTTTAGTCTGACTTAATGTAAAAAATTGGCTATTTTATACTTTATGTACTTCACTGAAATGAGGGTTTCCCAAACTTAAGATTTCACTTCTGAAGGCCAAAAAATATTTTGCTGATAAAAATAATTTTCATTTTTTCTTAAGTTTGTACGTTTCATTGATGCTTAATGCCACTGTCAGCAATTTGTCAGCTATATAATGGTGTCCAGTTATAATTTTGGGGGGGGGGGGGGGGAAGCCAGAGTACCCAGAGAAAACCCCATATTCGGTAAGAAAACAGTTGTGTTTGCCTGTAGATGTTTAAATGTTAGGAACATGATCTAAGACAGATTTCAATGTGGCATAAAAAGTTTATCGTATATCTACATCAGACTCACTGAAGAAGTAAAAGTAACAGTTGCCTCTTTTAACCCTTTCTGCTATTAATGAAAATATCAGAAGGAATATTATTGCAAAGCTTAATGCATGCTCTTTACAAGCAAAGCTCAGTACTTAATGTCTTTGCCTGTGTATGTAATTAAAGCAACATGACATTCATGTATGAAATCTTGCATAATGACTTTTTTCTAAATATTTAATCTAAAGTAATGCATAAAAGCGAATCCTCATATCCATGTAGCATATATATAAATGTACAAGACACACCAATAGAACACTGCAGAAACAAACCTCTGATGGAGATATTTGCTTGAATTTGTCTTTATCATCTTTATTGAGGTTTTTGCCACTGTGGTTCTCTCTAGATATTACTTTTTCTTCCCTGAGAGGTTCACTAATTGATTCCTCTTTAGATCTTTCATCTATTCCTGGTGAATGTTCAACACTGTCTGCATTATTGTTCCTGGTTCCAGTGTTACTCTCATTACTGTCACCATCACTGGGTGAACTATCCTCTGTTGCATCACTGCTATCATATTGTTCCGTAGAAGTATCTACTTGTCTAATATTAACATCACTGTGTGACCCCTTAAAATGAAAAGACAATCCCATATTGTGTAACGTTCTTTCTTAAAAACATCAAAATGAATGTATTCTAAATTGTGTTTACATTAGAACTTTTCCATCTGTATTCACGTAGACTACAGCTGACACTTAAGGAATATGTGCTACAAATGACCATTGATTTTATTCTGTTTGTCATACCATTTCCCACCCCCTTCTTGCTGGATTGTGACTGCACCTGAATAAGACTAAATACTAGAGCTAACCTCAGCAATATGGAAGGTACCTTGTGTGTAGCAGGAGTTGCTTACCCCCATGTGCACCTGGACTGTTTTTTCAGGTATAGTTTTATACTTATGCATCTGTTTGTTTTGTTGTTGCGTCATCTTTTTTTTAACCATGGTCTGTACTTTATTTTTTCCTCAGTATCTCGATTCTTTGTTCTTGTGAACACTCTATTTTTCTCTATTTAAAGACTGATACCATGAAAACTAGAAAAGTGCATAGTTGACAATGGCCTCTTAATTATTTGCGAATAGGGGAAACTATAAACATTTTTTGCTCTCACTTAGTTTCTTTGAGAAATGAGAGACCGCTCAAAACAAGCGAAATAATTTCAGTTATATAACATTAAATTTTTTAGGTGTCATGTCAGATAAAATTGTTACCAAATTTAGAAACCCAGAAAGGTACTCAAGGAAACTCACAAACACCCATAAAATAGTCCAGAAATGGGCTTTGCACAATCAGCTGCAAAATAGCCAATACATTTAACAAATTGTATAAATAAATTATTTATCAATTCTATATGAAACTGCTTTTTAATACAGATCAAATTTCAAAATTCCATTGAATATTAAATCCACTGTCCAAGCTACAGTTCGGCCCAGCCAAATATCAAAATAAGTACTAATTTCCTCTAACTCAGTCAAAGGTCATTTTAAAAGAGCCGTTTTCAGTTATATACCATTAATTTGTCAGGATTGAAACAAATTAAAGAATAATTATGTTGGCTTTAAAACTAATTTCTGCAATAACAATATGATCAGCTGTCATATCACTTTATCAAATGGTTGATTAAAGCCTAGCATGCAAACAAATAAGTTAACAAAATTCTTAGACATCAATCTACAACAGCAGAAGGTTCCATGGGGCAGGATATCACTTAAGAAAATTATATAAAAATAGGGGAAGGCAGGTCTCGATGGATAAAACAAAAAATATGCACTAAGCACAGTGATTGGGATTAACAAGTGCCCTAAGCCAGTCCCATGTAGAATCTGGATAGCACATTTTATCACAACAGTATGCTATGTCAAGTGTGGGCATTATGTTACCAAAGAAATATAGTGATCTGTTATCATTTTAATCTAGTAAAACAAAGCTCACCAATATCTTTTCTTAGAGTTTAATTTTGACAAACTTGTAAACAACTTGATTTCGCATTGTACTTTAATATTTACTGTGTGTAAAAATGCAGATGGGGAATGAAACATATACCGGGTATTTCTATTTTGTTACCTAAAACACTGATACATTATTTTTTCATTATGGAAAGAAAAGTACCACATAATGTTCTGATCATCATTCTTTATTAAACTACTGTTTTTTTTAAATTTTTTATGTTTATGATTCGATTTGATAAAATTGTGTTTGGCTGTCAAGTTAACAGTAACACCCACCTTCTCCCCCAAAAAGCTTTGCATATAGAACTGACCAGCAAAGTTGAATTTTATTAAACAGACTATTTATAGATATTCAACTGCATGTACAAAATGAAAAGTCAAAGTTATATGGACAACACTTTAGCCATGGCCATATAAAGCAAATAACAAAAATGTTTATAAGCATGTAAAGCAAATTATTTCTACACAAAGATACACTTTATATTAATCATACAAGTTACATCATGTAGAAACTACAAAAAAGGTAGCATAGAAAATTAACTGTAAAAAAACCCAAGTATATTGCATTGAAAAACAAACTTAAATAGAGCATCACATTGTATTCATGACGGCAGTGAAAACTGCATTTTTATATGAGCTTTTAACTGAAACCTAGGTTGCTACTATCAAAATATGTAAGTCTGAGCAAAATTCTCCAAGATCTTGGTATTACTGGCTTGATGGTCATGATTTTAATTCACTGGAGGTTTCACTATATTAATGTTTTGTTAGGTTTAGTTTAATTTATGGCTTATTTAAAATTAAAATGTTCCATTACAATTTTATTTCTTTAAGCACCATATACCAACCACCTTAAATGATTTCTGACAAAGGTGTAGGACCACCAAATATCGGGAACCAGTCCAGAGGTTGTACGTAAAAGTAGTACTAGTCAACAGACAGGTTCACTCTTGCATCATATAGAATTTGAACCGCACATGATACCAGAATAAATTTGGTATTTTTGGAAAGCTGAATATTCTAGGAAACTTGAGGATAAAGTTTTATTGGTTTTAAATGAACATAAAAATGTTGAGAGTCAATTAGGGACAAGCACTATTTTTGGACTGAAATAGAAAGTGAAAGTAGATTTTTAGACCACGTGGACTTCCGGCTGAGCGTTTTTTCTTATATGCAATGAAACATATTGTGAAATTTTGACAGAATGTTCAGCCAGTGCATTTTTATAGGGGACAGAAGTGTCACTTAATTTGAAACAAAGGTAAATTTTCTAGGATAAGTCAAAATGATCAAATTTTAATATAGCCGAAGAGTAAAAAATCTATGGTGGTCCTACACCTGAAGAGGCCATAGACAGGTATGTCAACTTCTATTTCTTTTGATAAAAATGGTACTGAAAGAAGGTAAATCACCAAGACTATCATTTTAATTGCTTATCAGAGCCAAAACCTATAGGGGGGGTCAAATTTCAGCCTAAATATGGTATTATGTAATATTGTATGAAATTATGGGGTCTGCACTGGTCCGCGCTTAGTAGAATGTGCTTTAATTTAAATAAACTCCTGTTTTAGGTATTGGATGTAATGAAAGGGTCAAAATGTATAAAACTAGAACTGGTAGACATTCTAGTATGCAGAAAAATAGTGTATTTAAGATGAATTTGTCAATTTTACACCTGCGGCTTAAGTCGGTTACATTGCTGGCATGGGTTAATACTAAAATTATTTATTTTCTAATCTGATGCTTGCTAGGGGTAAATTTGTTAGTAAACTAGTAACCATATGCAGTAATTGTACTTGTTAAGATAATTGGGCCTTGAGATGATGGTACTTCTGTCAAAAATTCCTTAAACATGAGCAGTAATGGGAAATTGACCAATTTTTGCAATTTCATACCAAAGCAAGATATAATTTTGTTTCTTTGTATGCCAGTTTGAACTTTAGTGGGTTTTTTTAGTAAGGAATGTTCATTTAACTATTAAGCTTAATGGAATAGTGAACGCATTTAATGAAATTCATAAAATTTTAGTCTCAGTTTAGAAACTATTAATGTACACCTCCAAAATATAGTACAACTGAATATCAATAAATTTAAATTTGAACTCAAAAAAAACTTTCTCAGGATGTACTAGGTGCATAATTAGGACAGTTTCATACTATTTTTCTTAATTGAAATGTATTTCAAGAGATAAAAGTCTTATCCCAACAGTTTGAAGGTACTCAGTATCTCACTTTGTAAAAAGGGGGGGGGGGGGTGTGAAATTAACTAAAAAAGATGCAAAATTTATGATAAAATTATGTAATTAATGCCTTTCTATGTGTGAAATAAGTCCATTTGTGTTGGATGTATATTGCCAAGCTTGCTATTTACATCTGCAACTAAGAAATTGAAAAATTAAGGAATAATGCATTTCTTGATCACCAAGCTAATTTTTCATGATAATGCGCATGTGAGGTCTTTGTATGTTTTCATGCATTTCTTGAAAACCGCTGAAAGGAATTCAACAAAATTTTAGAATTTGTTTCGACTAACATAAATCTAAGACCAGGAAAAATTTTATTTAATTTGTTGAACAAAAACATCTTCTTTAGGTGTAGGACCACCAAATACATTTTTATAGGGGACAGACGTGTCACTTAATTTGAAACAAAGGTAAATTTTCTAGGATAAGTCAAAATGATCAAATTTTAATATAGCCGAAGAGTAAAAAATCTATGGTGGTCCTACACCCAAAGTGTTTTGTTAACTTGTCGAGTTCATGCCTCTCCATGTATGTTGAAGATAGTTTCTGTCTTTTTGTACCTAACCATAAACCCAGTTACTCTTGTAAATGGGTTTGTTTCCCTGATTTTTACACAATTAAGCATCAAAATCTATGTCTTATTTCTATATCAGCAGGTTTACAATATTAATTAAAAGTACATCAATATGAAAAATAAAAGAACTGAGTGAGGACATTCACATACACCAGGCTCCCACATACCTATCAAGTTCCATAAAATTGTGATCAGTAGTTTCTGAGTATAAGTGTTTCCTAGTTGTTTCATACATATATTTGTTTCATACATGTATTTTGAGAAATTTCTAAGTACAAAGGAGCATAACTCCTACAAAAAATATCAGATCATAACTTCCTGTCAACATGCACAAATAAATATAATGTCCTTTATTTCTACAAAATTTCATAAAATTCTTATCAATATTTTAAGAGAAGTGCTTAAAAGTTACTTCATACATGTACATATATATATATTGAGAAATTTTTTTAACGTTCAAAGGTTCATAATTCCTACAAAAAATATCAGATCATAACTTCATGTTGATATGCACAACTACATATGGTGTCCTTCATTCCTACCAATTTTCATAAAAAAATTCTAATAAGTAGTTACTGAGGAGTTGCACTTGCCTTACAAGAATATTTTAGAAAATTTCTAAGTTCAAGATGGAAAAAATTACTCCCATAAAAAATATCATATCATAATTTCCTGTCAATATGCATAACTACATATGGTGTCCTTTATTCCTAACAAGTTTCATAAAATTCTTATTAATAGTTAGAGAGGAGTTGTGCTTACATGAATATTTTGCGAAATTTATAAGTTCAAAAGGGAAATAACTCCTAAAAATATCCTATTATAATCTCCTGTTGATATGCACAACAACATATGGTGTCCTTCATTACTAAGTTTAATCAAATTTTGATCAGTAGTTTTCATATCGACCAAATTTAAGGGCTACTTAAGAATTAAATGCATTATTCTTCTGAAGTTAAATTGACCTATAAACGCATTGACGAAGAACATTCAATGAAGCGTGGTAGCGCTTCATGCTGATAATGAGCTGCGGTCAACGCTTTTATATGTCAATGAAACTTCAAAATAATGCAGTCAATTCTCATATTTACATTTTATTTCGTTAAAAAAATACAGATGTCCCAATTTCCATCGTGCACAATGTATTTTTGTTGATTTAAATTACTCGGCACTGTTTGTTTACTATGGATGCGTCAAATAAGCACCTGCTCCTCATAGCTACCTGTTTTATTGAAAAATCCAAAGAATGATTCTACGTCATCTGTAAGAGTTTGAACCAACAGAAATCTAGGATATCCATGAAAGACATACGTAATGTAAATATAATTGTTATAATATTATTTGATATTTTTATGCACATTTTTATATACTAGTGTTTTAAATGTAATTGAATTCAATGTTTCTATTGATTTTTGTACTGTGTTGATGGTTTGTTGCCTCATGTACCAACATTTAACATTTCATTTCAATATCAGATGAAAATATGAAAACTGTCTGAAGATATAGTAACAAATACCATAAATAAAACTTGTAGAAATTTTGTCAAAAGGTAGATTTTATTTTAAAATAGCTGTGAAATAATTTAACCATTAAACATCACTTTTCTATCAAAAATTTTTAAAGAACCTATCAAAATAAAGCATTACATGTGACAGGGTTTTCAAAAATCAAATATATGATCAATAATATATAAAAATATATACTTACTAGATTCATTTCTCCCACCTTGTTGACTGTAATATATAAAAGATAATAAAACTAGCAGGCAATAAACAGCACCGTGAAAATTTTAATTAGAGAATATACAAAAGAAAAAAGAAAGAAGGGTCTACTTTAATTTCAGTTATGAGATAATTATTCTAAAAGTAAGCTATGAACAGAAACCGTTGTTGAAAACTGCAGCAATTCAAGCAGACCTCCACTACAATTAATCTGTTATTTACATTTAACATGAGAGTGTTGGAAAAGTTTCTAACCCACATATTTCTCTGGGTTGCATGTTAACTACCTGTGTCTCATATCAGAGGCAATCTTTGATTTCCAATAGACGATAAATTTTAAAACTTTGTTAAGGACCAACAAATGGGGTTTAATGTTAATTTCAGTAATTTTTCAATTATCTCATGGCCTTCAGTCTTTTATTGGGGAAGGCTGCTGTAATACATGGTGCACACTCCTAACATTCAATGGAAACATGCAAATCCTTGTCAATTAAGATTGAAGTCCAGCACACCCTGCCCGCAGTAAAGTTTAAATATACAATCTCAGTGTTGACGGGCCACATGATCAATAGTACAAAACTAACTACTTTAAACACTCTACCAAATGTAGAGGCCCCAATATTATGAACTGAATGTCAAATATTTATGATACATATTTAAGGTTCTACAACTAAATAATGATTTTACATCACAGTCACATAATTGATACAGAAACATTTCTCTAACTAGTAATGATTTTTGGAATTTCTTGGTCCTTCAAACATGCTGTTATAAAATTAATATAAAATTCACTAGTGAAAAATTAATTTTTTTCATAATAATTCAAAGTCTATAAAAGTAGACTTACTATATGTGTTGATCTGCTTATCAACTATTACGTTTCCCAATGGCTTTCCTAAAAAAACGTAAAATAAAGCTGTACACAAAGAAACCAAAATGTGTATATGCAAAAAATAATAAAAGAAAATCTACAAAATAAACACCTATAATTTGTGTTCTTACCTTGGATGTAATAAGAAATAATTGCAGAATTACCAGAGGCTCCTGGGAGCATTGATCACTCACCTGAACCTGAAACCAATTGAATAACTATGCAATTCTTTTTTTATCCATCTTTTCTTTCCTACTAGTATAAGGAATTGTTCAACACTTCCCAAAAAAATCATTATTGACAAAAATAGACGATTTGGATTTACGAGCAATAACTCATAAAAGGCATCGTTACACAACTTCAACTCAATGAAGAGTCTTGTAGAACTTTTGATGCTGAGAGGAGGTTCACTTTAGATTTTCTGTATCCTTTATACTTTTTGAACTATAATAAAAACTATATCTTAACCCCCCTGTTCTATTATTAGCCAAGGGAGCCATGTTGGTTGGTAAGCTGTCATGATTTTTGCAATTTTGGAAGAGCACATCCTAAAGATGATGTGTGCAGTGTTTCAAACCTGTGACCTTTTAGAGGAGAAGATTTTCTAAAATTAATTAAAATTGCTTTAAAAAAACAGTTTAAGGGGAACAACTCCTAAATGGTTGATCAGAGAGCTGAACAATTAAGCATTGTTAACTTTTTCTCTGATTCTAATAATTTTGAAGATTTTGAGGGGAAATGACAAAAATCATCAATTCTGATTGCTCTTAATCATCAAAATTGAGTGAGGGGCAATAACTCTTACAAGAAGTCGTTGTCAACTCAATAGAAAGTTTTGTAGAGATTTTGATGCTGAAGAAAGGTCTCTTTGGTTTTCCTCTATCTGTTATACTTTTTGAACTAGGCCAAAAACTGTATTTTGACCTCTGTTCTGTTTTTAGACATGGCTGCCATGTTGGTTGGTCTGTGGCCATGATTTGTGCAAACTTCGTAGAGGATGATGTGCACAAAGTTTCAAACCAATCCCTTCAGTGGTTTTGGAGGAGGAATTTGAAAAGAAAAGTTAACAACAACAACGATGACGACAGATTACAATGGACGCCAAGAGATGGCAATAGCTAAAAAGTCATTGTTTGCAACTTTTTTGCTACCAATTTATTGAGTTTCTCCAATTATAAGTATAAATAAATTTCACCAATGTGCAGTATATTACGCCATGTAACTGGTGATTGTTGATAAACTAAGTAGGAATATTATCATCTGTGAGCTAATATCACATGTAAAATAGCTGTTAGAGATGTATTTGCTGGTCAAAGGTTAAATTGTGACATTGTTTTCTTGTAAAATTATATTGTTGAACTAAGCACACACATATTAATAATATATTAAGTCAATACATAATTATTAAAAGGGACATTGGAAAAATATATCCTTGAGCTGTGGTGATGTTTTCTTTATTGCAAGATTAAAAAGAATTATAAATATATGTACATTAGGTGCATATTAATTAAATCTGCAATCTGATTGGTGTAAAAGCAATCATGTGATTTAAAATACAACAGATGCAACAGATGCTGCAACAAAAGAGCAGAATTGTACAACAAAATTTAAACTAGGCGAAGTCGATCTAGCGATCACTGATATCCCCGCCTTTGGAAAAATGTCTTAAGTTTTTCATGGACTGCGACCTTGAAATTTGACGGATTTCCACCAAAATCAATAGGCTTTTTACCAACCTGATATTTTACAATATCTCACAGTTTCATTCAAATCGGATGCAAACTTTTTGAGTTATTGCCAGGAAACAACATTTTTGTAAAAATTTCTAATGTTTTTATGTTTTTTGGTGGATTGCGATTTGAAATTTGACAGATTTCCTTCAAAACAAATAGGCTTCTTACCAACCTGATATATAAAAATATCCCACAGTATCATTCAAATCGGATGCAAACTTATTGAATTATCATCTGGAAAGCAAATGTGGACAGACGGATGGAAGCACGGACATGATGACCACTATATACCCCCAACTCTGTAGAGCAGGGGTATAAGATATAAAACTGTTCAGACTTTATTATTGGGGAAAATGTGCAACTAGTATAAAAAAATAATTAAACCTTGCAATTCTTCTTTTGTTACTCCTTTAACAAAGTGTTTTTGATTTATTCGCACTTCAATACAGGGGTAACTTAATGAAAAGGCAGGCACATTACTGGAGTCTCAAGTCATTTCAGACATTTTCTGGTAAAACCTACATTATTATACTTTTAACAGAAATGGGGACCCTTTTTATATCAAAGTTTGTGTGTGCTCAGTGAGAATTTTTTATTTATGATTTTTAATTAAAAGATAGTTGCATTGATAATAACACCCATATTGCCTTACCATTGTGGCTTATGATAATTACTTTTATACAATATAGATTATTTCTCTTTTTAGTAAATTAATGTCATTGTATTACCCAAGCTGAGCTGCATTCTGCATAAAATCCCACTGCATGATAAAGACACATGACAAAGTACTACAAATTAATCCAAAACCAAGCGCATAACATGATTGATGGACAGATGTGATCTACAACTGGTCACCATATCATGAAGAACAACTGCTAAGTGGTAATTTTTTAAAGTAAATACTTTGCTTTATATATTTTTTTCAAATATCTTTGGGGATTGAAAAATCAAAACTGGCATTTTTGCATTTGTTTGTTTATCTGGATGATGTTTAATGCCACTTTCACCAATTTTTCAGAATTATCATGTAGTCTAGATTTTATTGGGGAGGAAGCCAGAGTACCAGGAGAAAACCTGAGACTTTCACTAGGAAAACTGGCAATCCTTGTCAATTAAGATGGAGTAGAGTATACCCTGCCATAAGTGAGACTCGAAGTCAGTGTTGACAGACCATGTGATCACTAGTAGACGAACTACCTTAATCAATTGGCCACCGAGGCCCTTGGCATTTTTGGAGAGATGCACTGAATCACAACAATAAATGCATAGAAATTACATCAGAATTACAGAGTTCAATTTAACATTTACTATTCTATGAACATAACACATTTATGTCCTAGTTTCAGGATTATATGAGCACAATTAAAAAAATACAATGCACTAATTTTTTTATATTCCTATTAATACAGACTTGTTATTGAAATGAATGGTTTTTTATCATCTTATAGATGTACTGCAACAAAAGCTTTGCCAATTTTACATTAATTTAGTAACTTACATGTATGTGAGGGCATAAACTCTTTCTTAATCATCGACTTACCTTCATGTACCTCAAGATGTGTCTTACTGCTTTTTACAATTTCCTCCCCTTCCTCTGTTGAATAAGTGAGGCAGCAACGATAGTATCCAGTATCTGATATTTCAGCCTTCAAAACTCTTAAATGTGGATGGTCAGTTTCTGCACCTTCATACTTCACTTTGTTGGTGTTAATTCTTTCATAATCCTCATTTTTAACTGCCTTTTCCCAAAAGATGTCAAATTTCTCTGGTTTATTTAAAATATCACATTCAATGGTCCTTGTTTGTCCTATTTCAACCTTGAGTGACCCTTTTTTTAAACGAATTTCTGGGACTGCAGCAAAACAAAAAACAATACTTCAGATTAACACCCTCAAAGTCAACATGTACATTTACAAGTTTTCAAAACACAACAAATTTCCAAGAAGTCTGAAAATATCAGCAAATGTACTTACTAAAAAAACAACAACAAAAAACAGAGACTTTCTTATATCATGTGTCAGAATAAGCATCTAAGAACAAAGGAGAGGGAAGGTAACATATGGATTCTATGAAGGACTAACAGCTAGGTTTTTATAAACACCATATAGATTTACAAACTCCAAAGCTAGTGCATATCAGTATTTCCACAAAAAAGATACTGTGCAAGTTAGTTGAATACCTTTTGGAATTGTCCAGAAACATTTGTAGACAAGACAAGATATTTTTCATTAAAACAATCATGGTGCCCAATACTGACCAAATCAATCTAAATGTATAATTATCATAGAGAAAACATATCAAATTAAGGCATTATTGAAAAAGGGATTATTGATTAGCATAAAATTGAACAATATATTAAATAAAGTAAAATACTGAAAGAATAAATATGATGAAGTTGACCATATGTAAACAAAACCAATAATCCACCGTCATATGGAAAATCTACCCTTTTCTGTAGTAAAATAAAAGAAGGGAAGGGGTCTCTTAGCTAATTTAACTTTAAAAGCCTTAAAAGTTTTAATGTTCTATATAATGTCTACATTTATGGCCAGAAGTTCACATTTAAGGAGGAAGTGGATTTCATCTTCTACTCCATTTTGGCATATTTACATATTCTTTTTTCTGCACTTATTCCTTAATATCTGCGTTTTTCTATCTCAAGGTCATGTGAACTTGTTCTAATAATATATTTTTTTTAAATTTTGTATCTGTTCTTAGTTTATTTCTTATTTACCTTTATATCTCCCAAAATTACTCATAATTTTGTAAAACAGACTATGCATCTTCTCTTGAAAGGCATATTTTTATTTGTTTACGATGAAAGTTTCGGTTAGCTGGTTTTGATTTATGAAACTAGGTTTAGACTTTTAAATATTCTTCCTATACATCCTATGATTCTTGATTGTTGTTATACATATTCAGAGATAACTTGTATGCTTCATGTAATAAAGTATTAACTTTATGTTTGCCTTTAATTAAATGGCACCATATTTAAAACAACATTAAAGATCAATGGAAGAGAGCCTAGATCTCGTCCACAGGCAATATTAGAGGTTGTGTTTTTCACCCCTAGTGTTTATTTGCCAAATTTTGTATGTTTTTTTTCTATAATTAGGGAGTCTATTTCTTTTAATAAGTATTAATCAAAATCTTTATTGGGTTTATATTTGAATGACCCCCATATTTCTTACCCATACAATAGAATGGGTTTGATGGTATGTTTAAATATATGTATCATTGTTTTAGGCATGGGTTTAACATCAGGGAAAGTTTTCTTTGCTTGAAGTAGGCTTTAGTCACTTTGTTATATATTTGTATTTTCATATTTTTAAAGCTACTTGAAGCATTGAAATTAATGCCTAGATATGTATTCTGTTTTACTGATTCAAGTAACTGATCTTTCATTTTAATGTCTTTTAATCTTCCAGCTTTGTTAAAGACTATCACTTTGGTCTTATTTCTGTTTATAGTCATTTCCCATTGGGTAGCAAAAGCAGATAGTTTACACAATAATGTAATCCACACTCTGGGGTTGATAAGAGAACATCATCATCAGCATACATTAGAATGTTAAGTGTCAAATCATTTAAAAGTACAGTCAGACTGTCACATGAACTATCAAAATATGTAGGCAAATCATCTCTTTGTCTTACTCCAACATTTGATTTAAAGAAAGGTGTTCTATATTTATCTAACACAAGATTCTGTACAGCTGTACATATTCAGCATGAAATTATAAAATTTTGAACCTATTCCAATGGATTTAAGTTTGTAAAAAGATGTTAATGTGGAATGGAGTCAAACCCTAGCCTAAAATCTATAAAACATGTATATAGTGGTTTAAACTTATTTTTTGACACATTTCTGTATTAAGGAGTTTATGACAACCATATTATCTGTTGTTCAACAGCCTTTCATGAACCCTATTTGTACTTTTCTTATTATATTCATGGACTTTAATATTGTTTTGTTTGTTTGAATGGTGTTTTAACACCACTTTCCACAATTTTTCAGCTATATCATGGCTTCCAGTTTTTATTGGGGGAGGAAGCCGGAGTACCCGGAGAAAACCCCCGACCTGCGGTAGGAAAACTGGCAATCCTTGTCAATTAAGATTGGAGTCGAGTACACCCTGCCTGCAGTGAGAATCGAACCAGGAATCTCAGTGTTGACAGACCACGTGATCAAATAGTAGACGAACTACCTTGACCACTCGGCCACCGAGGCCCCGACTTTAATATTACTGAGTCTGTCATTTAATATCTGATTGAATGGCTTAACTATATTGTCAGCTATTTTTATCATTCTATACTTTAGCAGAGTCAAATTTGGATTTTCAAAGACATGCCTGCTGCAGTTATGAACATTTTTTTAGGATCTTCAGCAGCACCATATATAGTATCTTCATTATAACTTTTGTCATTATAATTTTTAATAAGCTTTTCAACTGTAGTTGACTTCATTGTTTCTAGGAAATTTTCTATAGAGTTTTCGTCCCATATATATATTTTTCAGGCATAGGAATTCAAGTTCCTTCAGGTTACATTTGTTTAATGTTAACAATTTTGTAGACAAGAGGCTGAGAGTGGTCAAATATATCTGGTTTAAATTTGTGTACAAAGATACATTGTATATGTAATAAAATATGACAACAGATCCTTTGAGACTTTGAAGTAGTCTATCACACTACTTCCAAGGGGTTGAAAGCATGTAAAAGATTCATGGATGTCCCCTAATGTCCTACTATTTAGTATGTGTTATAATGAGGAAATACAAATATTTAATAGTTGTTTACCCCTCAAGTAAATATTAGAATCTTGGCTCTGTCTATGTATCATGTTAGTCACATAAGTAATTATCAAAAAGGGGGATACATTTATCAGAGTCTAGACAAATATTGTCTTCCCCTGATCCTACCCATGCATTTAGGTCTGTAGCTAGTAAAACTTTTGCCTTTTTCAGAATATTTATCTATATTTTAAATTGTTTCTAAAATATAATGTTGTAGCTTTTTTGAAAAAGATGAATTTTCTTTGTGGTCATGTATAGAGCATAAATAAATATCATCATTAAATTAAAAAAAGATTGGTAAAGTTGTGCCAAATATAATCATTTTGTGACGTGTTCTAAAAATTTCACTCAAAATATTTCAAACATATATTGAAATACCCCCATATTGTTTACAAATTTTAGATTTTGATCTAATGAGGTAAACTGGGGAAGGGACTTCTTGTAATTTAAGGCAATTTTCCAGATCACAGTGGGTTTCTTGTAGGCAAAAGTAGAATATTTACAAAATCTTGATCTTCAAACTTGTTAAAACCTTTACGTTTTTATCAGTTTATGTTCCAAGTTGATATTGTAATATTTCTTCTCTTATAAACCATTTCAAAATATGAGTTAATAAGATGGTATAAACAGACCCTAATCTATTAGATTTTGAGTTTTACTTCAATAATAACACACAATTATCTGGTGAATGTTAGTACTGCCTAATACATATTATATATTGACTTATGAATTTGACATCATCGGTGATCAATATTGCATTAAAAGAACCATGTAGACAATTCTATCATGTCTATATATCATATAGTACATATATGAGTATAACAATAAAATGTAAATGTACGTGACATTTTGTTCATCCAATCTGTGTCAACAATGAATTGTTTGATTGTTTGTTTGAATGTTGTTTTAACGCCACTTTCAGCAATTTTTCAGGTATATTATGGTGTCCAGTTTTAATGAGGCGAGGAAGCCGGAGTACCCCCAGAAAACCCTCGACCTTTGGTATGAAAACTGGCAATCCTTGTCAATTAAGAGTGTCAACAATGAAACCAACAACACAGACACACAATGATAACTAAAAGTTTCCATATAAATAATGTTCAGTTTTTGTGTAAAAGCTAAAAAGGGTGATCAAATTACCAAGCTGATAGAGAAACTGCATTGATGTTCTATGCTATATACTGCTGTGTGGAAGAAAAACATGTGTGTTCCTTTTATAATGAAACTTGAGGTACATAAAAGTAATAGGAAAATCATTAAATATTGCATACCTTTAACATCTAACTTTATAGGCTTACTTTCAACATCACTGCCATTGTTCACAATACCTTTGCAGAAAAAATATCCAGAATCCGTTCTACTGATGTTCTTAATTGTAAGAGAAGGATGTGGTAATTTTCCAATGGAGTATTTGCTGCCTTCTATAATTAATGTTTCACTTTGTCCGTGCTCTGGATAAAAATACCACTCAACACTATCAACTTCAGATACAGAAACTCTCAGCATAACCGATGACGTTACAACTTTTGTATACAATTCCTCAAACACTTTAACGTCTGCTGCAACTGAAATATATGAAAGAGAAAATTGTCAGCAGATCACGATAAATATAATAAGCATCAAACAACACTTTAGCAAGATTTTGTAATGTCTGACTTCAAACAGTTCAGTGATTTTTAAATGAAAAATAAAACTAAAGAATCTATGACAACCAATTCCTCATTTATTTACAAAGTAATGGTATATAAACAGTTTAATTGTTAAAGGACTTTCCAAAAGATAAAATTATCTGTTATCATTTTTTCAGGCATATAAAAACATGTGTCTGTCCTAACAAATGTTTGCCAGTAAATAATCACTATAAAAATTAACAACAAAAAGACAATTCAGTTTAATTTTGATTCTACTATGACGTCCTGCCATGTTAAAATTCCAATAAATTTATTTCGCATATGTGTAAGCTGTGTGTTTTTGTGTAAATGTAAAAGCTTAAAAAATCCAGTTTGTTATGTGCTATCCATAATGCAGTTATTTTTAGTCTGAAATCTGAGATTTGTAAGATACTCCCAATACTTTAAATTATTTACGTTTTTTCAAACGAGATGCATTTTCTCGTCCATATCTCATCGAAGGGCGACAGCCCTGAGATGAGATGACAAGAAAATGCATAGAGTTTCAATAAACGTAAATAATCTGTTTATCGCTGTTTTGTAACATTGTGACGTCCCAGTGTTTACTTAACGACATCTTGACAGCGAGCTGAGATGGGCCTATCTCACGCTAGTAGAGTGAGATGGAATAATATCGCACACAAAGATCAAAGGAAAATACTGCAAAATAGCGATAAATTATTTTTCTAACAACTCTATATTCAAGTTATTATGACGTTTTTCCGTTGTGGTTGACACAATTAGAATTCTGACGTCATTATAGGCTCAACGGAAAATTAAGCAATGAAATTTCGTTAAGATTTCTAAATATTTTTGCTAAAAAGGTAGGTATATTCAATAAAATGACTAGCATATATGTTTATGTCAATTTAATTTGCTTTAACATACTGATTTGGGATATATATTATTTAAAAAAAATATATTACCATTGAAAGTGTCCACTTAGAGCCTCTTTAAATTTTTAAAACATTTGGAAGACATATTAGAATCAAAATAGATTATTGCTATCGCTCGGTATAAAATATTGACAAATATAAGGTCTGACCATGTTCTTATTTGCATAGAGCCTGCTTGCAATGATCTATTTTTTAATTGTACAATGTATTTATAATTAAGTAACCTACAAGAATAATAAACTTACTGCGTAAGTGTCACATATATAGTTTTCCATATCTGTCATAGGATATTACAATAGAATTTTTTTTATATTTGACATTTTGTTTTAAAATACATGAGAATACAAATATGATTTAATACATACATTTGTTATCGGGAAATAAAAAAATGTAAGATATCAAATTTCTATTTAATTTGTATGAAAAACTATAGTTTATTTTTTATTTATAATCATGATATCATCCATAGACAAAATTTTAAATCTGCTGCCTTTTAATGGATTTATCATACAACCAAGACATACAATGTCTGTCAGACATACAACAAACATCAAAAAAGTTGATGAAACTGATCGCAGTATAATCTAAGCATTAGGTATAATTAAAATGTATATATGTAAATCCTGGGTTTTAATAAGGAAGTAAACTGGTATTTGAGTGGGTAAAGTCATGATTCTGTGCAATGGAGCAATACTATAATAGAGTATTGCTATCCTAATTTAAATTCAATGCAATACAAAAATCGATCTGAAAAAACCACACATGAAGGAGTTGGCTGGTTTAGTGTGAATCACATGAGGATGATGATTCTTTGTAAGGGGGAAGAGTGTAGCAAGAGGATTATCTGTGTTCAAGCAGGTGGTAGGCACTAGTCACTAGTATATAGTCTGTCAAAATCAACTGAGTTAACATAATACTTTTTAAGATCACTTGGTTAAAGAGTGTGCTAGCAATACAGAGATACCCGGTTCGATCCCCAAAGATGACATGCTGATATTTCATGCTCTACTGTTACATAATGATTACTTTTAATAATATAGTACACAATAGATCAACATGATATAACACAGTCCTCTAGAACCTCTTTAAATATATCTCCCTCGTCTATTTCTCGGGGGGGGGGGGGGGGGGGGGGTCACGTGGTCCGTCAACACTGAGATTGCGGGTTCGATTCTCACTGTTCGAACAATCAATTCAAACAAACAATCTATTTCTCGGGTGATACATTGGCATTATGTGATGTACCCTCCACTACAGGCAGTATGTGTGTAATATATTGTGATGTACCCTCCACTACAAGCAGTATGTGTGCAATATATTGTGATGTACCCTCCACTACAGGCAGTATGTGTGTAATATATTGTGATGTACCCGCCACTACAGGCAGTATGTGTGTAATATATTGTGATGTACCCTCCACTACAGGCAGTATGTGTGCAATATATTGTGATGTACCCTCCACTACAGGCAGTATGTGTGAAATATATTGTGATGTACCCGCCACTACAGGCAGTATGTGTGTAATATATTGTGATGTACCCTCCACTACAGGCAGTATGTGTGTAATATATTGTGATGTACCCTCCACTACAGGCAGTATGTGTGTAATATATTGTGATGTACCCTCCACTACAGGCAGTATGTGTGTAATATATTGTGATGTACCCTCCACTACAGGCAGTATGTGTGTAATATATTGTGATGTACCCTCCACTACAGGCAGTATGTGTGTAATATATTGTGATGTACCCTCCACTACAGGCAGTATGTGTGTAATATATTGTGATGTACCCTCCACTACAGGCAGTATGTGTGTAATATATTGTGACGTACCCTCCACTACAGGCAGTATGTGTGTAATATATTGAAACAATGTCCCAATGTCCAACAATTTAGTACCATTTTACTCTCTTATAATGACAAGCTTACCAACGGCCATCTCTCACCACAGCCCAAATCACATAACATTTGAAAGTGCGTTTTTTTTTTAAATATTCCAGTCATGACAGACCAACCCTTTAAAAAGGTTACATTTTCAGAACAAAAAGTTATTTCTCATATTAATGTGTTAAATTTCTTTGTGCTTTTGCTGAAAGTGGCCAAGCTTTTGAAAGATTTATTTGGGAAATACAATATATACTACATTTACCTTTTTTAAACAATTGATCTTCTTCTGGACTTTTATCTAAAAAAAATAAAGTTTGTTTTTGCATACTAAAAAGATGTCTCTCCCAGTTACACATGTGGATTTTCAGTACAAAATCTAATTTCAAAGTTTGATAACTACCATAAAGTTTTGAGGAGATAAATTTCCTGGTAATATGCATGACTAAATATGGTGTACTTGCTACATACCAAGTTCCGTAAAAATTGGCTTGAGGGGTTGAGCGGAAAACATGATTTGTGAGGAATTTCTGAAAAATTCTTAGTTCAAAGGTGCATAACTCACACAAAACTTTGAGGACAAAAATTTCCTGGTAATATGCAAAACTACATATGGTGCACTTGCTATGCACCAAGTTTCATAAAATTTGATTTGGTAGTTTCAGAGAAGTTGAGCGCAAACCATGATTTGTGAGGAATTTTTGGAATATTCTAAGGTCAAAGGGCCACAACTCCCACAAAATTTTGATGATCAGAATTTCCTGGTAATATGCACAGCTACATATGGTGTACTTGTCATGTACTAAGTTTCATAAAATTTGGTTAAGCAGTTTCAGAGGAGTTGATTGGGATAACTTTGTGATGGACAGAAAGACAGGACAAAGCAATATGGGCGGTTTAAAAAAAAATGACCCCAACATGGTCCTCTAATTTTGTCAAATTAATAGATATATTATTCCTAAATAGTTAAAAATGTATGTCTAGTTGTGGGTAAAATCTTAAAGATATCACAGAAAACAAAAAAGTTATGCCAAAAAAACATGCAAAAATTGTCAGGAGTGCAACACTTTTTTGTGTGTGACACTTTAAAAAAAATGTCATTTTTTAAAAGGTCACCAAATTGTCAAATCTAGTAATATGTGCATAGTTCTTTTTTTATTACAAAGTTTCAGGTGTTAACTTATTGAGAGATATAAAAAAGAAAGTATGCCACATTTTAAAAAGTATGAAAATATTGTTTTGAAAAAAAGATCTACCCTGTCAGGAGTGCAACAAAAATTTAAGTTATTGTGCATTAAGTTCTTGATAGAAATTGTTTCCTTTTGTTTTCAATAATTAAACCAAAACAAAATCATAAATATACACAGCAAAAAAGGAAACGTACGTAAAATGTATGCATGGAAAAACATACGTTATATGTACGTATAATGCACGTAAAACATATGATTTACATACCATCCGTTAAACGGATGTTTGTTACATGGGTTAAACGTATGATCTTAAACGGGTGTATAACGGTACGTATGTTTAACATGTGTATTATATTAATAACTTCTGTATTTAGTATGTATGCAATGATTGATTGATTGATTAATATTTCAATATACATTAGTTTTTTCACATATTTCATGTCTATTTTAATATTATGCAAAATAAAGGCTAGAATAAAGAAAAGGACATACATCTTAGAAAACTAAAAGTAAAGGAAAAAAGTTTAAAAAATGTCAGAATATAAAAATCATCAAGCAGACATATGATAAATATTACAAGCCATTTGAACCAACATGCCATAAACATCAAGCAGCTATCATAAAGAGATAACTAGAGGCTCCCAGGAGCCTGTATGGCTCACCGGAACCTGAAACCAAACAACCCTTTTTTATATAGAATTTCGTTCCTATAAGGAATTGACCAACACTTCTGAAAAAGTTAATGTTGACCTTTTAAGGGAAATAACTCCTATAAGGAGGAGCTTTTGATGCTTAGGAGGGAGGTTCACTTGAAATTTGCTGTACATGTTATACTTTTTTAACTATCAGCCAAAAACTCCCTTGACCCCCACCCCCTTTACATTTTAAGCCAACATAGCTATGTAGGTAGTCAGCTGTAATGATTTGCACAATTTTGGTAGAGGACATCCTAAAGATGTGCAATGTTTCAAAGCAGTCCTTTCATTGGTCAGAGGAGAAGATTTTTTAAAATCAATTAAAATTCATTAAAAAAAATGTTCTAAGAGAATAATTCCTAAACGGTTCTTCAGACAATCTTCACCCTAAAGTTTTGTAGCCCTCATAGAGCAAAACAATTAAGCAATGCTAACTTTTTCTCCAGTTCTAAAAATTTTCAAGATTTTGTGGCAAAAATAGCAAAAATAATCAATTCCGACAATTAAAGGGCAATAACTGCTACAAGGAGTCATCATACAATATGGAGTGTTTTGTAGAGCTTTTGATGCTGAAGAAGGAAGGTCTCTTCGGTTTTCCTGTATCTGTAATACTTTTTGAACTATAAGCCAAAAACTGTATTTTGACCCCCCCCCCCCCGTTCTATTTTTAGCCATGTCAGTCATGTTGGTTAATCTGCGGCCATGGTTTGTGCACACTTGGTTGAAGACATTTGACGGATATTGTGTACAAAGTTTCAAAGCAGTACTTTCAGTGGTTTCAGAGGAGAAGATTTTTAAAAATCAATTAAAACCGATAAAAAAAAATAGTTCAAGTGATATAACTCTTAAATGGTTTATCAGACAATCTTGACCCTATAGACATTTTTGTAGCTCTCATAGAGCAGAACAATTAAATAATGCTAACTTTTTCTCTAGTTCTAATAATTTTCAAGATTTTGAGGCAAAAATGGCAAAAATGATCAATTTCAACAATTAAAGGGCAATAACTCCTACAAGGAGTCATCATACGACTTTGACATAAAGGAGCGTTTTGTAGAGCTTTTGATTGTGAAGAAGGAAAGTCTTTCGATTTTTCTGTATCTGTAATACTTTTTGAACTATAAGCCAAAAACTGTATTTTGACCCCCTTGTTCTATTTTTAGCCATGGCGACCATGTTTTTTTTACGAATAAAAAATCCAAACGATAATTTGGTAAAGGAAATGCTAAGCAACAACCATACCAAGTTTGGTTGCATTCTGTCAAGTGGTTTCAGAGAAGAAGATTTTTGAAAAGTTGAACGGACAGACGACGGACGCCAATTGACGGCAATAGCTCACATGACCCTTCGGGTCAGGTGAGCTAAAAAGAAACAACTACAAGATTATGAAATAACCGACTTTAACAGAGGAGAACTGAATAATATTGGAATCTATTGTTTATATATATATCACTTGTAGTTGAACATGTAAAGGATGGATTAAAAAAAATAGATAACAAGTTACTGATGGATTGACTAAATGGTCACTTAATGTCCATTATTTACAGGTTATAAAACAACACCATCTTGGTTAAAGCATATTATATTTAATGCAGAAACATAAGTACAAAACAACATATGTGTGATGACAAAAAACTGGGAGGTATTCAATGTTATTTTATTTGCAAAAAGTTACAATCAATTTATGGTAATCATTTCTTCTTGTACACTTAATCTTTTTAAGAAAATCTTTCTCGCCTAATATGTACTGCACAAGTATACTTAATGAAAGGCCCCATTGCTCACCCGAATAAAATTAGTAAAGTGAGTAGCACAAGAAGCACCAATGAATTAAAAAAAATTCTGAAAACATACATTTTTTGCAATACCATTCCTCCCTACTCCCTTGTGGAAAAGGAATGGTCTTCAGATGCAGGAACTTAAAGTTTCTTCAACCAAGGATATTTTGTGCCAAGCGTTATTGAAATTAGCACAAAAGTGCTTGTGAATATTTTAAAAAACAATTTCTTGGTGCATGTAATACACCATAGTGGTAACATGACATCACAAACAAAAAAAATTCCACAATATGCCATGGACCCAAACAAAATACCAAATATAATTGGAAGTGAGAACAAGGGTACTAGGAGACCTTATTAGGCTACCTTTTTTATATATATGTTCATTTTTCAATTGGCATAAAAAAAATATACTGCTGAAAAACATATCTGTTCATGTATCTAAGATGTCCTGTTTTAAATGTCATCCATGTAAATGTTGCACTCCTGACACAATATTTAAATGAATAGATGATTGCAACTATACTGCAAAATTATGGTTCTCCATATGGATGGAACAAAGACTAAAATTGGGAATGGTGTCTTTCGATTATAAAAACAGTTGGTATCAATATGAGAGCCAACTAAATTGTACACAATATATGAATTTTTATAAAATCTGAAGCTCAATTTTAAACAAACTGCTACACTCCTGACATTAAACAATGAATGTGAAAGGTATTATCATCCATCTGAAATATTTATTCAATGCTTTTGTGTAGCTTCTGCTGAAAAATAAAGAGAAAACACAAAATAATAGAACTTTTAGAGAAAACATATTGAGGGTGCTCTGTTTTACTTGGTGTCCCTGATCAGATTACCAGTTTAAGGGTATCTTGCTGTGACTGCTCTGATGCAGCAAAGGTATATTTATGATTTTATTTTTGTTTAATCATTGATAACAAAAGGAAAAAATTTCTACCAAGAACTTAATGCAATGTTGCTTAAATTTGTGTTGCACTCATGACAGGGTAGTTTTTTTCAGAACAATATTTCATACTTTTTAAAATGCAGCATACTTTCTTTTGATAACTTTCAATTAGTTAACACATGAAACTGTGTAATAAAAAAAGAACTATGCACATATTGCTAGATTTGACAATTTTGTGACCTTTTAAAAACGACATATTTAGGTGTCACAGAAAAGTGTTGCACTCCTGACAATTTTGGCATGTTTTTTGGAATAACTTTTTTGTTTTCTGATATATCTTTAAGATTTTTTGCAGACATGTTCCCCACAACTAGACATACATTTTTAACTATTTAGAAATAATATATCTATTAATTTGAAAAAATTAGAGGACCATAATCTGTTGGGGTCATTTTTTTTTAAAACAGCTTATATATTAATTTTGTTCTTTCTCAAATATCTATTGAAAATGTTGAGATATACGAAATTTGTTCCCAGCAATATCACAAAATTACCTCAGTACCTTTTAAAGAATATATTTCCCTCTGTTATTTGTTTTAACCTGGAGTGTCAGGAGTGCAACAAAATCAGACTAAACATTTTTTTAACTTTTTTTACAATCTACCTTTTTAAAATGATTTAACTTTATCATGAAATTTTTATTCTCAATGGATGACTTATAATTAAAATTTAATAATTTTGTTGCCATATGCAAAAATACATACTACTTTTGACTTAATACAAATTTTAAGCGGTAGATAACAAAAGAATTTTCAAAAATTCTTGAAAAAAAATATTTTTTTGAAAAAGTACAATTGCATATTGTTCAAAATCTTGCACAGGAAGTCATTAGTATTTGTAACATTGTTTAAGAAAACAGCAACAAGTTATATGAAACATAACATTGTTAAACTGAAGTAAAATGTATAAATGTTAAAGTGTTTTATATTTCAAAATTTATTCAATAAAATATTATAAAAACTTTATTTCTTACCTTTTCGTTAATTTCATTTTTGATTTATTAACTTCAACGTATGCACATTTGCAAATTATGAACAAAAACTTTTTATGCTCATGTTTAAATTTGACATTTTTTTCTCATCTTGGGGTCATATTTTCTGAAACAGCCCATATGTCTTCCTACCATGTGGGGGGAGACATAATATGAAAAATGTATAAAACCAGTATGTATTATTCATAATCAAATAGTTTTGCACTAAAGGTGAACATCCAACAGAGCACTAGATATAAAGGAAGCTGGTCAAAAGGAAAAAGCACAGATAAGTTGACAGCTAGTTACATTTAATACTTTATTTGCCACTTTTATTTACTTTATACTTGGAAAAGTCACACATATCTCAATAAACAGCAGTGCCATGAGCATATGATACTCCCGTCTTAAGACAAGGACAAGAGCTATACACTTCATGGATGCATAATTCTATCTGCACTGATGAGACATAATTATATCTATCAATATCAACCATGCACCGAAATTTCAAGAAAATTGATGAAAACTTTCTTACTAAAAAACCACCCCCTCCACTACCCCCTTTTTTAAAACAAAAAGTCCAATAACTCTATAATGCATTTTAGAATATTACCAAAAATGAAAGGAAGCTGGCATCTATCAAACAAAAAATTCTCTCAACTTTCAAGAAAACTAAGAATTAATGAAAGCAACTTTGAATTAAAGTCTGAAAACTAAAAAATCTCCCTTTTTCACAAACTTTCAAAGAACTTGATGTAGGTGTTTTTCACTTTTAGTATAAAAACTAAAAATATCTCACAAAAGCATGAGTCGAAAGAAATCGACAATTCCCAAAAGCATGAGTCATGAGTCAAAGAAAGTATTCAATGTTCAATGAGCACATGTCAAGAGCACAAGATGTAAGGTCAACGGATGGAGAAGCCAGATTCATCTTACACTTACCACCATTTTTAAATTGCACTCTGTTGTTATTTCCTGTAATAACATTATTTGGTTTATGATAGTATACAAAAGTGTTGGCCCATGTGCAGCAGAAAATTCCCTGTTCTTCAGCTCCTTGAATGAAACATAATTTACAGTATATATCTACTTATGGGTCATCCATAATTGTCAACATTTTTCACGAGTTTGCAAAGAGCACTATAGGGTGGAGGGGGTTTCAATTTCAACATTTTTTCGGTACATTCTTTAAACTTCCGGTAATGTGAATGTGCAGACTTGCAAAAAATTATGACGTACTCTTTTGGAGGGAGGGAGGGGGTTTTCAAAAAGAGTGCTCTTTGCAAACTTGTGAAAAATGTTGACAATTATGGATGACCCCTTACAAAACTATAGTATTGTTGCCAAGCACTTTCTGTGGAGTAATTAAAATTGACCAATATACAATGTACATGTATTATAGAGTAATTGCAGCAGAAATAACCTAAACAACCATATCAGAACATTTTCTTAATGTTTCATGATAAAAAAACATTGAAAGTGGCAATTTTTTTTCTTTCAAGTTAAGGGAAAGAACCTTAAATAACATGAATAATCAACACACAAACAAAATGAAGGATCTAAAATACTCAAGCTGACATGTATAACAAAAAGAAGCATGATGCTTACAACCACCAAACATTTTTGTGACAGGAATTATCAGGTATTTCAGTGAATTCCAAAAGACTCCATTTAAAACATACAAACCATGCAAGAATTAAAACAATGAATAGAGATCATGCATGAACTGGTTTACTAGTAACAAGAAATGATTTTGGACAAGATCATATGAAAGTGAATGACAACTAAACAACACTTGGTGACAACAGTAAATACCAGAATACATGTGTGACCACAAAGTCAGGCTCCAACATAAAAACCTAGAAAAAAAATTTTACATGAATAATTTAACCATTTATCATTACTATGTACTTTTAGCTGATGCTCCCTGATAATACCTATAACTTCAGAGAGGCCTGAAAATAAATCCCAAAATAAGGCATGGTCATACAAAGCTGTTTTCAAAATATTAGTTGTGTATTGTTTATCACTACTGAGAAAAATGTGACAAAAATGGTAAAGGAAGGACACACACAGATCGAAAACAGCATACCCCCATGGGGAGTGGGGGTTTAAAGTGTAAATTGTATGACTGAGGTATAATGCTGCTAGCCATATCTCATGCTGGTTGGGGATTACTGCTGAACAGTTTATTGTGATTGAGAAATAAAATGTAATATTTTTTATCCTATTCTATCTTGTTATTAAGGATGTTTGTTGGTCAGTTTCAAAATAACAAGTTGTCCATGTTGTTATACTTTGTCAGAAAATGAATACATGTACTAGACATAAATGAAATGATTCACAACCCTGTGGGTCCCTGCAACCTTGAGGATGGACAGACTGATCACTATAGGGCATCCACCACAAAGTGGCAGGGCCCTAATAAGCAAAGAGTAAGGGTTGGTCAAAGTGTTGATTTTTTTTAGATATAAATTCATGATAAATTTGGCTGGAAACAGGTTTTTCCAACACGTTCAGGTCAAGTTAAGTTTAAGATGATCGTTTATTTAAGGATTAACTACAAAAACTATTTTCTCCATTGAGTAAAAACAAAATATCCATTGTACACATTATACAATCTGCATAGCTAATTATAATTGAAAAAAAGATCACACAACGGAAAAGCAATTGTTCCGTAACATAATTTGTTTCTTCCATCCTCTGATAAGAAATATTTTCTAGCCAATGAAAAGTAAGTTTTCTATTTTAATTAATTTATAAATTATTAACAGAAAAAATGTATACTTTGAAATAGATGAAACTTTGATGAAGATTTGAAAGAAATGTGACAAAAAAAGGACATCGGACATCCTTTATGGCAGTTATTTTTCAATAATTGTTCTAATCAGGTCAAACATAGAAAAAACTTAGTAACATATGAGCTACTGCTCTCTCAGATTACCCTTGCTATTTACATCATTGAATTGACTAATCGGTAAAGAGGGAGTACATATGCAACAGACCTGAAATCGGTACATGCAATATAGGACCACATGGTAAGGTCACATATAGAATTTCAATCCGTTGTGATAATTAGTTGCTGAGAAAACTTACGAAAATTTTCATCCATTGACCACTAATGTTGAAAATTGACTAAGTCGGCAAACAGGAAGTAGATACGCGACAGACCTGAAATCGGTACTCGCCTTATAGGACCACATGGTTAGGTCAAATATAAAATTCTAAGTGGTTGTGATAAGTAGTTGCTAAGAAAACTGTTGCAAAAGTTATGTTGCGAACGGAAGAACCGACAGACAGGGGTAAATCAGTATACCCCCTCTTCTTCAAAACAGGAGTATAATGATATGCAACAATTGCAAGATGAGCTATGTAATATTATTGATTTGAGAGAACAATAACATTATTTTTTTGAGGATACCACAAAGCAATGTCAGTGACACATAGACTGATAAATTTGAAAACTGTGTGAAAAATTAATTATATTTATACAAATTATGTACTTACTCCTCTTCCTAAAATGCAGGAACAGTAACACAGCCAAAATTAAAACAGATAACACCACTACCAATGGCACCACAATTTTTATGATTAAAATCAAGTCCCTGGTTTCTGAAATTTAACAGTACCAAACATTTAATATAATATCATAGACAATAATTATGTCCATTATTTATTGATTTTTAAAAATCAAACCAGCTTTTGAAAATTTTTTAATGATTAATACTTTACTGGTGCAAGGTAATTTTCCATTGCTTTGTTTGTTTGTTTGTTTGCTGATTAATGCCACTTTCAGCAATATTTCAGCTATATCATGGTGTAATTCAGTTTTTATTGTGGGAGGAATCCTGAGTACCCGGATAAAAACACCGACCTTTGTTAAAAAACTGGCAATACTTGTGAATTAAGATTGGAGAAGAGCACATAATGCCTGCAGTGAGACTCAAACCCACAATCTTAGTGTTGTCAGCTCATGTAATCAATAATAGACGAACTACCACTCACGTTGCATTGCAATTGTTGTCAATGTTCAATCAAATTTTCAAGGCACCTTATATCAGAAGAATAACAATGTATTGGGGCAGATGATCCTGGTATGGGACAACACGATTGAACCTTTTTTCACAGAATTTCATGATTGTTAAGTTAAACTTCAGGAATTTTTGAAAATATATATCAAGAATCTGGATTTAGGACTTAAACATGTTTCACTAGGAATATGAAAATTGTTTCTTTATTTCTCCCTTCTGTTTGTGGCATTTGCACTCTCATGGTAGTGCTAAAAATAAGTATGAAATATAACACAAATTTAAACAAAACATTTTCAAGTGGTATACAACTTCAAATAGCCCCTCTTTCAAGTCCCAGTCACTCTCAAATGCTACTTCACATAACATTTCCAACATTTTTTATAACTAAAACACAATATATTAACTATTTGGTGGAGGCCACCCTTTTCACAAAGATGCATTTTCTGACACAAAGGACAAAGGATTTATCAGAAGCAGGGACCTCTACTTATCTAATTAGGGGAACTGAAAATCAATTAGTAATTTGGAATATATGTTGTACCGTTTTAAAAAAAGAACAACTTTATTAAATCTATATAATGCTATAAACTCTACATACATATGATCTGTTTTGTACCAAAGAAAATAAATAGCTAATTTAAAACCACCTTAAAAAAATTATAGAAACTTACCATTAATATGAACTATAATGGGTTTGACCATTGTATCTGTTGTTGTAGTCTCTGTTGGAGTCTTGGTCAATGGTGGAGTAACAATTTTGGTTTCATCCTTTGTCGCTGAATCACTTATCGTTACTGCAGTAGTTGGTCTGCAATTAAATATGTAAAATCATTTAAACAGATATATATGAAATGAGGCATCTTTGTAGAGAATATCAAATGTATGGACATCATTTGTAGTAAGTTGTAGAACATTTGTAGAATTTTTTTTTAAATTTCAGCCAATCTGAATCAAAGATTGTTCATGGTGAACATGTTTTTAGCCTGATCAAGATGAAATAAAAAAAAAAACATTGTAGAGAACCTCACAGAATTGAATTGTACCAATTATGTTATAAAATATTTTAAATGTAATTTGCAGATTTTTTTTTAGCCAATCAAAAACAAGAAATTGCCAGGTAGACCATGTGCGTTAAAATAAAAACATGCAGAAAAGACCTTGTGAGGAATATTTCTGCAAAGTTTCCTGAAATTCTGTACAGTAGTTCTCAGTGAAAATGAAGGATGACTTATGGCCAGGTAAGATAAAAATGGGTCAAATAAATCAAATATTTCCTGTTAGAACATTCAAGACCATTAACATATGGACAAATAAAATATAAATTAAAGCTGCTAAATAGTATATAAAGTTGTGGGAAATGATTGAATGAAATGCTCCTATCCTGTCATGGGAATATAAACATACATTTGTCTAAATTGAAAGTACATGGTACATGTAATACAATCAATATTTGTTCAAGAAATCAATTAAGTTTTTTATTGTTTCCAGGGGCCATGGTGGGTGAGTGGTTAAGACAGTTAGTCATCTATCATTGATAATGTGGTTTTTCAAAACTGAAGTTGCAGGTTTGAATCTCACTGCAGGCATTGTGTGCTCAACTCTTATCTTAACTGGCAAGGATTGACAGTGTTCCAGCCAAAGGTCAGCGGTTTTGGTTTTCTCCAGTAAATCTCTGGCTCTGTCCTTTCCATGAAACCATGATATAGCTAAAAATTTACTTACATGTATTTGCCAGCCATTAAAACACCATTTAAACAAACAAACAAACAAAAAATTTATTGTTTCTAAGGATTTTCATAAGGACCTTCAGTAAAGACAACAGCATGTTTTCCTGGGAATAGATAGATTCTTGATAACATTATTCATTTAAACTAAAACTATCTACAATGTACTTATACATACATCACCATATTGAATTATATGTAAATGATTGAAATATATTAACAGTTATAATGATTTAATTGCAGGCAAACTTTTGAAAATCAAATTTTAAGCAAGGGATGGGATTCTGTAAAACAATACCTTTTTAATAGTTTTCCAATAAGCAAAAATTTAACTGATACCACCCCTTCTTTATCTACTGAAAATGTATAACAATTGCTTGACATGGAAATTTTTTAGAAAGCTTCAATAAATAGGATTTTCAAATCAATAGTTATTGTGCTTTTTATTCCCTTTCCTGAAAATTGGAATTTTCTATACTAAACATCTAAGATATTATTTTTTTACACATTTATTTTTTAATTTGAGTTATGAATTTTTATTCAAGTTACTAAACAATATGGCAAGTTAGAAGAAAATTCATTAACACATTTATTTTAGTGTAGATATTCCTATCCCCACTAAGGAGCAAAATATATTTTAATTACCGGTATTTATATGTAAAATGAATAATATTCAAATGTGTTAATAAATAGAATATTTTAAATCTAAAATGCATAAATAATTTAAGAAATAAATACATCTATTAAAACAGGTTATAATTTAGTGAAATAAATAAATGATACAGTTAATATAGTTATTTATATACAAAATAAAATAAAGCACATGAATTTATGGAAACAATTCTAAACAATATATTGTGCATGCAAACAAATGAACAAATTGTTCATTATACTTGTTGGTTCGTGCAGATGAATGACAAAATGGTTCATTATTAAACTGATAATTATATTTGAATGAATAAACAAATTGTTCATCTTGAACATGATGGAGGAAAAAATGGATTTGTGTGCATGTATTTGAATTTTGCAACTGTTCTTCATAGACTACTTTTGAAAATTCTTACGATTCAGTTGATACTGGCATGCAGCCCATTTGATTTTCAGGTCGATACTCTCCCAGCTTACATTTATCAATGCACTGGTACACTAAAGCAATAAAAAAAAAAAATTCCACAATTACAGCAGCTACTGAAAAGTGAAGCAGTTTTTGCTATTTGTTAAACTGTCAATTTATTATACCTGTATGTTTTATTTATTGTGACAGGGCCCAGGTTAGTTGAAGAGTTGGTTCAATTGATATCAGGCTTCACCTGCCTACTTTCGAAAACCTCTATGTTTTGGGGGTTTTTTTGTGTGTTTTTTTTGTTTGTTTTTTTGTTGTGAAAATTTTAATGAATAAAAAGAATCTATATACATTTGTAACATTATTTTCTAAAGTTTATTAACATTTTATGATAAAATAATTTAATTTGCTTTGTAAGCTGGAATCTGACTGGTCAATTCAAATCGGGCAACCCATATTATAAGAAATAACTTGCGTGACCTATGACCTATTCTAATGCCGTTAAAATTCAAATAGTTCCACGACGTCATCGACGTTTTTACCGCAAAAATTGATAAGATTTATAGTTAAAATTAAATTATAAGGAATATTAGGTGTAAACAGACTCAAACCATATTATATCGTATAATCTGTTCAGAAATTTGAAGTATTCCTTAAATATTTTAATTTCCTTTAAATACTCAACAGCTGAACAACATTTTCCATTTTGTATAACCTAAGTTAGTATTTTAGCACGTGACTTATTGTTGATGTCATAATTATATGTATTAATGACATTGACTATACATGAATTCTTCCACAAAAAACAAGCAACGCCACTATGTGAATTGCAAATATTATAAACTTCTTGTAAAATATCGTTTCTGTTATTTCTTTTCATAATATAGAACTTAAAATATAAGAATTGTTTTCAATTGTTGGTTAGATTATTGGATACAGATGACTTTGGGTGGGTTTAAGCTGAACATAAACCCCTTTGCAGGTTATAAATTGTCTTTGTTAAAATAATATAAAGTTGATAGATGTTTAAATGACATCGTGACCATGTTAATGGTACATGAATATACTGTGGTTTCATTTTTATTCTTGGGGTACCAATTTTCGTTGTTTTCGTGGGTGGGGACAAACCACAAAATTAAGAATTCAATGAATAATGACCTCTAGAAATCTATAATGACGGTAAGCCGACATGAGAACCTGCTATCTGGCTATGGGACGGTTGTTACCTGGATAATGACGACTGATGTTCAAGGTGCATCGTTATATTGATGTTTTCGATAGATATGACAATTTTGCACTATGAACAACTTTATTGTGTTTATGACACTAAACAGAAATAAAATTGATAAAAAACACATCGGTGTTATTTTTAATTGCGTAATCCTGTCAGTAATGAACGTACTTCCTGTTGTGCCTTTTCGTTGTAAAGTGTTGATGTATACACAAATATTAAAGTAACTTTCTTAATTGAAATAACGATCGATAAAGCAATCTATTTTAAATCTATTTTAACAATTTTTAAACTGATTTCCATCTTTAAAAAACACTAATTATATCATCAAGTTTATTGTCAAACAAACAAACTTAATCTTTGCCCTAGGGAATGTACGACGGATTTACAATGAACTGTTTATTTAGATTTGTTTTAATAAAATGACATGTTTATTAATTATGTTTACGGATACTTATCAAATTCTTTTCAATCTTTATTACTTCATGTTCCTTTGAAAATAAAACGGTCAATACACCGTTTTCAAGATATGTAGTTAGATGTACACTATCACGTGATATATGGTATCGCATGATTTTATTTAGGGCACTTTAGACAACGCACCGTCTTTTAAAATTGTGTTTATAACTGACATAAAACGCAACCACTTCCATAAATTTATGTTTAGTGTGGGCTTTGCACAACGCAACAACAAAGAACAGGTTTTGTTTTGCATCTTCTTTCTTAAGCCGTTCCATTTCGTTTTAATGCCGCCACTCTCCACTACAGTACCGTAAATTTCTATGAAATCCCATGATCAGCATTACAATTGTAACCTCCCGAGAGCAATTATGTCTTGAAAATGACGTATTAGAAAGTGTACAGACTAACACTGTTTGTGAATACATTTTGTAAGCAATTCCCCCATCTTTCATTTTTTATTATTTCGATTCCGCAAACAACGAATTTAAGAATCCAACGAAATGTCTTTTTTCCTCCAACCACGAAAATTGATACCCACCAAAATAAATGAAACCACAGTATTCTATGTAGAATCCAAGCCAGAAATATTGTAACATAAAAAAAATCGTGTTGGATTGTGTCATAATGGTCACACTTTTAGAATGTTACATGTAGGTCAAGAGTTACTACCAGTAGCAAACAAAATCACTGAAACATTATATTTCATTGCATGATATATTGAATTTTATCTATCCCATAGTACTGGCTTAATTTTTTCTATTGCCCTGGTTCCCATCTGTTATGTCACATTCTAGTAGTTTAAGAACCAGTAAACATGACACTGACAAAAGGACAATGATTTCCAACCCAATGATTTTCCAATTAAAAAAAACAGCTTTTCAAACAGTTTGTATTAAAGAGTTATTCATAACATTGTATGGTTTTTTTCTCCACTCAGTATAAAATTCTTGTCATTTTAATGTTTCTGTTACAGGTGATTAACATTAGTAATATATAATGCAACTACTCATTTTGCAGTTTTTGTCACATATACAAATATTTCTGCATTATACAACTACATGTATGTAAGTTATATAATAGTAACATGTCAGTTAGAGGGTGTGGTTATGAGATGTTTTTTTAAAGAAGAAATCACCATTAGCTAAGGATGATTCAGGCCATCTTCCAGTACTTATTTGCTCAATATAGTACAAACTGCAGAAGGTCAAGGATTTCACTTGGTATTTTAGCTTCCTCACCTAATAAAAAATACAGTATGCCATGTAAAGTGCTAAAAGTGGCTTTAAATCACATTAAAAATTGTGTTTTGAAATAAAAATTTTGAACAAAGATGACAAATGCCTATTGACGGCAATCACTCATATTTTGGTGCAAGTGAGCTAAAGGTGTCAGCTGCCTAAAAAAGAATATAGTGCAAAAGATTCAAAAGTTTTAACATATCTAAAAATACATACTCATTCCTAATTCTTGATATGTGGTGTTACAATCCTTGGACATGACACAACGATTGTCCCTTTCTAAGAAATAGGAAACATTTTTATCCAGAGGTAATTCAGGTTTATAATTGTTTAGGTAATCACAGTAGCATTTTCTATCTTCTGTAGGACTTCCATCATCGAATACTTTCATTCCTTCCATGACACATGATGTCTTTTTATATTTGCAGTGTTCAGCACCATTGTCTCTGTATCTGTTAGATTCAAACTGAATTGGCATGTAGTATTCATCTTCACAAGGAATTTCCTGTAGAGTTTCTTTCCTTATATTGTATCTGGGCATATGGCCTTCAAGAGAAAAATAATGTTCTTATGATCGGACAAAATTTTAAGAGAAAACATGTTACATAGCAAAACATTTCTAATGATACAATCTTCAACTGAATTTGACAATGTTGTATGTTTGTTACTACTATCTTGATTCTAAATACAAAGTAAAATCCGATAATGCAAGTTTTCTTTTTTGGCGTACACTACACAGAGGGTGGATTTACCCATTTCAACCTGTCCCAAGTAGCAGTAGGATCAAGGGAGACAAATCTTCTAGCTTGTCTCCCCTGACCACTCCTTTTACTGTTTTTAACCTTGCAACTATAATCCAGAAATATAACCGCATAATTACTTGTGTTTAATATTTAATACAAAATAAGGAGTGCAATAAGCCTGAACATTTGGGGGCTACAATGGAATAGGTTCATGCATGTAAAGGATTAATTTTTCAACAAACTTATATTGTTTAAAAAAGAAAATGTCCCTTATAAAATTGGATTAATATTTTCCAGATGAAACAAAAAAGTCCACATTATCCAAACATTTCCTGTCCAATTTTCATTTTATAGAACTTAAATGCAAAATTAATGATCACAGAAATTAATATTACTTTTACCATTAATGTTGTATCTACATTTTTGTATTCAAAGATTTTCACAACAAATGGCAAATGGTATTCTATCCCCTTGAATTCTTTGTAAGTGAACATATTGTATAATGATTGCCAGTTGTGTATTTCTAAGAAAAAATTCTGACAAAATGATATCCAGTTAAGGTAGGTTTAATGAATAATCAACAGAGTCCTTTAACACTGCTCCAAAAACAAAACATTTGTATACAATTCTTGATAAAACGTCAATTCTGTTGAATAATTTCATAGCATCAATTCCATGATTGATGCCATCAAAAGTAAACGCAAGTGCAGACGATATTTCTGGTAAATAAGAAATTCCCATTGTAGTCAGTTTATTAAGTTTTTTATTTCCATAGCATTAGAATGGAGATAACTGTAAAATATTTGCAGATTTGCCAGCATCAATTGGTTATCTGTGTACTCAATTACTGGCTCTGCTTACATGTTGCCAGTAAACTTAATTTCTTACCATCAAATCACCAAATGATGCCGGCAAATCTTCAAATACAGTATAGGTTATCTCTGAACTACCACCATATAATAATTCATGCCAGACGTTAAATCAATACATTGAACAATTACTGAAGAGAAATTGTATTCCAGCTCTTGAAGTGTTTGGAGGCATTTGCTTACATATTCAATGGTTCCTATCTGTACCGTGTACACATGTTTACTGTTTAATTTTATGTGAAGAATGTACCTTTGGAAATATTCTGAGGCCGCATACAACACTGAATCATCTCTGGGTTAGCAGCATTGTGATTTTCTGTTATAAGACAGTGATACTGCTTTGCATCAACACAGAATACAAAAGCTAGAAGGTGCCAATCATAAGTTGATCCTGGGCAGTTAGGAACTAAGATGGGATTATTAGTGCACTGACTAATCCCATCTAAATTCAGGTGCTCATCATAACCTATGACTGATAAACAACTGGTAAATGTTGTTATCTGTTAAAGAAACAAACATACATTTAAAGTGACAAAAAACTGAAAATGAGCATCACTGTGATTTTGTTCATTTACCAAACATATTTAGATAACTACATATAAGACCCATACATGACAAATAAATTAACTTGAACACTGGTTTGAGGTAAAGTAAATGTTACAACTGCTTTAATTTCTGTTAGAATGCACACAACTGGTTTTAACATCTCTTGGAAGTACTAAAACTAAGGTCTATATCAGTTTGCATAGTCCAAAAAATATGCTTCAATCTATGTGCTGGATGAATTCCTTGAAGACTACCAGAATATTTAATTTTTTGGATTATAAATCTTAGGCCTTGTCAAAATTTTCTTATTAGGCTTTCTTAAAGTTGAACAAGTTACAGTAATGTAAACATATTGTTTGATTTTAGAGCACTCAACAATATTAACAGTGTTTTTTGGACATATGGAGGCCAACATAAAAATCAAAATTTACTAAATAGCAAGAGCATGAAAAGCAAACTGTCCTTTGTAAAGGTGTTTTTCTCGACATGATACAAATATCTTTGATTATACCATACGATAACATTTTAGAATGTGAGCTGTCTCCATGCAATTGCAAAACATAAACAGTCATAAACAAGTGTGGACTGTGAGCACGCTCACAAAGCGATACCTCCAATTATTTCCCCTTAATATCCAAGGTCAATAAAAATCCTTCATGCACATCTACATATAATGTACTTCCTTTATGCTAAGTTTCATTAAATTTCATCAAGTGGTTTAGGAGGAGTTGCGCTTACAAGGGATGTGGACAGATGGACAGACAGACAAGGGGGATAAAAACAATAGGCATTTCCTTGAATACTTACAAATAAAGCAGTTTTAAGATAATGCCATCTAAATTCAGGTGACATAACTGCTCATCATAAATTACTAGTACCTGAAAATACAAAAAATATAAATAATTTTATTTCATTTAAAAAAAATATTCTTTCATCTTTTAAATTGTTATACCACAACAATGCACAAAACTGGCAGTGTCAAACATTTGTGTAAAAGAATATCAGTAAAATGTCAATGGCCCTTGGTTTCAGGGGTATACTTGGTCCCGTCTTCCTTAACTGTGCATAACCACAATGATCACAGGAAGTGACTTTATGGCACAAAAATGTTTAAAGTCCCAATAAATTTGCACTGATGTCTAGCAAACATTTGTTAAGTCAGTCTAGAATTTCTTAAATGCCTGACAAAAAGTCATAGATTTTTTACATTCAATAAATCTGTTTGCTTTTTTAGCTAAAAACAGTGGTTTACATTATATAGGTAGAGTTTGATTATGCCAATCCACACTGGGTGTGGATAAATAAAGAGCAAAACTAAACCCACCCTTCAAGTGGACATGTTTCATTTGCTTCACCAAAGGAAATGTGATATAAGTTCACTTATCTAAATGCCTTTATAGCTGCAGAAGTTAATTTACCAGGAGTGCAATATTCCATGTCGGCTTTTACTTATCATTAAGATCTTGTATCATGTTAAAGTAACGTTCTCATACACAAATAAATATATGTCGTCAGTCTGTAATCTGGCCATAACATGATGTATAATTTAGTGAATTTGTATGCATTTATGTTTTTACTTTTTTTTTTCAAAAGTGAAAGGGGCTGTTTTAAAAAAATGACCCCAAGATGTAAAAAAAATGTCAAATTTTAACATGAGCATATCAAGTTTTTGTTCATAATTTCCAAATGTGAATACATTGAAGTTAATAAATCAAAAAAGAAATTAATAAAAAGGAAAGAAATAAAGTTTTTATAATATTTGAGTGAACACATTTTGAAATATAAAACACCTTTAACAGTTATACATTTTACTTTAGTTTAACAATGTTATGCTTCATATAACTTGTTGCTGTTTTCTTAAACAATCTAGCAAATACTAATGACTTCCTGTGCAAGATTTTGAACAATATGCAATTGTACTTTTTCAAAAAAATAATTTTTTTCAAGAAATTTTGAAAATTCTTTTGTTATCTACCTCTTAAAATTTTTATTAAGTCAAAAGTAGTATGTATTTTTGCATATGGCAACAAAATTATTAAATTGTAATTAAAAGTCATCCCTGGAGAAAAAAAAATTCATAATAAAGTTAAACCATTTGAAAATGATAGGTTTGAGAAAAAGTACTATGTTTAGCCTGATTTTGTTGCACTCCTGACACTCCAGGTTAAAACAAATAAAAGAAGGAAATACATTCTTTAAAAAGTGCTGAGGTAGTTTTGTGATATTGCTGGGAACAAATTTCATATATCTTAACATTTTCAATAGGATATTTGAGAAAGAACAAAATTAATATATAAGCTGTTTAAAAAAAATGACCCCAACAGGTTATGGTCCTCTAATTTTGTCAAATTAATAGATATATTATTTCGAAATAGTTAAAAATATATGTCTAGTTGTATGGAACATGTCTGCAAAAAATCTTGAAGATATATCAGAAAACAAAAATATTATGCCAAAAAAATATGCCAAAATTGTCAGGAGTGCAACACTTTTTTGTGACACTTGTCATTTTATAAAAGGTCACCAAATTGTCAAATCTAGCAATATGTGCATAATTCTTTTTTTATTACAAAGTTTCATGTGTTAACTTTTTGAGAGATATAAAGAAAGTATGTTGTATTTTAAAAAGCATGAAAATATTGTTTTGAAAAAAAACTACCCTGTGATGAATGCAACACAAATTTAAGCAACGTTGCATTTACTTCTGTGTAGAATTTTTTTTTTTTTCCTTTTGTTTTCAATGATTAAACCAAAACAGAATCATAAATATACCTTTGCTGCATCAAAGCAGTGACAGCAAGATACCCTAAAACTGGTAATCTGATCAGGGACACCAAATAAAACAGAGCACCCTAAACTGTCAGGAGTGCAACAAATAACATGTTCTAAGATATGTTTTCTTTATATGTTCACTTTTTTGTGTTTTTTCTTTATTTTTCAGCAGAAGCTACACAGAAGCATTGAATAAATATTTCAGATGAATGATAATACATTTCACATTCATTTTTTAATGTCAAGGGTGTAGCAGTTTGTTTAAAATTGAGCTTCAGATTTTATAAAAATTCATATATTGTGTTCAATTTAGTTGGCTATCATATTGATACCAATTGTTTCTATAATCTGGAGACACCTTTCCCAATTGTAGTCTTTGTTCCATCCATATGAAGAACCATAATTTTGCACTATAGTTGCAATCGTCTATTCATTAAAATATTGTGTCAGGAGTGCAACATTTACATGGATGACATTTAAAACAGGACATCTAAGATAAATGAACAGATATGATTTTCAACAATTTATTTTTTTAATGTGAATTGAAAAATGAACATATAAAAGCATTAGCTGTTGGAATATGTCTCTAGATTATAAAAAACAGTTGGTATCAATATGAGGGACAACTAAATTGTACAGTACTTGCACCCGTTAACGCAACACTTTGACTGATTGATAACTGATTGGTGACGGATTTTGGAACGCTGACGGATCGCTGACTGATTGATGATGAATACATCCGTCCAAATTATGAATCCGTCATTACCTTGGTAACCGTCAGCGATCAGTTCAATCAGTGCGATCCATAATCTGTCATTTAATTATATGCATAAATCGGTCAGTTTATTGACGGATACGTATACATTAATAATTTAAAGATAAAACGAATTCTGCGTGATTTGTATATTACATGTATATATGCATTTATAATAAAATTAATAATAAAATGAACGCAAGTATTCAAAAGAATAGTTAATACAATGTCTCGTTCTTAAAAATAACATAAGTAAACATATTTAAAGAAAAAAATATTTTCTTTATATTATATATTATAGCAAATTTCTTTAAAACAGGACATATTTGCGGGTTGCGCCCTGTAAACCTTAAAAAACTTCGATTTAAGGCACATCAGTAGCGACGAGATAAATGTTTTATTTTCGTAATCCTTTATTGATTCTCTTTTTTTTTTATTTCCGCGACTCATGATTTCGGCGTATTTTATTTTCTGTGGCTTGTTACATGTATATTTTTTGTCGTATATTAAGCCGACTCGACCCCCCAATCAGTAACAAATTTATTTTCATTTAGGAAAGGACGTGGCCTCTTTTTGACATCATTACTGGTTACTTAAATGGATGCCTATGTGTTTTTATTTAGTCTACAACATTTTTAAATACAATTATAAAACTGTTGTGTATAAACAATTGTTGAACTGTTGAACAAGCATTGTCAATCAAAACAAATTGTTTACTAAACAATAAGTTGTATTGTAAAATATACAGCGATTCTGGTCACAAGTTTATTTGACAGGCAATAAAAGAAATTAAAACGTATAATTACAATTACGCTGGATTGTTTCATTTATTTCATGGCGTTCATTTTTTATTGGGGTGGGGTGGGAGGAAGCCGGAGTACACGGGTTAAAACGGACAAGTCAATACAGTTGGAGTCGGGCACACCGTATCTGCAGCCGTTCGAAAATCCGCAGCCTGTTTATAGGCATGTAATAACTAGTAGATGACTAACCAATCAGCCACTGAGGCCCTAATAACGCCGGTGAGACTTGTCTGTGAATACTGCAGTTAAGCGTAAAAATGTGTTACAGATAGACACGTGTTATAGTACAACATTTGTTTAACAAAACGTCATTAATTCCCTAGGTCTATGAAGATCGGTTTGAACATTGTCATTACAGTCATATCGATAAAACAGAACCTTTTCAAAACGTACCCTTTAAAAGATTGTCATTCAATTTGAATAACTTATTTCATTGATTGATTGATTGATTGGATGCTTGCTTTTCTTTCAGCGAGGGTGTTCATGATGAGAATAAGTTAAATATCAGTTAGATTTGTTTGTTTGTTTGTTTGTTTAGATATTGTTTAACGCCACTTTTAGCAATTTTTGCAGACATATCATAGCGTCCAGTTTTTATTGGAGGAGGAAGCCGGAGTACCCGGAGAAAACCCCGGTCCATCGGTCGGAAAGCAATCTTTGTCAATTAAGTCGAGTGCACCCTGTCCGCCTTGAGACTCGAACCCGCAACCTCGGTGTTGACAGACAACGTGATCAATAGTAGACTACCATAACCACTCGGCCACCAAGGCCCCCTCAATCAATTAGAGAAAGATGGAAAAAAGGGCAAACATTTTGAATTCAACTGGAAAAATAAGTGGTATGGGTAAGACTTCTCCTTTTCGAAATCTACAAAAGAGATCATTAGCGTGCAAGTACTCTCTAAACACGTCACTATGGTTCGCGGCAATTCTATTTTGTCCTGAATCACCCCCCTCCCAAAAAACGTGATACCTAGTAACTAATTTCAAACACTTCCGAATTTAAAGGAAACCATTTATACTTATATATCATTAAATATCGAATGACTTTAACAGACATCGTAAAATAAACAAATTGTGACGGCTAAAATGCGAAAGCAGAATTGATTTTAAAATTATGCTTACATGTTTTCGTCTTTAACTCGTAAGCTTCTATATACAAACGCGTTTATTCTTTATTTGACATTTAATTCTGTGTAAATTCATGTGACACAATTAGATAGTGAATAAAATATATAAATAGATGTATTCGCTTTTGTCGGAAATCTTTCTCAGTATTATACACCGGAATTCTTAGGAATTGTGGCACAAAAAGAAATCTGTTCGACCCTTACAGTGAGAGGGTGTGCTCGACTCATCCCTAAATTTGCAAAGAGAACCAGTTTTCCTGTCGAAGGTCTGCTGTTTCGTTGGGTACTGCAGCTCTTCCTTATAAACGCTTGACGCCATATTAAATAGACTAATATAATGTTTGAAAATAATGTTAAACTAACTTCAATCATACATACAAATAATGCTAACGCGAAAGCGCAAAGTGAAAAAAATGTTACTATTCCGCCTTCGTCATTCTCGCTTTTTCCGCTTGAAAAAATTTCGAAGTCAAATACGAGATGTACGCCTCGTTACGCGAGGTCTCTATTTTTTTAATTCATTGTGGGTGCTTTTTTTTCCATTTCTTTTTTTAAAATAAAATTGCACTATGTGATGTTTATATTCCGTTACAGATGCATTATTTATATATATATTGGGGGAATTTCCATGTACGATTTTTAACTTTAGACTCGACTTTTTCCGCTTTAAAAAATTCGAAGACAAATACGAGACGTACGCCTTGGCACGAGAGGTCAATTTGTTTTAAGTCGTTGTGTGTGGTTTTTTTTAAATTATTTTGTTAATAAAATGACACTATGTGATGTTTATATTTCGTCACAGATGCATATATAACGGGGGTATTTCGTATTATTTATAACTTTAGACCTGTTTTAGCCTTATTATTAGGTTAAACGAGCCATAAATGAGGACATAACAGTTTGACATTTGTATACTAATATTTGCGAGTGAAACAAATTTTCACATTTCGAAATATTGATTTCACTAAGCGGAAATTGAAGGACGGATTGGAGCGATCAGTCCAAATCGATCCGTCAGATCAGTCAAATCGTTCCAAATCCGTCAATTGACGGATGGATGGATTGGGAACGATCTGACGGATTGGGAACGATTTGAATGATCTGACTGATTGATAACTGATTGCTGACGGATTTTGGAACGCTGACGGATCGCTGACGGATTGATAAAAGTGTTGCGTTTTCGATCTCAAGTACTGTACACAAAAATGAATTTTTATCAAATTTTACGCTCATAAAATGCTATTGTAACACTTAATTTCTAAGAAAAGTTTCCTTAACTTAAATTAAAATAATTATAATAAATAAATCTTCATAAAATATTTCATATTATGATACAATTGAAGATCAATAAAAAAAAACTGCTGTAATCCTGACATTAAAAAAATTAATGTAAAAGGTATTTTTCAGCCATCGGAAATATTTATTCAATGTTTCTGTATAGTTTCTGCTAAAAAGTAAAAAAAACACAAAATAAGTCACATTACAAAGAAAATATATCTAAAAACATGTCATTTGTTGCACTCCTGACAGTTTAGGGTGCTCTGTTTTATTTGGTGTCCCTGATCAGATTACCAGTTTTAGGGTATATTGCAGTGACTGCTTTGATGCAGCAAAGGTATATTCATGATTTTGTTTTGGTTTTATTATTGAAAACAAAAGGAGAAAATTTCTACCAAGAACTTAATGCAAAATGGCTTAAATTTGTGTTGCACTCCTGACAGGGTAGTTCTTTTTTTCAAAACAATATTTTCATACTTTTTAAAATGCAACATAATTTCTTTTTATATCTCTCAAAAAGTTAACACATGAAACTTTGTAATAAAAAAAGAATTATGCACATATTGCTAGATTTGACAATTTGGTGACCTTTTATAAAATGACATTTTTTTAAAGTGTCACAAAAAAGTGTTGCACTCCTGACAATTTTGGCATGTTTTTTTGGCATAACTTTTTTGTTTTCTGAGATATCTTTAAGATTTTTTGCAGACATGTTCACGACAACTAGACATACATTTTTAACTATTTAGATATAATATATCTATTAATTTGACAAAATAAGAGGACCATAACCTGTTGGGGTCATTTTTTTTTAAACCGCCCAAAGGTCAAAATAGAGGACATTGGTGGGCTGCCTACTGTTGAGGGAGGGTTCGTTTGAATGTTGTTTAATGCCACTTACAACAATTTTTCAGATATATCATGGTGTCCAGTTTTTATTGGGGGAGGAACCCAGAGAAACTCCAACTTTCTATAGCAAAACTGGCAATTCTTGTCCGTTATGATTGGTTTACAGCGCACCCTGCCAGCAGCAAACTCAAACCCACAACCTCAGTTTTGGCAGACCATGTGACCAATAGTAGATGAACTACCTTACCACTATGCAACCGAGGCCTCCTTGAGTGGTGGTAAACACAACATCTACTGGTAGTATCTGATGCTCAGTAAAGCTTACAGACTTGCATGAGTATGTCATAGGGGTAAAATCCTACATATACATGTATATGGCTATGATGAGTTATTGTTTGTTTTATTACCTTGATGTTATCTAATTGTCATGAGTACATTTAAAATACAAATGTACTTTTAAAATAGTACTCTTCTTTTTCAGCTGTTTTCACTTATTGCTTAATACCTGAACAATTAAAATAAAACAAGATTTAGAATTATTGTCAAATGTGGATTTTTTTATATTTTAATGTGACAAAATACATTTGTCATTAGTGCTACACAGATTTGTAAAGGTATGAAGTATGTTAAAATTGCATATTCTGCAGCATGCACAAGATAATCAATTTATAAAGATCTGTGGCACACTCAGTTAATGTGCTTTGTATAAATGTCAACATGAAACAGAAACAATTCTTTAACATTATACATTTTTCTTTTGATCTATTTATGGCCTAATCATACTTTTTCTACATGTATGTGTTGTGCGAATTTATTCTTTAACGTAAGATGCTTTTTGTTAAACCGAGGTTCATATCACCTGATTAAAATCCCTTCAAATAAATTGAAGTAGTTGGGGCTTAACTATGGTATCATCAACCCATTTATAAGTTATTCCATATTGTATAAGACCTGGCTCTTGTCCCCGGCCGGCCGTTTTCAGTTAAATGCTAACAAGATTACTCAGTCATGTTTATTTAAAATGCATTTTTTTATAACTTCACCAAATGAAAATTGTCTTTATTGAATTTTTTAGAATGTTTTATGCTCTATAACCTGGTTTGGGGCAGTTTATACCTTTTAATAAAGCATGCATGCATCTTGGTTTCTAACACATAAACTGACACAATCTGCCTTATAAGGAATACCTGTTAAACATGACAAATTTCCTAATTCCAATTATAAATACTCATGTAATAGCATGTTATACAAACAAAAATCTATATATATGTATATGCTCCTTACTTAATTTACTTATTGCAATACAATTTACCTACTATGTTTTACACATGTACATCATGGGATAAATGAATTTCTATTTTGTTTTGGTTTTTATGTCTGAATGTGTTTTAATGCCACTTTAAGCAATTTTTCTGCTTTTTCGTGGCATCCAGTCATCATCAGGGAAGAAAGATGGAGTATCCAAAGAACACCTGACCTTCAGCAGGAAAACCAGCAATCCTTGTCAATTAAAGGTTGGTTTGAGCACAGTGACACCCTGCCTGCAGTATGGCTCGAACTGCAACCTCAATGTTGACAGGCATGCGAAGTTGTTAAGAAAAGTCATTAAATTCTAATTAAAAGTCTGTTATATTTTTCAAACATTAAAACTGTTGATAATCATTTAGTTCAGACCGATTCTTAAAAACTTCTACATAGTCTGTACAGTATCTCTTGATCCCCATTTCATTTATAGTAACTGACTATAGATAAATCTTAATTAATCTGTAATTTACTCAGTTGTGACGTACAGGACTTTATACAACATGGAATAGCTCAACAGAATTAATTACAAGTATAGTGACTGACAATTAGTTATCATGTAATTACTGTACATTGATTTAATATGAACTAAATAGCATACCTTGAGGATTCGCTTTTTTTCATCTATTCTGGGAACAAGAATCCGCTAAGAACCCAAAATATGGGAGGGTCTAAAACGCGGAAGTGGAAAAGCCGGAAGTATAAAAACACATATATTTTTGCTCATAACTTTTTAACGGCTTGACATAAAATAAAAATTAAAAGTGCCTCTGGGAGATATTTAAAAGATCTTTATGATGATATATAGTTTATTGTAAATAATTTTTAATAAAGTACCTAAAAGTTTACCGGAAGTGATATTTGTGCGAGTGTCACTACATCAAATTTTCACATTAGAACCAAGATTTCTCCTAAATGCTTCACCCCGGTCAAAAAACTATTAGTGTTTGGCCCGGGTAATTCATTTAGCTTCAAAATGATGTATAGTTTATAAGAAACAAATGAAAGGAAAGTATAGAAAAGACCGCCGGAAGTAAGTACGGTAGCAAAAGCAAAAGTTCGAATTTTCAACTTTGAACTATAATATCTCAAAGACCTCATAACCCGGTCACAATTTGAATAGGGCCTCGTGTTCCCCTCAGCTTTAGCTATAAAATGATATATAACTTTTAAATTTTGGTCAACGATAAAGTATGTAAAAGTTGACCGGAAGTGATCATTGTCGAGTAAAAATTCATCAAACTTAACAGATTTCTCGTAATTAAAGTGTGTACACAGGTAAACTTGATTGGTATCGTATAATTAAATTACCATATGGGTTATAATTAACGTCATATATGATAATAGAGAGAATTATTTTAAATTAAGTTTTAATTAATGTTATTACTCTTATGACAATAGAGATATTTTCTTTGTATTGGGACACTAAATGTCTTAAAAAAATATCATGTAAGCTAAGTGCGTTTGAGTCTGTATCTATATAAGCCGTCCTGACGATTTTTCAACAAAACACAATTTTATAGTGCCATTGACTAGTGCTACGTTTTTGTTTGACTTAACTTGTTTCTTAAATTGACTTTTTTGTTTTAGTGCTATTTTAGGTACAGAATGTCTTCCAGAGTTTTAATTGCTGGCCATTCCCAGATCAAATATTTCAACCAGTATATAAAACTTGCTAATATTGATGTAGTTTCATTTTCAGGTTACCGCATCGAGCAGATGTGGGGGGGGGGGGGGGGTCATCGGACACCGGGTGTCCGAGCACAGCGCTGTTGTCCTCCATATGGAGGCCAATGACCTTAGAGATGACCACCCAGCTCAGATTTTATCTCATTTTCGCAGTCGTGTCGTGTCTCCTGTTCGTAGTCGTGTCGTGTCTCCTACTCGCAGTCGTGTCGTGCATGAATGCTTTTTTAAAAAGAGAAATTGATTGGAAAGAGTTACCGGTAGATCTTTTGGTTTTGGGGTTTTATTATATACAAAATTTTGAAATTTTAAGAGGCCGTTCAGGTTTGGGAAATTATCATTTAAAATCAGAGTTTCGTAGGGCTTTTATTCCCCCCTTCAGATATAATTCTACCAAAAAAAATCGTTTGTCCAGATGATGTTATAGAATATTTAAAAAATGAAAAACCTTTATCGTTAAAATATAATTTGCAAGATGACACGTCTGAAACATCAAAGATTATTAAACAAACAGATGAACATGCCGAAATAACAAATGAAATAGGTGTCAAAAATGATAATCCTTTAATTACGGATGACATAATTGTAGACAAAACACCTGTGGTTGAACTACCTGTCTTTAATTCTGATTCTAGTCAACAAAGTTTGGCACGGTTTATTGTCGACAATAATTTAATAACTTTAGTTCCACAGCAAGGGGCTTTTATTGTTCAAGGCAATAAAGCTAAATATTGTGTCGCTTTATTTCCAAACATTGATTGTGGTTTATTTGCAATTGCTAACGCAGTGGAATTCTGTTTATATGGATTTGTTGTTTAGAAAAGGGACATTTTAATCAATTTCCGAAAAATTTAGTTGGCTTTGATCCAAAAAGAATTTTGGCTAATACACACGATCAGTATGTCTTGTAAATGTGGGCTCCCCGATACCATAGAAAATATGATAGGTTGTGAAGGGAAAAATGCTAAGGGGAAAATCTGTGATGTCTGGAAACAAAAAAGTTGTGCTAAATCTGAAATGGTAGGCAAAATTTGGCTATGTGAAAAACATAAAACTAATGGCTAAGTATTTTAAGTAAAATAGAAAAGTTAACAGTTCCTATATTTAAAAATAACAATAATTTTGTGTGTAAAAATAAAAACTAAAATATTTATTTAAAAAAAAAATTAAAAAATTAAAAAAAAACACTCGACACGCAGTGCTACCTCCCAGTTTGTTCGAGTGGGGAAACGCCATATACATTATGGTAGGCTAAAGGCACTGCACATAATCCATTTCATATATAATGTTAATTATAACCCAAATGGTAATTTAATTATACGATACCAATCAATTTTACCTGTGTACACACTTTAATTAGGAGAAATCTGTTAAGTTTGATGAATTTTTCCTCGACAAGGATCACTTCCGGTCAACTTTTACATACTTTATCGTTGACCAAAATTTAAAAGTTATAAATCATTTTATAGCTAAAGCTGAGGGGAAAACGAGGCCCTATTCAAATTGTGACCGGGTTATGAGGTCTTTGAGATATTATAGTTCAAAGTTGAAAATTCGAACTTTTGCTTTTGCTACCGTACTTACTTCCGGCGGTCTTTTCTATACTTTTCGTTCATTTGTTTCTTATAAACTATACATCATTTTAAAGCTAAATGAATTACCCGGGCCAAACACTAATAGTTTTTTGACCGGGGTGAAGCATTTAGGAGAAATCTTGGTTCTAATGTGAAAATTTGATGTAGTGACACTCGCACAAATATCACTTCCGGTCAACTTTTAGGTACTTTATTAAAATTTATTTACAATAAACTATATATCATCATAAAGATCTTTTAAATATCTCCCAGAGGCACTTTTAATTTTTATTTTATGTCAAGCCGTTAAAAAGTTATGAACAAAAATATATGTGTTTTTATACTTCCGGCTTTTCCACTTCCGCGTTTTAGACCCTCCCCCAAAATATCACAAAATACCGAAAAGAAAATTTAGCTCAACTGGTACTTATCGGCAGAAAAACGGCAGGACGCGGGTTTCCGACGAACGTGTATTTAAATGCGTGTTAAAAGGTGTCTTCAAATTTTTTTGTTACTGCTGAGACTATTTTATTTTTTATTTTTAAATATGTATATTAATAATAATATACTAATAATAAAGTTCTAATTTGTCTAGATTGCAACAGTGATTTGAACATGAAGCAATGGAATCACTTCTTTCTAAGGCATTTCGTTGTTTTGATAACACATTTCTCATTATTACTGCTTCTGTAATCAAACCTCGTTTGGTCAACCAAATTCAAGCCTACATTACTTTGGTAAAACTATTATCAAAAGCATTAAATCTTAATTATCTTAATTTCTCTTAATTATGTTAGAACACATTCTTATAATCATTTAATATTAATTATTAGTTTATAATGAATCATCATTGTAAACGTTGAAATAATGGTAATTATTTTCTTAATTAATTGTAATTAAAATACATTAAGTAATTATTTGTCTATTATATTATTTTTAAATTATTATTTGTTGATAATAGTTGTATAGACTATTTTATATTTTCGGTGGTCCGTTTTGGTTTTGGTCCGATTTTGGTAATGGTCCGTTATGGTTATGGGATGAAACATCCTGCACCCCTTTTTTATCACATATTAGACAATTTGCCATCGCGTACCCGGTCAGCCATTTTGAAAAATTTTGAAAGTAGTACTTTAAAATTCCCTATGTTCACATATATTTATATTGAGACAGTTCAATATTGTTCAATATTGAACTGTCTCAATATAAATAATCACGGAACTACAACCATCAAGTGAAACAAATAGTAAAGAGCAAAGCCCAAAGAGCCTAACTTAGAATCTACAACCACCCAAAAACCATATACTCTTGACTTAATGAAAGCCTTGAACAACAATAGCAAAGAATGTGACAAAGACTATGCCTTTTTCTCAATGAAAGCAGGAAACAACTTTAGAGCTGAATTTAATGCAGCATCATATGAGCTATTCAAAGACAAACTTTTTTCAAATCTAGATGCTATGTCTTCAGAAGATAATATTCTACGTAACTACTATGGTGACAATTGTGTAGACAAGAAAACCAGAATTGTATATCAAGTTCTGAAGGTACACTTAATTAATAAAAGACGTAGACTTCGAACAAGACTGATAATGTTATACAAAATAACTTACCACCTAGTTGCCATACCAGCTGACATACTTACACTCGCAGACTCAAGAACAAGAAAAAAACCACCACCTCTCATACAGACATATCTTATCCTCAAAAGATTCATACAGGCATTCTTTCTTTCCTTTCACAATACCGCAATGGAATCAATTACCTGCTCCTATAGTTCTTGCTCCATTCATTGATAGCTTCAGAGTAAAGCTAAAACCAGCTGTACTCTGTACAATTAAATAAACAGCAAAGCATTAAATGTAAATACTTTTAGTTTTAATCACAACCTTTTTATATATATTATTATTGTTATTTGGCACGTTGATTCATAAGCATTTGGCTTCATTGTTCGTTTACCGATGGAACATTGTATAACTAAAGAAGAAGAAGACTATCTCTACCAAACAGGAAACCTAACTTTGTCCTCAGTCTCTACAGCTCTCAGTCATCGATCCTATGTAATGGAACCAGTATAAAAACCTTCATAGATGACTTCTTTTTATCCAATTCTGGTATATCTAAAACAACATCAAGCCGATATTGATGTCACAAATAACCAATATGAAAGCAGCTATCTCAAACTCGATGGAATATCATACGCAAATCAAAAACTCCAAACAAACAAGCAGCCGAAGTAGTCTAAGTTCAACAACCGTTATACAATGTAAGGCTGTAAAATATAATGAAGACATAGAGTCAGTAGATAAGAGAGAGTCAATCGGATCATGTCAAATCTGTGAAAGACCGTCTGATGGACATACTATATGCTGTGATCAATGTGAAGAGTGGTCACACCTAAAATGTGTGGGTCTCACAATAGAGAAGGCAAATAAAATTCCTAAAACTGTCCCATTCATATGTAGACTTTGTTGTGATGATACTCTTTACTACAAATCCTCATGTTCTAAGATTCAGTCCGCTTCAACATCAACAGAAGCCTCCAATGGTCATCCTACTCATCTAGTACAGCACCTCACATATATGTCTACGGCCATATTACGCTGAAAACACCGGTTCTCGTCCGATCACCGAAGTTAAGCAGCGTCGAGCCCGGTTAGTATTTATTGGGTGACCGCCTGGGGATACCGGGTGTTGTAGACATTTTATTTTTTATTAAAAGAAGCATTCAATTGTAATAAAGAAATGCATAACAATGACCTTGATACATGAAATAGTTCAGGGTCATTTACATTAGATAAACTACAAATAAGTGAGCGGCTTTGTTAAAGCTCCTCTGTCAGCAAAATAAAATATATAGTTTATTCTAAATTAAGAGACCTCTTTATTAAGAATTGGCATAACAAGAGAAACAATAACCCTTGTAAATTAGATACTTATTGTTCTTATAAATTGTCCTTTGGAAGGAAGCTTTTCTTGATCATGTTAAATTTGATGACAGAAGAGCACTGTATAGATTTAGAATCAGTGCTCATAACTTGAAAATTGAGTCTGAGAGGCATCAACAAAACTATGTTAATAGAAACGATAGGTTATGTACCATGTGTAACCTAGGTAAGACTGAAGATGAACGGTATTTTCTTTTAAGCTACCCACTATACCAACTAATCTGCAATGATTTATTTAAAATAGCTCTTGATTCTTGTGTCTTGTGTATTAAGTCACTTTGTTAGTATTTAACAGACAGTTTCAAGATAAGAAAAATTAATATTGGTCAAAATTGAAAGCTTTATATAGTTTGATGTCAATAGAACATACATATTTTATGTTCTGTATCTTCATGTTTGCATTTTAAATACAATTTAAGTATTGTACTTTTGTAATGGTCTTTACCGGTCCTTGCTTGAAAAGATCATACGGGTATTTGGTATGGAACAAGTCAGTACTTAAAGATAGATAGACACTTTATTTATATTTATATCATGTAATGTCCATAATAATACACTTTGTAATATAAATAGAGGGGAGATAACTGAGGTCATTCTTATACCAGTAAAACCTATTTGCATTACTTCCCTTTGGACTATAATATAAATTTATTACTTATTCCATGCTGAAATTGACTTTGTTTATTTATAAATATAAGAAAAAATGATAACTTAAGATCACTAATTCAACAACTTGAACAAAAGATTAACGATCAAGAGAGAACCATTAACCTATTGACATTATCCCAATCTGGAAAACAACTAGACCATAGTTCACCAAATACAGACCATCTGTTTCAACAAAACGTGTCCGAGTATAGCAACTCAATAATTAATAATAATATCTTGAAACAAAACAAACTATGAACTATTAAAAAAAATTTCAATTTCTATCTGAGCAACAACAGATGATGTCGCTTGCTACATTGAACTCAAAAATTGACAATATATAAAATCTTATCAACATTCAATTGAATTCAACTAGAAATAGTCAGTATCACATTTCAAGCTATGGTACTCCACTTTATATTCAGCCGCCTTATATTCAACACAACGGCAGTCATTCACATGTTCAGCCGGCGCAACATCTACAAATGCCAATTCCTCAAGCTGTCATGATACGGCATACTCAACCTCTTGTCCACATAAAAGGATATGTACCTCATGTAAAGCAAGGCATATACCCTCAGGGCTCACAATCTCAACTTCAACCCACTTATTATAGATCTGAGGTAGCAATGCCCTCTCAGACACAGATCCAGGCATCAAACAACATTGCTAATCATTCAATGAACCTACAGAATTATCACATACAACCTCATCCAAATGCGCACGAAGAACAACGTGCAATTTCAAATTGTCGTCATCTATCATCGGCACATATGGTCGGACAACCACACAATACCCAGAATATACAACCGGTACATAACGATAGACAGTCTCAACTCAAATATCCAACCAACTACGATGCCAAAATGAGAACTTAAAAGCCATTTATTGACAATATTCAGAAAGCTCAACAAGAACAAAGTCCAGGCGATACTATAACAACAATTAGTCAAACTCAGGAAACCAGACACTGCAAAACCTTGTCTCCAATAGACATGAATACATTTGATACTGGCACTGATATTCTACTTCCTGCCACCGAATCTATTAACTCAGTTGCGGACAAATTTTTTTTTTTTAGACAAAGGACTGATGTATCCAGAGATAGACAAAAGACAGATATAACTAGTAAACTCACACTTGGCGCTTTTAACATAGAAAGTCTTCGTGGAAATGCGCCTTACTTGAAGACTATTTTACCTTTTAATGATTTTATATGTCTTCAAGAACACTGGCTGTGGCAGTTTGAACAGCATGATGTAACACAATTTTTAAGTGATTTTAACTATACTATTAGATCAAAGGATTGTAACTATCAAAAAATTTATCATGTACGATCTAGAGGTAACGGTGAAGTCATGATTGCATGGAAAAAAGAGCTAGATAATTACGTAAAACCATGTGAAGATGGTAGCGAACGTATTATTGCAGTAAAAATAGAATGTACGCCCCGCCGTATTTGTCTCATCAATTGTTACATGCCATGAAAGGCACTTCTGAAAAATATCAAGATTGCCTCGATCTCCTTGAAGTTATAGTAAAAAAATATCAAATCACTCTCCAAATTGTCATAGCAGGATACATGAATGATACCCTCAATACGTCACGTAAAAACGAATCTGACAGACGTCTTAGAGTTTTTGTCAGAAAACAAAATCTTTGTACACCTTCAACATTGGGAAACACTCCAACATATGAACATGGTATCGGTTCGTCGCAAATAGACTATATTCTAACTAACTCAGATCATCTTGTACAAGAAATCTCGACTTGTTGAGAGACACTTGTAATACATCAAGTCATGTACCTGTTGTCTGTACTCTCAATTGTAGTGTATTCAAATTAAAGGCTTCTAACAATGTAATAACTCACCATAAGAGGTTATTCTGGAAAGATACCAATACCGATCTCTATAGAAGAACTTTACAACATGCAAAGTATCTAATAATAGAACGCCCAGATTAAATAAAAAGCTTCATCGATCAACTACATGGTAATATAGATAATGTAGCAAAGAGTGCGATATCGTCAAAACATATAAGACTCAAAGGACCAAAACGAAAAGCTAGTCCTGCAGTGCGTGAACTTCTCCAGCAGGAAAAAGATATACACAATTAGTGGATAGATCTTCGTAAACCTACATCTTGAAATAGTAAATGAGAGACTTTCAATAAAGCGACGACTGAGGTCAAAACAGCGACATGATCTTGCCTTTGAACGTAAACAATTCTACAGTCATATATTAGAAGCTGAAAGCTCGATCAGTTTTTAAATACTTATTCGTAGAGGGCTATCCAACACAGTCAACAAACCTCGAGGATTTTGAAGTGAAGGACAAATAATTCTTAACCTAGAAGAACAATGCAAAGGCTTTTCTAAATTTTATGAAGACTTGGCAGTTCCAAAACAAAGAGAACAATCTGTCAAAACATATCAACAAAACAATCTGCAAAATCTAGATATAATTCGTAATATTATAAAGGATGAGGAAAGTGACTATGTACCTATATCGGAAGATGAAGTTACCACAGCAATATCTAAACTGAATAACAATAAAACAGCTGATGAACACAGCATAAGTGCTGAGCATTTCAAGTTAGAAGATACTACCATTATTCCAGCAATTACAACTCTTTTTAATGAAATACTAAGACACGGCCATATACCACCTCAATTCCTATCAGGAACAATAACACCAGTACATAAAAAAGGACGATATCCAACAGACTTTAGTAACTAGCGAGGCATCACAGTTGAATCTATAGTTGAAGCTAAAGAGATGAAATTACCATTATAAATAACCTTTTTGGATTCACAGAAAGCGTTCGATGTTTTAGATCACCAGTCTCTGAAATGCAAGCTCTATTTTAATGGAATCAATGGGAACCTTTGAAAAATATTGGATGAGTGGTATTGTAACCTAACATCAAAAGTCAAATGGTGCGGTCATCTTAGTGAATCATTCCCTGTACAACAAGGCGTTCGCCAAGCGGTATTCTGTCCACTAACCTCTACAAATGCTATATCAACGATCTTTTACTTGCTCTCGAACAAAGTCACATAGGAGCACATATTGGAACAACTTGTGTATGATGCCGAACTGTCGCAGACGACTTATGTTGGATGTCACAAACTCTTTTGCTAACAGAGAACGCTATTATACATCCAGAGAAAAGTGTTGTATTTATGAGAGTACCAAATAAGTCTTCATCTAGTAATTCTTTAGACAAGGAAGTCTCAATATCACATACCGCAAAACATCTCGGCATATTACGAAACACCAAACCTGAAATTACATCTAACGTAGAAGATAGGATTTCATGTGCAAGGAAAATACTCTACAGTCTAACAGGAACTGGTTTAAATGGAACTAATGGCTTACCACCAAACATCTGTATCAGATTGTTCAATACATACGTACTTCCACGCATACTCTATGGCTTAGAAACTTTTAAGTTAGCAAACTAATTTTGATCTCTTGGAAAAATCTCAGCTTCTTGAGGAAAACTCAATGTCTTCAGTCCCGCTCTGTGAGAGGAATCACCTACTTTCTTCTTGGTGTTCGACCTATTACTGCTGAAGTACATTTAAGACAATTAAACCTTGTTACTGATATCATTACAAGTGACAATTAAACTATAAGGAATATCTTGATAAGACAGATCTATATAAAATCTTTTGATTCAAATAGCTGGTTTTCAAATACCATAAATATATTAGAGCTATATGGTCTACCTACTATAAAAACCTTATTACAAACTACACCAATTAAGTTAACATGGAAGAAGGAAGTGAAAATTGCCGTTGATTGATTGATTGATTGATTGATGTTTAACGTCCAGCAAGCAATATTTCAGCTATATTCAGGACGTGAAAATTATAATTTTTAAATTAGTAGAACGTCATGCCTCCTTCTTATACTAAAACGTGATCTCATACAATAATATGAGAATATACACAGATAAAAATGGTAGTTAAAACAATAAAACATATGAAGTATCACAATTAATAGTGAAATTAAATTTTATTAAATAAATTAATTTCCTTTAAGAACTTTAAAATTGTGTCGCCTGCGACAGTTTTAAATAAATTAAAATACGTATCTGCACTATAGAAACGTTCCCGAATGTGGGCCACGTCCACACAGTTCATCAAGACATGCTTAATGGTGTATGGACTGTTGCATGGCACCCATTCGGGTCGTGGCTCATTGTTTAAAATATAACTATGTGTCGTCCTGGTATGACCAAGACTACATCTTGTTAAAACAACTTGGTCTCTTCGACCTCTAAAACATTTAAAATTATTTGTGTGCAGTAGTGGCTGGATCTCATGAAGTTTATTATGAACTTGGAGATCCCAACTCTGCCACAAATTAGAAATATATTTAAAAATCAACGGTTTAAAATCGGTAAAAGGAATATTACAGTTAATAATAGTATCCTTTAGTGCATTTTTAGCCTCCTGATCCACGACTGTGTTTCCACGGATTCCGACATGACTGGGAATCCAGAAGAAGATAATTTCTTTTCCCAAAGCAACAAGAGATTTGTAGATTTGAATAATTTTTAAAATGTAAGGATTTTTAATTTTGAAATTTTCAATAGCCAGTAGACAAGACAGGGAATCGGAGCAGACAATAAATTTGCATTCGTCTGACGAAGCAACTATTTTCATCGCAAGAAGAATAGCTTGCGCCTCCGCTGTAAATACAGATGAGGTAGACGAAAGGCGGCGAGTTTCAACACGCTCTCCGAAGACAGCGGCCGAGGCGACTTTATCACCGTCTTTTGACCCGTCTGTGTAAATAGTACTATAGTCAGGGTAACAAGATTTAATTTCTGCATAATGTTGTTGTATTAATAAATGGTTTGTGTCGGACTTTTTATGTTTTCTTAAATCATAAATAAATATCGGTTTGGGGTTTAACCACGGGGGATTATGCGGGATTTCGATTGCAGCAATTTCATCTAAATTCATACCGGAATTTTCCAAATGAGATTTAATTCGGAGGCCAAAAGGTTGAATTTTGTTTGGATGTTTTTCGAAAATGTTTTGATACAGAGGTTTGAAAACACAGTCGTGGGCGGGCTTGCCAGGATATGCCTTTAATTTGGTTGCATATTGCAAAGCGAGCTTTATTCTTCTTTGATACAAAGAAGGCTCGCCTGCTTCTACATATAAACTCTCAACAGATGTGGTTCTGAAAGCTCCAAGGCATAGTCGCAATCCTTGATGGTGTATAGTATCAAGGATTTTGACATATGACTTGCGAGCAGAACCATAAATAAAGCAACCGTAATCCAATTTAGATCGAACCAGCGATCTATATAGATTAAGTAAAACATCGCATTCAGCACCCCAGTCGGTGCTGGATACGACTTTTAAAATATCCAATGCTTTAATGCATTTATTTTTTAACATTTTGATATGGGGTAGAAAGGTTAGCCTTGAATCAAATATGAGACCAAGAAAAGTAGTTTCCTTTACAATTTTTATAGGATTATTATGTAATTTTAATTCGGGATCAGGATGCATCTTTCTCTTATTACAAAAATGCACCCCCACGGTTTTTGCAGTGGAGAATTTAAAACCATTCTCCATTGCCCATTTCTCTATTCTATTTAAACATAACTGCAGTTGACGTTCAATATTATTCATGTTTTTTCCTCTGTAACATATGAGGAAGTCGTCAACATATAGAGAACCATCAATATTATCTTTTAAAACTTGAGCAAGGCTATTAATTTTAACACTAAATAAAGTGACAGAAAGGATGCTTCCCTGGGGAACACCCATTTCCTGTTCAAAAGGGTCAAATAGAGTAGAATTTACCCTAACTTTAAATTCTCTGTCAGATAAAAAGTTTGAAATAAAGGTAGGAAGTCTACCTTTCAACCCCATATCAAAAGATCTTTTGAAATACCATATTTCCATGTTGTGTCATATGCTTTTTCTAAATCGAAAAAGACGGACACAACATGTTCATTTTTGGCAAAGGCGTTTCGAATATACGTTTCGAAACGTACAAGATGATCAAGGTACTTCGCCCTTGTCTGAATCCACATTGGATATTTGAGATTAGGTTGTTCGATTCTAAAAACCAGACAAGGCGATCGTTGATCATCCTTTCCATGGTTTTACAAAGACAGCTTGTGAGGGCTATAGGCCGATAGTTGGACGCTTCAGAGTGATCTTTTCCTGGTTTTGGAATAGGCACAACAGTGGCCATTTTCCATATAGATGGTAAGTCACCCGTTTCCCAAATGTTGTTAAGAAGATTCAATAGGCATTGGAGAGAAGATTGTGGCAGATGTTTGAGAAGTTGATAATGGATGTCATCTGGACCACATGCTGTATCGTGAGATTTGTTCAAAGAGGTTTTTAGCTCTTCCAAAGAAAAAGGTGTATTGTAATCTTCTCAAGTTTTTGAATGGAAATTAAGTTTTGATTTTTCTTTTTGAGTTTTGATAAGCTGAAAATCGGGATGATAATTTTCAGCGGACGAGTGTTTTGCAAATGTTTCGGCCAATTTGTTAGAAATATCCGACTTTGATGTTAACAAGTCTTGTCCATCCTTTAAATGATGGACATTTGCTTTACTGTTTTTACCTTTAATTTTACGAATCATGTTCCAAATTTTATTCATAGGGGTATGGTTATTTAGTTTAGAAACAAAGTTGCGCCAAGAGGTGCGTCGTCTTTGTTTCGTTGTGTCCGTTGAAGTCCCCAAGTAATATATAAGGGGCCGGAAGCTGATCAGTAAGATGTTTCAACTGATTTAAATTTAATGAAGAATTCGGAGGGATATACACAGAACATAAAGTAATTGTTTTGTCTAAAGATATTCTAACAGCAACCGCCTGAAGATCAGTGTTGAGATCTACAGGGCTATGTAGAACTTGATCTTTTACAAGAATGGTAGAGCCGCCAGCAGCTCTATCGTTCTCGTCTACATATGTGCTGTATATAGAGTAGTTTCTTAAGGATATGTTATCACTTCGTTTTAGGTGGGATTCTTGGAGGCAAAATGCAACAGGAAGAAAGGCTTGAACTAATAAAGTAATTTCAAGAACATTAATCTTAAGACATCGACAATTCCATTGTATTATTGTACCCATTATGGTCTGCGAATAGGGGAATAGTTGACAGTTTATTTGGGGCTATTCCGCCGGTTTCTGCTGGGGGATCTACTTTTAGATCCAGTATCTGGGGGTAGTGTATCCATGGGATCGCCCCAGATAGTAGTGTCTAGATGATCTAGACTTCCAAACCTGTTGTGGACCTTAATGGGATCCCTCAGCAGTTTTGGAGTACGATCTCCTTTTTGATTTGAGTTTTTATTTGAGTTAGAAGAATTTAAATTGGAGTTGATATTTTTTGATTTTTTTTTTTTGGCTACTGGAAGAATTGGTTGAGGATTGAGAGGGTACTGAAGACGTAGCAGTTTGAGAGGGTGCTGAAGACGTAGCACTAGTTTGTGAAGATGAAGATTTTCGTGAAGATGTAATGATTTTGACTGTTGTTGTAACTGTTAATTTTGAAGGTTCCTGTTTGTCTATAGGCCAGGTGATGATTGTCTGCGTTTCAACTGACGTGAGAACGCGTTTGGCTACACTGGCGTATGACGTTGATGCAGGAGACGAGGGATTATTCATTGTATTATACAGACGACGAGCCTCAGGGTAAGGGATGTTTTTTTTCAGTTTTTATTTTTTGAATTTCTTTTTCCTATTAAAGTGCTGACAGTCCTTAGATGAGGACATGTGGGCTTCACCACAATTAGCACACTTTGGAGTTTTAGTGCAGGTGAAGCCCTCATGTCCTTCCTCTGCACACTTAAAACAAATCTGGTGACCTCTGCACTGTCCCTTTCCGTGGCCGAACTTTTGACATTTAAAGCAACGCACAGGGTTGGGAATATATGCGCTGACTTTAATATTTTGGAGACCTATTTTGATTGATTGGGGGACAGTTGGAGAGTTAAAATTTAGAAGGAAGGTGTTCAGTTTAACCTGAACACCTTGTCTGTTGGCAATAAATCTTTTAACTTTTGTAATACCCTGAGGTTGTAATTCTGTACAGATCTCATCGTCTGTAAGCTCGGCGAGATCATCGTCGCGATAATGAATAATTCCTTGACTTGAGTTTAATGTTCTATGGGGGAGGCCGAAATTTCTAAATCTATAATTTTTGTTAATTTAAGTAAGTTCAAGGATTGGTGTTTTTTGTTGCATTCAATGAGAAGACCACCAGATTTCATCTTGGTGACGTTCTTAACATCTCCTGCACAACCTTTTATCACTTTTTCAATAACGAATGGAGAGACTTTAGTTATTGGTTTACTAGGATCTTTGCTGGATAATACAATAAATCTTGACCAGAAGTCTTCATCAACCATTTCTTCAAGCGGTAAGTCATTTTTTCTTTTTTTTTGGACCATTTTTTATTTGTTTTTCAGTAGCCATGATGAGAAAAATGCGGTTCACCACCCTTGTCACCCACCCTCCACGGAGTGCCAACAGGGGCGATGCTTGGTCTCTGCGGATCACCAGCAGAAAGCATCAGGTGTTCCAAGGGTGGTATACTCAAATAGATGAATTTCTTAATGAACGCAAGCTTCGTGCCAGAGTTAACTGGCGAAACAACCGTTCGAAACTCTATCTACTCGATTGACCCATGAGCTACCGCCTTCTTAACAGCTTGTAACTGAACAACTTTGGGACTGAAATTCACAAGATATGATCAAGTGATAAGAAAAATAAGACAAGCTTGTTAAGGGCTCGGCATGACCAGCCGATTGACCGAACCGGGTCCATCCGGTCTCCCGTCTAGTTGAAGTCAGGGCCAAAGTGGTGTATTGAAAATCGAAACCCGCTGACCCGCACTAATGGATGCAGCAGAGAGTGATCTCTCAACCACCAGGATCCCTTCCTCCACCATCACGGGTTGCAACACACGGCAAACATGTCGCCTCTATAAAGCTGAGGAAGCTTTGCCCTTCAGCCACCGCCTTCTTTGCAAATCCTATAAGGAAGCCGTCTATCATTTCATGGAGCAGTTTGAGGAAAATAATGTAAGAGTAGCTTAAATGATAAGGATTCACAAAGGGCAAGACGTGACATGCCGATTCATCGAAGTCAGGGCTAACTCGATTTCCCGTCTAGAAAAAGTAAGGGTTCAGTAAGTTGTCGGGACCGTTTACCCGGCTTACTGAAATCCCGTCCTGTAATCGACACGGGTCGCAACACACGGCAAGTGTTGCCTCTGTTAGCAGACTCTAACTGCAGGCTGAGAAAGCCGTGGGCCTATTCTCCTGTGCCCCGGGTCCCACACGGGGTGAAAATTGCAGTTGATAAACACTGGAATGACAAACTTGTCAAAGACTGTAGTCAAAAGTCATCATTAGAATTCTGTGACACATCAGATCTATCAATTAGAAAAATACACAAAATTTGGAAATCAGTGAATGACAATATCAAAGATGTACGTAGAGGAGGGATTAAAGTTCGCTTATTAATCGGGAACAATGTACTCCAATGTAATGTCAGCAAATTTAATCAACACGAAGTCAGTCCTATTTGCCAACTATGTCAGATTGAAGCAGAAGATACTTGTCACTTCGTCATTAGGTGTAATGCACTCCAGATATACCGTAGTGACTACTTAAATGAACTGAAAACTATAATATGTGAAACTGACAATATAGCTTGGAGAACTCTATCCAATGACTCGCTATTACTGACAAAACCAGACATATTGTTGAAGAGAAATATATTCAAATGTAATAACGCCACCTTATCCAATATAGAGACATGTACAAGAAAAATGTGCTATTCAATACACAGTGGAAGGGTTTTCATTGTGAGCCCAGGATTGTCAAAGAACTAATAGTCTGTTTTTTTTTACTTTATTTAACTCTTATCCAGGAACTCTGTGAACATAACAATTTATAGGTGCACCAATCTAGTGGTGGATTACACACACATAAGGAGTAGACATGAACCTAGGACTTTAACTCAAAAGTCCTACTTTTGTTATTGTCTCATTATATTCAAATTCCAGCTGGCATTTAAAAACAGACATACTAATTCACATTTTGTGTAAACACAATCTGAAAAAAAATTTCATACAAAATATACCAAATTTCAAAATTTATCATATATGCCATTCGCGCGTTTTGCTGACCACCATTTGCTCCTTAAACATACAATACTAACAGACCAAAAAATTATGATGATGAAGAGCTTTCATCAGAAAACATTTGAAAAGTTATATCAAAGCCGGCAAAGGCCATATACACCTTGAGAACAGAAATACATTATAATTGAAAATATTCTAGAAATTTTAGGGCTGTTAATATAGACAATAAATATCACTGAATGAATCAAAAAGTACATCTGTATTCTCGTATTTTGTATTCGTAGCGGGAAAATAAAAATGCATTTCGCATTTGCAAAGTCCAAAAGCAGCATACACATGCAGCTCTATTTTATACAAATATGAATTGGTAGGAATGATTCTGTGCAATAATTTAAACTTAAAATTTTGAAGGTACGAGTTTTGAAGGGTTTTTCTAATTTTTCTACTCTGAACTATTTTCTCTAGATTTCTGTCCACCTTACTCAGGTTTGAAATATTTTCTTTAATCTAAGCTAGGACTAGTATAACTAATTGATTTAGAGTTTCTGATCTGAGTAATAACAAAATACTGAACACCGAGGAAACGGTTTCTTCCTTATTGTCCAACATTTCATAATTATAGGTAAAAAATGTAACAAATTTTGTTGGACAATGAGGAATATGATTGTTAGACAATTTGGTATTTTAAATGTTGGACTATCAGGAATTGTTATTACAGTAATTTTATTGTGTTAACAAGTACAAAACCTATTATTTTTAGTAATTATTTTTTTTCAGTGGTGTATGCTAAAGACATCCTAAAGACCTTGTTTTGAGCTGGAATAGATGTTACCTTTTCTCTCCTAAAAAAGGTTTCTATCTAATATATTTCTTTATTAAGAATAAATACAACAACAATAACACACTCGAGCATACATACCATAAGTTGAAACAAGGTCACATCTGAAGCACAGAAGAAAATAATAAAAATATAAATCAATATCACATCAGTAACTAGTTATTAATAAATCAATGTTGCAGGATGACTTTACCAAATTAATATAATTTTATAAGAATTCATTTTTATACTTATTAATAAAATAGACAATTGGTTTTTTTTTTGTTACCAAATTACAAATTCTTTTATTATTTTGTTCATAAAATAGAATTATTTGAATTAATAAGATTAATTAATTATCATGTCCAATTATATAAAAATTAATCAGGTTAATATTGAAATTTTAAAATGTTTGACATTCAGGAGTACCCAAAAATATAGTAACTACAGTAGTGGTCCTGACTTGGTACAGGAATTTCAAAAGAAATGGTGGGTTAAACCAGGTTTTACAGCATGCCAAACCTCCTGCTTCCATTACTGTAGTATGTGAGTTAGTTTGTTGATTAAAATGGATGGGTAATCATATACCACTACTCAGTAATAGGTGTTTCCAATAATCAATTGTAGCACACTCACTGTGCACGGAATTGAAAAATTGAGAAAACTATCTAATGTTTGATGTATTTAGGATCACTTTCAAAAGGCTATAATAATATAAATAGGTAATGGCATGCATTTCTAACTTGTTCAAATCTATAAAAACTACCAATACGTGGATCAACAAGATCGCATAAATACTGCACATTATTATGAGTCAATCTAATGTAGTATCAAAAATAAGTAACCGATACAAAATTTGAGAATGTCAAGAGACAATTTTTCATAAATATTCATTTTTGCACAAAAAATTATCAGTGTCAGAAGGACAATAACTACAAAAGAAGTCATCTGACAACTTGGGAACAGCTAAATGATTTTGTAAGTTTTGTCCCTTTTTGCTGTTACCAGTTTTGCTCTAGCTGTTATAGTTTTTAATATACAAAACAAAAACTGGTAATTTTATAAACAGTGTAATTTTCGTCAATAATTCATTAAATAAGTTATCGGACAATTTTGGACCATTTGTAAAATTGAAGGTATTAATTTGATGCTTATTTTTTGCAATTAACAGTTTAATTCTGGGACCCACAGAGCTGCCCAGCGCATACCCAGGTGGCGGATAGGCGATGTCTTCTCCTTTGAGGGTTGTCAGGTCATAATACGAAAACCGGGCCGCGGACCACAGTGGGTAACGTGTTTGGCGAATGCCACAATCCTTGCACGAAAAACCGCTACAAAAGGCTAAATTTTCTGCCCATACAGAATTTTTCCAGTGGCAGTGAAACTTTTTTCAGTATTTCCCATACCACAATTTTTTTCGTTGATTTGTTGTTTGTACACTTGTTCTCGTCCTGAATATATCTGAAAGACTGCTCGCTGGACGTAAAGAGCAAACATCTAATAAATCAATCAGTTACACTCTAGCTCAATCTAATTAAAATTAAATCTTTAAGTTGCTCCAGCCTTTGTGTTATTGTCGCTGTGACTATCTAACAAGATCTCATTACAGGTCATCTCATTGATTTTTTGATATAATAGTATACATTAACAAAATTCGTGCAATTAACCAATTAAACGTAATGTTTTATCTAAACTTCGGCTTTACTGATGCAAATGTTACAATAATACCAGAGCTGCTATAGGTTTAAAATATGAATTTCATTTTTTAAATGTTATAAAAGGCAATTATTCTTATAAGCAGTCATCTCGACAATTTTTAGACTATTAATTATTTATAGGTCTTTTCCTTCCGATTATTGTAGTATTTGACATTTTTAACTGTTGTACCACAAAACTGATAACTATGGAATAATAACTTCCATAATGTGTCACCTGACTTTTGGACAATAACTAAGACAAAGTTGAAGAAAAAATTACACTTAAAACCCAAATCCATAATTGTTTTTTTTTAAGATATTGACAGAAGGCTAGACGGCTAGAAGGCTAGAAGATAACAACCAGGAACTATGACGAACAAACAAAACAGAGTTGCAATCAGCATTAAATGCAATGTACTTATACTGTGAAACTTGGAATCTTAAGGTAAATACTACTAAAACCAATGTTGTTATATTTTCAAAAAGTCGTCGGACTGAAAATTGTCATTTTCTGTACAATAATGAACGTCTCTCTGTTATTAACGAATTTCAATACCTAGGCATTTTTCTAGAAAGGTACATTTCATGTTAATAAAGCCAGACTTGTGCAACAGGCTCGTAAAGCAATGTTTTATGTATTACGTAAAGCTAGAAAATTGTTTTTGCCAATTGATATATTATTGCAATTATTCGATGCTATGTTTACCCCTATATTGCTATATGGTGCTGAAGTATGCGGTTAGGAAAATAATAATATTGTCGAAACCCTACAATTAGAATTCTGTAAATATATATTAAAAGTTAAAAAATGTACACCTAATTGCATTGTATATGGTGAACTTGGTAGAGTACAAATGTCTGTTAATATCAAGGCAAGAATGGTTGGTTTTTGGAAAAGTATTGTTACTGGAAAACAAGAAAAAATATCTCGTACATTGTATGACATGTTGTACAAACTAGACTCTGGTGATATATATCATTCAAAATGGTTAAATTTTGTTAAAAATGTATTGACTGAATGTGGCTTTATTGGTATTTGGAATAATCGATATGTTGATACTAATAGCAATTTATCTAAAAATGTTAAACAGTATTATCATACTTTATTTGTTAATGATTGGAAACTTCAGATATTTAACTCGGCTAAATGTTTAAACTATAGGAAGTTTAAAGCAGAATTCGGATTTGAGAACTATGTAACTGTGTTACCTTTAGATTTAATATTAACCTATGTAAATTTAGATGTGGCAGTCATAGATTGCCTATTGAATGTGGCAGATTTTATAGTATAGATAGATAAGAAAGACTATGTTGTTTATGCAACAGAGAAGAGCTAGGTGATGAATTCCATTATATTTTCAATTGTACCTTCTTTACTAATGAACGTCAGAAATTTTTACCTTTTAACCTATGCAATACAAAAAATACGAATAGTTTCTTTGAGCTAATGAATACAAGTGATCATTATGTTCTTATTGGCTTAGCTAAATTCTGTAAAATTGTAATGTCAATTTTCAAATAATATTTACCTTCCCACTAAATATTGTATCTTGTAAATATGTTTGTTCATGCATTATATCAGTTTTATTGTTACATGTACTATCATGCCTCATGCGAGGCCTTTAGTGAAATAAATGTTTCAAATGTTTTGGTAGGACGTGTATTGTGTATTGATTATTTTTGCAATTAACATTGACACAAGCATCGCTTTTAAGTTTCAGGCCTATGAGCACTCGTGCTAAATCTGTCCCCAAAATATCCTCTTTTCAAGGGCACCTCCATGACAAATATGTTGTTTTATTCAATAATATATAAAACATTTTGTATAAAAATAATGTGACTGAAAAATTTGAATAAAAAAGGATATTCACTGAAAATAAAATGGTTATTCACCGCGGGAAAATGCATGCGATTGTTATTTAAAAAAGGGAATAACCGGGATTCTATAAATAACAATCGCACATGCATTTTCCCGCGGTGAATAACCATTTTATTATTAGTGAATATCCTTTTTTATTGAATAAAACAATAACTGTCTTTTGATTCGGTAAATGTGTGGAGTTATTGACTTTTGAAAAAACTCTTTGTTATTCACCTCGCCCGCTGGGCTCGGTCAATAACAGTTTTTTCAAAAGTCAATAACTCCACACATTTACCTCATCATAATACGTATCCGGTACTGATTAATTGTAATGCGAATATTCATAAGGATATTATGTTCAAGAAAGCACCGAAAAACTCAATTGCTGTAACAAATTATACAACAAAGATTGCAATTCACGAAAGTCGAATCGAGAGTTTCCACAAAAAGTTTGTAGCAAAATGTAACTGTATGTTGAAGGTGCTCAGTGCTCGACCCAAAGAGCTGCTCAGGGCGTCTCCAGGTGACGGATAGGGGAAGCCGTCTTGTTGCGAGATTACCGTGTTATAACACGGAAAGCCTGAGGGCGGCCAACAATGGCTTACCTGTTTGGAGAGTGCCATTCTCCTTGCATAAAGATAGTTTTTGTAGAGTACAAGAAAGGGTAAACTTATCGTTACCTCTATAAGGCTCAATTTTGCGCCACATCCGAAAACCTCATACTTTTACCAGTACAGTCAAAATTGTGTTCCGTTGATTTATCCATTATTCCTGTTGAATGATTGTTTGTTAACTTGTTCTCGTACTGCGTATAAATGAAATTAACGTTTGTGCTGTATTTAGCTGAAGCATTGCTTGTTTGACGTTAAGCTAACATTCAATCAATACTACTCATTAAGCTTGAATGCGGTCTATATTAATTTTAAATTAGAAGTAAATGATTTTAAAATCTTTAAAAGTTTACGACTTACTGAATACTGTCTTTGGAAAGTGTTGAATTTACTAATGTTTAAATTGTCTTGTGACTTACATTTACAAATGATTCATATAAAAATAAATTGAAAAGACCATAAAGAAGACATAAAAGTTGTCAAAATGCAAGGTTTTCACTGTTTAATAAACATCTTGTTTACAGAATACAAGTTTATCCCAAAATCCATTTTAAGACAACACAGCATGGGTTTAATGACTTTAAGGTGTTCTAAATAATGCATCTTCTTCGTCTTCTTCTTTACGGTTTCCAGTATTTCATCTTAGAGATGATTTATTACATCTATCACAAATGTTTATAAGATAACTATAGTTTATTGTTAATTATATATGTGCTTTTTAAAGTTATGAAATATAGTAATACTTTTGGAGAACAAATATAATGACGACACACACAAAAACCAAATAACAGCATAATTAATATAAATGAGGAACCTCGTTTGTGATTAAAATATATACATATAAATTAATCGATAAAACCTTTATGGTCCAATATTAAAAATAAGACAAAACAACATAAAAGTGTTATTCATTTTTAGTCGTTTGATATAGTTTAAAATTGCTGTTAATGATAATTAACAGTTTTTTATAAAAAAAAACAGTTTATCTAACCTAATTATGACAGTTATAGTTGCATTTCGAATTCACAGTAATATTAAATATTATTCCTCGTAATATGTGATCACAGTTTTATTCAATCTTTAATGTATACACTATAAATTAATACATGTATATGGAGTTAAATTTAGTTGTTTTACGCAATCAACTTATTCAATTGATCCCTGTTAGCTTGCAGTCAAATTAAAAATTGTAAATGTTAAAAGCTTGAAACTGTTGCTGTAATAGTAATTTTAGTAAGTGAATTTATTTTTCGGTTAATTGATAACAGTTAATAAAGCCAAGTTCGAAACATAAGGCAATGAACAGAAGACACCTGGCGAACACAAAACAATAAACACTAAAACACACAGCAAACAAATAAGCACAACATTGCCCCTCTGAACAAATGGCTGATACTAAGTGTTCCTAAAGTGGAACTATTTTCTCGAAAGAGAGGAGCCACTGGTAAGTTATCCCATATCAGTGACCATCTTGAAAGAAAAAGTGTCAATGTTAATGAGACAAACAACAAGTTAACCCGACCCACGGATTACTCACAACGCAAAGAACAGACAACATTCAGAAAACGTAAACAGCAGTTTCTCTGAAAGGTAGCCATTCCCTGCATCATCGACATGCTATTCATATATGCCATAAAAATGTCTTGGGGGCCTCGGTGGCCTCGAAGGTCGAGGGTTCTCTCCGGATACTCCAATAAAAACTGGACGCCATGATATATAAAATGTTGAGAAACGTATAGCGGCTACATTGCACATGCTTCTTAACAGTAACCTGGTAAACTCTTTCAATTTAAATAATACATATAAACACCAATAAACAAAACAGTATTTGCACATTTATATTATTTAAAAAGAGAAATATCTAATTCACAAGTAACAACTATATATTTATATGGTGACATAGACGTGTCTATTTTATCAAAATCATAAATAAACACGGTGAATCTAAAAAAAACTAGCATCTTTTTACTCAGTGCTTGGTTTCTTCACATAACATATTGGAACTCCGGTCTCGTTTTCTGACAGCGGACACTACCACACATTCCTCCCCGTTTACATTAAGGCCTTTTTATTGTTGAAAACCTCAATGTTCTAAACATTATAGCGTTATTATAGAGGTTTTTGAGTAACCTTATAGACTTACTGTTACATCTTTCCCTGTAACCTTAATATAATCAGAAACTTTCGTACTGATCAGAAACTGACACACATATTATAAAGACAATTCATGTAAAAACAGGCTTAAAATTTAAATGTAATTTTGAAACTTCAAAAGCATACAAATGACAATTGTAGAATTGTTTGTGCATATTATATTCATTTGATTATTCAAATTATCTTTTCTTAAAATTAATATTTTATCGCAGATTGATTAGTTTTCTCTCGTATACTTTGAGTAATGTAGTGAATGTGTATTAACAACTCTTACAGATCCCCTTTCTATAACAAAAATGGTATTTCTATTGTATAGCTTTTATTTCAAGACAAAAAGTGTTGAAACGTTCCGGTTTTTTAGCATGTATCAACCGTTGTCTGTTTCTGGAAATACTTGTACTTAAATGAACAAAAATCTAACACCACATATGCTTTGTAGAATTACATTCCAACAGATTACCAACAAATCTTCCAAAACATGACGATTATCTGTACTCTGAATCAACGGTTAAAAATGGCTTAAATGACTTTTTTATTCAACGAACATAACATCGCATCCAATCAAAATCGACGTTACAGCTGGTGTTGTATTAGAAACAGATTACAACTGTTCTCGCCTATCAGTTATATTATATATTTTTTTAAGTGAACAACCTTATCTGGAATGGCATTTGGAAACCTAAAAGTACAATACCAGTCTCAAAAGTTAAACCAGATCAGAAAAAATTATGATTTATAAAAATAAAATTTAAAAATGTATCATTCTATATTTTAAAGATCAGGAAGCATCACTACCATCACTGATGAAGTCGGAAAGATTTTAAAAACACAGGAAAAAATTTTTCACATGACAAATTTATACCTAATCTAATATATTTTATCAATATTATTATTACACAGTCTTGTTTAAAGACTCTTTTATTAAATACATGTACACAAAAAAATTAAAAACATTGAATAACATATTCTTAAAAACACAACGTAATTTAAAGTAAAAAGTCATGTTTCCACGATCCTAGTACTTTCATCAACGGCTTTGCTTCATGTATGACATATTGATGTGTTACAAAGTTGATTCCGTGACGTTTGTGATAAAGAAACTCAATCTACCTTTAGAGGTGTGCGGTGTTAGATCCCAAATCCCAGTTTCACGGAAATGATACAGATACTTGATATATCCAAACATTTTATAACCTAATGCTATTTGGACATGGCGAATTACATCCAGGCCACAGTCAGGTGACATGGGTCTTCCTCAAATCGTCTAAATGTTACTAAGATGATGATTTTCTCGAGTCCCGCAACTTGTGACAACTAAAATCTGTGTATAGAAACCCTATGATGGATATGTGACAATTTATTTCGGGGCGAATTCGTAATGTGCTTTGGTTTTTCCTTGATCACGTGATGTGTACAGGATATTCGCCACTTTAAAAGTAGAGGTTAACATAGTCCAGACGTAAGGTAAGCAGCATAATTAATTTAATAAATCGAGAATGCGTAAACACACATAACAGGTTTAAAGACGTATCACGTCAAAGATAACCAAACTCGCACTTTATTCAAGAAGAAAACGGTTTATTTTTTACAGTTTCATTTAGATCCATGTCGCTAGTAATAAAAATATTATGCGGTCAAGTCGTGACTATTAGGAGATAGGTGTTTTGTATTTCACCACTTGTCGGCATCAATGGTTGGTTTGATGATCGCATTGAGTTTATAAGCGATGCGCAACGAATGAATAGCGCTAAATCTTCAGGTGACGATTATCTTCATTTTGCAGCAACAATACAAATCTGACATGATTGAATTAAACATTTATTATATTTACACGGCACGAAAAATGCGCTGAGGTTAAACACGACCTGCATCAAGAAGACACTGATGTAAATGTATTCTATTCTGTAACTCAAACAGGGCTTTGTTGTACCTTGGTTGATGTTATCCCTTCTAACATTTCATGAAGTTCTATGGCCGTCTTGATTGATGTTATGGGTATTCCATATATCAAATACGATTAGACATTTTTGTTTAGTCATGGATAGTCTTTATACTCCCTGGATGTGACTTTGTTCGTGATATGACAATTTGTAGCTCGACGGGTATTCCCAATTAGAGGCAGGTACTGGTTACTCGTCCAGATCACTTAAGTGCAACCATTGTTTTTGTTGGGCTCTGGTTACTCACTTTCTGCTTTTAGTGTTAAGGTTATTTTGTGTTGTTTATGTTTGTATAAATCAGCCTTGACTCTCAGTTTTTGTTGTTTGGTAGATATATTTTATGAGCTGGCATCTTCTTCAAGCAATATTGTTTCCGTTTGGTAATAAACATTATGAAACGTTATACAGGTGTACATAGTAAACATTATAACTTAGACTTTATACATTAATCTCCTGCAAAGTGTATGTTGTTTGAGGTCCTTAAAAATATTCTTTAACCTTAAAATGGAATAAGGGTTGTTGTTTATTACCATCTCCTACTCAAATTATGAACTCTTAGAAGTTAATGACTATCTGCTACTTGATTAGGTGTTCACTAAATATATAAATAATAAATATTTTGTCATATCATTGGTTAACGTAAGGATCGCACTAATATGTGACTGAAATTTCGATAAATTCTTTGATTGGATAGTAATCAGTATTTTGTGTGGGAATGTTACGTTCCACATATTGACTCTTATTTCATTCAGTGCATTGTTTAGTGAACATTTTTATAAATTAAACATTGTACCAAAATCTACCTACTTTTTAATGCTGTTTGAAAATTAATTGATATTTTCTCTATCTTTATTTTCGTTCTGATATTGATGCAAAAAGAACAACACATTTCCTACCACTCATTTTGAACATTAGTGCAGGGATTCAATTTTTGTTGAATATGTTTTTCAAAAAGCAAGTGTGAAGTGACGAGAGGTATTAAAAACTTTCCATCACCATTGGTTATAATAGTTTAGCGTAAACAATGTCCTTGATAGGTACATTTTTTTACCTGTTTACCTATCGTACAAATAAATTTACAACCAACAGATACTTCAATAAAACCCATAAAATTGGTAATGCATGTTTGTCTTTCTATTGACTTTGCAAAAAGCAATTGGTCATTTGGATTTAATTTGAACTGTTTTATACAGATTTTGTCTTTAGATAGAGAGGTCAAATAAGATTATTATTATTATTATTATTATTATTATTATTATTATTATTATTAAGTTTTAAGTTTTTAACATTGTGCTTATTTTTTACAGTAAACATCCACATTATAAAACATGGCGGAATTTGAAATAGTTGATGAGATATTCGAAGATGCTGCCGAAGGATTTGAAGACGCCAGCGAAGAGGCAGAAGAAATGTCGGAAGAAATACAAGAAGAAATAGCGGAAGCGAGAGCAAATGTGGAGGAGTTATCTCAAGCTAGAAGTGAATTTGAAATTCTTTCGAAAACCGTTGAGGCCCTTAAATCATTTGGTGTTTTTGTCGTAAAAAATATTGCAATCGGTGCTATATTGTTTGGTGTAAATGTTGGATTGTCAAAACTAATAAACATCGGAAAGGATCAAGGACAAAAAGAGTCAAATCGACGAAAACTTGCAGTTGTTAAAGCAATCACAGATCTAATAAAAACTGAAACTGATATTTGCAAGAAAGTCACAGACTGGTTAAAAGAACACAAAGATGACACCATTGAATTGGAGGACATTACAGTTCCTTTAGAATCAATCTTCCATACTTATCTTGGACCCATTTCTGATGTAAGCTTGTTATATAGTTTCTAAGTAATTAGTTCTACATATATTAGACAATCATAGTTTTTTAAAGTGAACTGGGACCACTGCTCGACCCAGAGCAGCCCAGCGCGTCCCCGAGTGACGTATAGGGGAAACCCTGTCGTTGGAGGTTGTCATGTCATAATACGGAAAGCCTAGCCGCGGACCGCAGTGGGTCACGTGTTTGGAGAGTGCCATGCTGCTTGCACGATAAAGACCCCTTTTGTAGATTTCTAAAAAAATAAGCTCAACGTAGCCGCTACCCATACTCCATACTTTTCAAGTGGCGGTTAAAATTGTGTTTTCTATGTCTCATCCCTTTTTCCTGTTGATGTATTGATTGTTAACTTGTTCTCGCCCGGAATATAGCTGAAATACTGCTGGCTGGTCGTAAAACAAACATTCAGTCAATCAGTGCATGTTGTCAATATGTGATTAAATCCACTAGACAAGAGTATATTGGCCAAAAAAAGTCGTTCTGTAGACAAATAAAGAAATTGGCAAATATTTGGAACATTTTAAATGTTACTCAACTGGATAAAGACACTTTCAGTTCAATTTGAGTAAAAAAGAGCATTCAAGTGATCAATTATAAACTGCACACGATGATGACCGGACAACATCTCATATAGCTTATATAGGTACTATAAAAACAAACTAGTTATTATAGTTAAGAAATTAAAACGTGTGCTTATAAAAAATAAAAAATATTTATGTGAGATTGTTTATTTTAACAATTATGAGTTTTTAAACTATTTACTCGATGGTTTTTTCCAGTGATTTCTTTAATGGCTAAAGTTACATTCTGCTACTAATCTGTTACTACCTTATTAGTTTATATTTCATTTTAAAAAATAATAAATTTACTTACTGAAAATTATTGAAAATTGCAGGCTGTTGATCAAGCTTTCAAAGCAGCACAGCCCTTGCAGACAAAGATTAATAGCAAAGTCTCGTGGGAAGTTCCTACTGCAGAAGATGTGGGACATCTTTTTAAAGCTTCGGAAGCATTTCTAACAGCCTTCGATAACTTCAGAAAGTTTTGTGTGGAACATTCGTCTAAATTTCCAGTACTCAAGACCTTACCACTCACACAAGATGACATTGATAATATAAAAAGTCAGCTGGATGCTGTCAAAAACATGCCGTTTTATTAAATGCAATAAGGCATACAAATTCGTACGACTACACTCTGCTTATTTGGGACAAATGAGTACATCTGCCTATTCTGTATATCTTTGTTATAAATAATATGGCGTTTTAAAGTCATCTCATTGTAATAGAAGGTTCTTGTACTATACACCTTTTTCCTATTTTTAATTTTAAGTTTCGCTATCAGTACATGTGTGCAGGATGAGATTTGCTGGTAAAATGGATGAATCCATACGTGCATTTTAGAAGGTTTGCTTTTTAAAAGCTTTATGTAAGGCAATTTTCTAATATGTTGTCAATAAAACATATTGACAATAGTGAAAAATGCCTATGCTAGAGCGGATTTATATGTGATATATATATCGAGAATTTTCGACTGATCTAAATAATAACAAAGTGTCAATCAATTACTAGTACAAATGTATCAATTAAAGCGGTTCATAAACTCGATGGTTTCAAGAAGACACAGTTTTATTAAATGCAAGACTATAGGTAAAATTTGTTTATTAGAGACCAATGGTATATATTTATTCTAAATAATATATAATGTTGGGATCGTGCTGGGAGTGTTCCGTTTGCTCGACACACAGATCAACTCAACGCGTCCCGGTTGGTAGATAGGGGAGACTTTCTCGTTGGGGGTTGTCATGTCATAATACAGGACGGATTGTCGCGGGCCATAGTTGGAGACGTGTTTGGAGAGTGCCATGACCGAGAGTGCCACTCAATACTCAATACTCCATACTTTTCCACTAGCGGTCAAAATTTTGTTCCAACAGCTCACCCCTTTTATCCGTTGATTTATTGTTTGGTAGCTTGTTCTCGTCCTGAATATAGCAAAACTACTGCTTGCTGGACGTAAGCAAGCATCCAATAAATCAATCCGGTAGTCGTAGTATGTTGGGCGATTAAAATATTAGTGTTTGTTTAACTTTACGATCCCATATTACATGCTCAAAACCTAAAAAAAGACGTATTTAAGTTAGTTATCTATAGTTTCCAGTGTCCTTTGATCGAGGATAAATTTGAGTTTTCGTAAGACATTTAAACGTTTATATGCCTTTTCTATTATAAAATCGATGTTTATTCCATGTAGCATCATTGAGAAATAAACTTCAAGATGTTTGTGGCGGGATACTTCACTTACCAGCGCATTATTCATATAAAGGTTCTAATGGTTTGATTTTAGAAGTCTCCAGGATATGGTCATGGTCTCTGTTTTGTTATAGTTAAAGCTAACAAGCATTTAGGAGACCATCTATGTATTTTTCCAATATTGCCATTCAAACTATTCGCTGCCACAACAGGACTATCTACAATTAATTAAAGGCAGGTGTCGTCAGCAAATAATTTAATAGTGAACCGTGAGGATAATAAAAAGGGAGGGCTCCCAGGATTTACCCTTGAGGAATAACTTTTTTATGTCCCTAGTCCGATTACGAATTATTTATTACTATCCTTTGTTTCCTTCTCGATAAATAATGTTCTACTCGTTTTAAGTGCCTTTGATTCCCGATGCCTTTAATTTACATAACAATGCCTAACTCAAATGCTTTAATGATATCACAAAATACAACCCTTACTTCTTTTCGATCACCTAATGTTTTTTTTCAAAATTGCTCGTGATATACAATAATTGATTTATAGCAGACTGATTTTGTGTGATCGTTTCCGTAAGTGCGTAGATAATTATTTAATATATTTATTAATATATCTTTCCATGATTTTTCCAATTGCACTAATAAAAGAGAATCAGGGACTTAATTGTTTGATATCAAGAATTTGTTTTATATCAGAAATTCATAACTTGCTAATATAAGAAAATCGTCTACATTTCTAGATATTCGATTTTGTTGTATACAAAATCTTTTTCTGACATCAAGATATTTTATATTCTAATATCTTAATATAATTTTGATTAAAAAACGAATTTTTGATATCAGTTTTAATATTTGTCGTAAACAGGATATGTTAAGTGAAACTATATGTCGTCAACGCACTTAATATTCCTGCGGTTTGTGTTCGGCCCATCTGTTATAGATTAGTTTATACAACAGTTGCCTATATAGAAGGCCTGAATTGCTTGAAATATTTATATGCGTCCCAAGAATTATCGATTTTGCATGCAAAACCACTATAACGTGCTGCCAATGCATTATGACAATATATACCTTCTCTATAAGCAACTATTGTGTTTATTACATTGAAGAATTCATATATGATAAAGTTTTTTCATATTGATTTCAAAGTTTGCGTTTCTCTTAGATGTAAAGCTACTATGTACTGTCACAGATTATCAGATAAAGTAAATCCCGCCACACAATGTTGTGGGCCTGTTTTGGGTTGTATTGAGTTTTGCGTTTGTTCATACACTTCTGCTTTTCTTTATTTTGAGAATATAAAATGGGAGAGTTACAGATCCTATTTATTGGTTCTAAGCCACCAAATGATATGTGATGTTTTTATGCCAAAAATGTAGGTTTCTATAAAGCTTTTACAAAATTCTTAGTTTAGTGGTCATTTTTACATAGAAAATGTTCATCAATATGACAATTTAATTGAAGCACATAGTAAACAGAAATATAAATCATTAAAAAAAATCATAATGTCACGGAATTTATTGTGAAAATTTCCATAAAATTTAAATTTTCTGTGTAGGGTCTTAATAAATATATATAATGAAAACGTATACAATGAGAGATTTATTTAAGTTAGTAAATTATTGATAAAATTTATTTATAATGTTACATGCAATTTTATACTTTACAAATAAGATAATAATAACATCAGGAAATCAAAACATCGAATGACCTTGATACCTTTAAAGAACATTGTAGAAAATGTTGCTCCAATTGAAACCGTGCTTATCAAATTGTCCTATACAAATGTTGTTATCATGCCAACCAGATTAATTGTTTGAGTACGCTTCAACCCATTTTCTGCCGTTTATTCAGATATATCATGGCGCCTAATTTTTATTGGATAAGGAGGACCGTAAACGTTAAACACGACAATAGGGAGTAAAACTTACAATTTTTGTCAATAATGTTGTAGTCGAGAGCCCCCTGCCACGATGTCTTATTCGAACTCACAATTCAATTAAACAAAGGCCCTATGAGAAATGGTCAAAAGTGACTATATAAATTATGTGAGCGGTAAAGGCACTTGAGATCTTCTGCTTACTTAGCATTTATAAACATGAGCCTTTATCATATGACGCTGGGACGCTAGTGAGATGGTTCCCTCTGCATTGTCGAATAGAGGTGACCCGCTCGTTCGGCAGGGTGTGTCAGGTTAATAACCGTAAAGTCCTTTAGCAAACATTAGGTAACGTGTTTGAAATACCTTCATTTTTTCATGATCCATCCCGCTGATTTACTGTTTGTAAACTTGTTTTCATTCAGATTGCTTGCTGGACGTTAAGCATACATTTAAATAATAAACTTCTATGACGTGTGACTGTGCAGCGTTTTTTTTATTTTAATTTTAATCCCCTGTTTCTTTGTAAATGTTACTAAGTGGTAAATCATCCCATTACCGGAAACTGTTCTTAATAAGTAAGTCAGTATTAAAATCTTAATAATAACAGTGTTTGGGTTTATTCGTAGATATATAAAGATTAAAAAAAAATAGAAAAAGTGGCGTAAAATTTCATTAAATAGAAGAATTCAAATTATTATGATCAATTAAATACTTGCATATTTTTGCAAAAAGTACACACACATTTATTGAATAGTAATTATCTAATAACGTTAACGCTTCCGGTATTAAGTGAGATAGTACAGCACAACTGCAACCTGTTGTGTTGCTAACTTTCCTTTAGAAGTCGAAGCGCAATCTATAAATTTGTAATACATTTTGGGGAAGGCAACATCAAAGTCCATGAAATTGACATGGTTATATTGGAAAAAAGTATGACTTATTATCAACACAGTTTTAAGCGATTTTATACAAGTTTGGAGACTACTAAACTATACTATTTGAAATCTGTCTTTTGAGGACGAACGAATAAAACTAGACGAAGAGAAGCTCCCGCAAAGCATAAGACCATGGAAAACGTGCAGTAAGGTCAATAATAAGAGCAAACTACCATTATGTCCGCAAGTAGTCCCTAAAAAACTGATTTGAATATTTGTCAAGTGGAACAAAGAGAGCACCATGCGCTGAATGATAATAATAAATGCTTCCTGCGAAATGGGAAATGAGCAGAAAAAAAGAGATGAGTAAACGCATTGATGAATTTTATTACTACGATGATAACAATTTAAAAAATGACTATGATCAAGGTAATGATGACTGATGAATATGATCATCTGAACTAGGTCCAGCAAGATAATACTGAACTTCCTAGCAAGAAACAAAAGCCAGATTCAGAAGAATCAAGATTTTTAAACATATACATTAGGACAGAAAATTTTCTGGTGGAAGGTGTATAAAATAAAAATAGATGAACACTTTGCTAATAATGTCAATTATATATTTCGAAATGGAACTTCGGAAAAATAAATAATTGTGTGATATAATAAAAGATGAAAAGGTTTGAGACCTGAGAACTGTGAAGATGGTTGTGCAAACTGATCAAGTAATTTGGGATTAATTGATTCCCAATAACAATAAAGAACTAAAGACAATAAACTTTGAAACTGTCAGAATATTGTGAAAGGATCAACATTGCTAGATATGTTAGGAAAAGACTTGTAAAGTGAATTGATCGCAAACCTGGCCAACCTGAAATGGGAATGTTAGATGATTGTATGAACTGTATACTCTATAGCACTGTTTGGTTATGCCATTACAGAATTTTGCCTTACTATAAGAGAGCTCTTAAAACCAGATTTAAGAGATGAGTATATGCATTTATTAAATAAAACTTTGAAGGGGATGTGTCAAAACAAGTAAAAGGCCTTGGTGAATGCAGTAAAATTTCAAATCGGTAATCAACATTTTAGGAACTACACTCATTTTTGGAGCTAGGGGGGATCCCATTGGGCAATTATAACCTAGGCATCGAGGTGGTCGAGGCAGAAGCCTTGGTGGCATATCTAGAATGGCAGACAAGACTGACCCGAAAACTCAAGATGGTCTTGAAACAAGAACCGTCAAGATATTGTGAGTAAAACAATGATAAAACATTTAAAGCTGCAGACTAAAATTGTTTGCAGATGAAAGGAAAACGCTTCTTTCACATTTTTAAATTCTGTTCAGCATTGTAATAAATATGAAATAATGAATTAGCCAAAGAAATATACTAGTAGCACTAGTGTGTAAGTCGCCATATTGGACCGAGAAAAATAACACATTGGCAGATTTTCAAGCCAGGAAATTTTAATGATCATATTGAATGGCAATTACATAACAGAAATAATAATAAAAATAAAAGTTTGTATATGATTGAATAAACCTGATATATATGCAACTACCAGTAATCTTTAATCTTTTTTTATTCTTAGTCTAGATTGGAGTCAGTTTGATTGTAATGTTTCCTCCTTTTATCGTGGTAAGACGATGAATCCAGAAGATTATTTCAGGTAGGGCAAACTCAACGTTGGTTTGGACAAGTAAGGATTCTGCTTATCGACTTTCCTTGTGTGTCAGTACAAACACATACTTAGGTGTCGTATTTTCTGCATCTGGGTCTTTTGCAAATGCTAAAAAAGGGAATTAAAGCTTTATTTAAATTAAGAAAATCTTTCTTTTCAACTAAACCTTCTGCCTCTGTGCTAATGCACATATTTAATCATACTATAAAACCCATACTTCTGTATGGATCAGAAATATGGGGGTGTTTCCCCTCTAGTAAATTTAGAAAAAATGAAGATAAATATTTAATTAAAGAAACTGATTTATTAACACTCGAAAGTGTTCACACAAAGTTCTGTAAGTTTGCATTAGGTGTTAATACTAAATCTTCAAATAGTGCATCCAGGGGGGAATTAGGTAGTCTTCCAATATTATACAATGTTCTAGTAAATATTATCAAATACTGGATTCATCTAACAAAAGAAAATAATGAATCAAATTCCTTACTTAATGATGCCTTTCAACTATCAAAAAACTTAGATGAAAATAAAATAGAATCATAGGTGAGCTGTGTAAAAGAATTATTTAAATATTTACAGTTGGAACATATTTACAAAAATCCTAAAAATTACAAGTCTAACTTTATTAAATCTCAAGTTAAAAATAAGCTTACAAGTAAGTTTTCTAATTTGTGGCAAGCTACTATTAGTAATGACAATCGTGACAACCCAATGCATCAAAACAAATTACGAACCTACCGCAAATTCAAAAACATTTTTAAATTTGAAAGCTACTTGAATATTGGTAACAGACAACAGCAAGAATTATTGACTAAATTCCGCATCAGCTCACACTAACTAAATATAGAAAAGGGTAGATATATTGGTTTAAAAGCAGAAGATAGAATATGTAATATTTGCAGGGATGAAGTTGAGGATGAGCTTCACTTCCTCCTAAAATGTAAATGTCTAGATGAGAACAGGTGTTCATACCTTAATATACTAGAAAATAGATTAAGAAATTTTTCAAAGTTATCTTTAGAGAATAAATTCATCTGGCTACTCAGTAATGAGGATGCAGATGTTATTAATATATTATATAATCTCTTGGGTGCACTATTTGATAAAAGGGATAAATTACTCAAATAACAATCATATTTTATAATTAATCTATATACATGTAGATATGTAAACAACCTGTAAGTAATAAAGGTCTTAGGTACAATATGGAGATGTCTCCCCGTATTGATCATGAAGGACCACAGTGTGCCCCTTGCAAAATATATGTTTAATCTGTCTTGTTAATGTGACACACATATTTTTTTCTTTCTTTGGTTGACATTTTCATTTGCCTTTTTCGAGTCCTGTTATGTCTTCTAAATGTACAATCACAACAATCATACATGAATCACTTATTATTATTACTTTAGTGTTTTCATGTATTTTTATTATGTTATGAATATTTATATTGTAATTTGATCTGCCCATATGGGCACCTTGATTGGTTAATAAAGAATTTGAATTTGTATTGTAAAAGCAGACAGATGTGCTGACTGTTCAAGAGCTTGTAGCAATTATACTGATTTTTGGAAGAGTCACCTATTTCTTCGGGATAAACTTATAAACAAAGGTTATAAAAAAATACTCGCCCGCGATGAAGAAGTTTTACTGTAGATACAATTACTTTGTCAAAAAATATCTCGTTTGAAAATATGGTTGCAGATAGTTTTCCTAATATTTTAATTTAGTGTTCAACGAATGTGCTGAATACACCTATTACTGACTAGTGGTATATTATACCCATTTATTTTAATAAACTAACCAACCCTCATACTTCAGTAATGGAAACGGGAGGTTTGGCGTGTCATAAAAGCTGGTTTAAACCACCATTTTTTTTAAATGCCTGTACCAAGTCAGAGTTATAGATGTAGATATATTTTTGAGTGTTGGTTCCGGATTTTGCCAGTTTCTCGGACTTTGATTTGTGAATTGCCTTTTTTGACAGTTTCTCGGTTTTCGGTATTTTGTTATAATCTTCATTTATATGCAAAATTAGTTTATTCTCTAACATAAACTTAACACAACTGTAGAACTTAAATAAGGGCTTGTTTGATTCGGTACTAAGTGTATTCAGCTGTAAATAGTGCTAGATGAGCATTCTCTGTATTTTGTTTGACATTTGATAATATGTCAGTAGAAAGATATCTACTTGTGTTTTCATTTACAGAACAAAATGATATTGTTAAGGTATGGGATGTAGATATTGTTGTAAACTATTTTCCGATTCTGTCTTACCGCTTAAAGCTTTGACACTTAAATTGCACTTACAAATGCAATCAGGAACAAAAATAATAATGCGACTCGTGAAGTTACGTAACATGACTTAGGCAAAAAAAAAGTCTAGTGATCAAGTATTTACTGAAACAATGTTGTGTCATGGCTATAATACGGCAATGTAGATTGTTAGAAGAGTGTATGCTCCTTGCTAGATTAAGACTTAGAAAAAGGCATAGAGCAAGTTAAATGTTAGGTCGCTACCCAACACTCCCTACTTTTACAATGGCAGTCAAATTTTCCAGTCCATTGGTCAATTCACCTTCCCAAATTTATGTGATGATTGGAAACTTGTTTGTCGTGAACATAGCTTCAAAAATCTTCACTGGACACAAATCAACCAACCAATCTATTAATCAATCGCATCTGCTAAAATTGTCACGATGCAATCAGTGAGGGATGGCGTAAACACACAGTATTCAAAATATTGAATTTACAAATGAATTTAAATTATATTAATTATTAGATAATAATGACGGGACCGATTTTAGGTCCGTTGCTTTCTTGAACATAATATCCTTGTCAATAATCCCTTGTGAATTCTTCTTATTTTAAATCCCACATTTTTTAAAATGAAAATATAATTGATATAGACATATTTGTAAACACATTACCGGATGTTATTTGATCCGAACTTATTTTAACGATACCATTCATAAATTTTTGAACCAGATTGCATTAAATTAAATTCTTAATTCTATGTCTTTATCTCATCTGATAAACATCATTGTATGTAAAAAAAAAACATTGTATGTACTCAAAATGTTTTTATTTGGTTTCTTTTATTGCCACAATATATTAAGCAGACATTTTAGATATAGACGAAATTCAGACAACGGCAAGGTCACTATTTCTCCCTTTAGTAACAGGCATCTAAAAGGTGACTTTATGTAATTTTGAGTCAATAATTTGTGCAATACGACTTTTTGAGTTTGTAAAAAAGTCTATTTAATAAGTAATTAAATGTACTGGCAGATTCATCTGCTTATAAATTTTACTTTTGTAGAAAAAAGCTAAAACTCATTTTCAAACCAATTAAATAAGTGATAGAAAATTTTCGATATTTGTATTTGTAAAAAATACAAACATAAGAAACATCAGATTCAAACAAGTAGGTTCACTACAGCTGCCAAAACTCCCTCTTTTGTCAAACAAAGTAAAGTCTGTTCTTGTAATACATTGAGGACAGAACATTTATTCAGCGTTACCTAAGACGTTGGTAGTAACGTACACGCTAGTACACATGTTGATGCTTCTATTTTCAGCTTTTTATGCGAAATATAATCTAAACATTGATCTCAAGGGAAATACAAAGAATTATTCATCTTTGAAACATATTTCTATGACAATTACACATGCATGTACCATTAAGTACTAATTGCCATCTATAGACCTGTATAAAGGAAGATCCGGGTAGAAAATACATTTAGTTTATCATTACTTGTAATCATTTCAGTTAAGTGAATCGAAATACATGTATTTTCTTTGCTACCTAAATCGATTTTGTAATGTGACTTGGGTTTATCCTGATCACGTTATGTGTACAGGATAATAGAAGTGAAAAACAACAAGTGCCACAGTGCAACAGAATGCGCCCGTCGAAAATTTGCCATTTTTGCACAAAAGGGCCATTACTCTGAAATGGCTGAAGCAATTTGGCTGGTTATCAATCTTGGTCGAAACATTTTCTCAAAGTTGCATGAAAATTGGACAACATCTGTTTGAGTTAGAGATCGGACAAGGCGAATTTGCAATTGTTTTATATAAATAAAGGGCAATGACTCTGACGTTGCTGAAGTGGTTTGCCTGGTTTTTGAACTTGGCCAAGATATAATGCCAACAAACATTTTCTATAAGTTTCATAAAGATCGGACAACATCTGTTTGAGTAAGAGAGCGGATAAGGCGAATTTGACATTTTTTGTGTAAATGGCCATAACTCTGATTGATTGATTGATTGATTGATTGATTGATTGATTGATTGATTGATTGATTGATTGATTGATTGATTGATTGATTGATTGATGATTGATTGATTGATTGATTGATTGATTGTTGTTTTACGTCCAGCGAGCAATATTTCAGCTATATTCAGGACGTGAAAATTAGAATTTACTCAATTTTTTAAAGATTTTTTTTCCTTTCTAAAATATGGTCTCATAAAATAATATGAGCATATATACAGATAAAAAGAAAACTAAAACAATAAAAAGTATTCAATATCACAATTTAAAATCCAATTAAATGTTCCTGTATAAATCAATTTCCTTTAATAGCTGTGAAATTGTGTCGCCAGCGACAGTTGTTAATAAATTGGTATACGAATTAACAGAATAAAACGTTCTCGAATGCGTGCAACGTCAACACAATCCATCAAGACATGCTTGATGGTATATGGACAGTTGCATGGCACACACTCGGGTCTTGGTTCATTGTTTAAGATATAACTATGTGTCATCCTGGTATGCCCAAGACGACACCTAGTTAAAACCACTTGGTCTTTGCGACCTCTACAAGATTTAAAATTATGTATGTGCAAAAGTGTTTGGATCTCATGAAGTTTATAATGAACTTCGAGATCCCAACCACACTGCGATATATTAGAAATGTATTTAAAAATATACAATTTAAAATCAGTAAAAGGAATTTTACAGTTAATAATGTCATTTTCTAAGGCAGCCTTCGCCTCCCTGTCCACGACCGTGTTCCCATGGATTCCCACATGCCTGGGAATCCAGAAAAAATACAACCTCTGTAACCAATGTTGTCAAGGATTTGTGAATTTGAATGATTTTTAAAATAAATGGATTTTTAATTTTATAATTTTCAATTGCAAGAAGATATAATAAAGAATCAGAGCGGATAACAATTTTACTTTCACCTGACGATGCAACAATTTTAGTGCCAAAAGAATAGCTTGTGATTCTGCACTGAATACAGAGGATGCGGACGGAAGACGGCGAGTTTCAACACGCTCTCAAAAGACAGCGGCTGAAGCAACTTTATTACCGTCTTTCGATCCATCTGTATATATTGTGCTATGGTCAGAATATTTAGATTTTATTCCTGCAAAGTGTTGCTGAATAATTAAAGGGTTTGTTTCGGATTTTCATGCATTCTCAAATCGTAAATAAATACGGGTTTGGGTTCAACCAAGAGGTTTATGTGGAATTTCGACAGTAGCTATTTCATTTAAATTGATGCCAGATGTTTCCAAATGAGATTTAATTCTTAGACCAAAATGTTGAATTTTATTTGAATGTTTTTCAAAAATGTAAAGAAGTTTGAAAACACAGTCGTGTGCAGGATTGCTATGATAAGCATTTAACTTGGTTGCGTATTGCAAACTGAGCTTAACTCTTCTTTGATATAAAGAAGGCTCGTTTGCTTCAACATATATCTTTCGACAGGTGTGGTTCTAAAAGCTCCAAGGCATAGTCGCAATCTTTAATGAAGAACCGTATCAAGGATTTTGACATATGACTTGCAAGCCGAACCATAAATAAAACAACCATAATCCAATTTAGATCGAACCAGCGATCTATATAGATTAAGTAAAACGTCGCACTCAGCACCCCAGTCGGTGTTGGCTATGACTTTAATATCTTAACGCATTTATTTTTTAACATTTTGATACGGGGAAGGAAGACAGGTGAGCTCTGAATCGAATAATAAACCAAGAAAAGTAGTTTCCTTCGCAATTTTTATAGGATTGTTATATAGTGCAAGTTCGGGGTCTGGATGCATTTTGTTTTGTTACAAACATGTATGCCAACAGTTTTGGCAGTGGAGAACTAAAAACCATTCTCCACTGCCCATTTTTCTATTCTATTTAAACATAAATGTAGTTGAAGTTCAATATTATTTATGTTTTTTTCCTCGATAACAACTGATAAAATCGTCAACATACAAAGAACCATCAATATTCTCTTTCAAGACTTGAGTGAGACTATTAATTTTAATGCTGAATAAAGTAAACAGAAAGGCTGCTACTTTGAGGAACACCCATCTGTTGTTCAAAAGGGTCAGACAGAGTTGAATTTACCCTAACTTTGAATTATCTATCATACGAAAAATTTGAATTGAAGGAAGTGATCCTTTCAACCCATATCAAAAAGATCCTTTAAAATGCCATATTTCTATGTTGTGTCGTAAGCTTTTTCTAGATCAAAAAAGATTGACACAACATGTTCATTTTTTGCAAATATGTAGGTTTCAAAACGCACCAACTAACCTAGGGTACTTCGCCCTTGTCTGAATCCACAAGGGATATTCGACAGAAGGTTGTTTGATTCTAAAAACAAGACAAGGCGATCGTTGATCATCCTTTCCATGGTTTTACAAAGACAGCTTGTGAGGGCTATAGGCCGATAGTTGGACGCTTCTGAGTGATCTTTTACTGGTTTTGAAATAGGCACAACAGTGGCCATTTTCAAAATAAAAGTCACCCGTTTCCCAAATGTTGTTAAGAAGATTCAGAAGGCACTGAAGAGATGATTCTGGCAGATGTTTGAGAAGTTTATAATGAATGTCATCGGGGCTGTATCGTTAGATTTGTTCAAAGAAGTTTTTAGCTCTTCCAAAAAACGGTAAATTATAATCTTCTTAATTTGTTGACAGGAAATTAAGTTTTATTTTTTCTTTTTGAAGTTTGATCCGTTAATACTTTGGATGATAATTTTCAGCAGAGGAGACTTTTGATTCAATTTGCTAGATATATCTGACTCTGATGTTAACAAGTCTTGTCCATCCTTTAACTGATGGACATTTGCTTTACTGTTTTTACCTTTAATTTTACGAATCATAATCTAAATTTTATTCAAATGGGTATGGTTATTTAGTTTAGAAACAAAGTTACGCCAAGAGGTGTCTCGTCTTTGTTTCTTTACCCTGCGAGCTTTCGCTCGAAAAATTCTGAATTGGTTAAGACTATTTTGAGTTGGGTGTGTATTAAAGCGTCGTTCGGCCTTTTTCCGGTCTTTAGTGTCCTCACAGCTCTCATCGAACCAAGGTTTCCTAGGATGTTTTGGATGTGTCGAGGTCTTAGGAATTGTTTCATCAGCAACTGAAATAAGTGGTTTTCATTGAATTTCAAAATTGGATCAGAAATGGCTTCAAAAGTATCCGAGTTAAGTCGCAATATACAGAGTTGTTCAAATAGAGGCCAATTGGCTTTGTTAAATTTATACAGAGCGACTCGTTCTGTGTTGGAAGAGTGCAAAGATTCCAATTATTTTGAGTTGGGTGTGTATTAAAGCGTCGTTCGGCCTTTTTCCGGTCTTTAGTGTCCTCACAGCTCTCATCGAACCAAGGTTTCCTAGGATGTTTTGGATGTGTCGAGGTCTTAGGAATTGTTTCATCAGCAACTGAAATAAGTGGTTTTCATTGAATTTCAAAATTGGATCAGAAATAGCTTCAAAAGTATCCGAGTTAAGTCGCAATATACAGAGTTGTTCAAATAGAGGCCAATTGGCTTTGTTAAATTTATACAGAGCGACTCGTTCTGTGTTGGAAGAGTGCAAAGATTCCAATATAATGGGAAAGTGATCACTGCCACAGAGATCGTCATAGACTTTCCATGAGAAATCGAACAACCAAAAGAGAAGAATCTGCTATTGTAAGATCAATAGCCGAATATGATCCATCCCCAGGATGTAAATATGTATAGTTCCATCATTTAAAATGTACAGATCTTCCTGATTCATTAAACTTTCAATAATTTTACCTTAATCGTTTATTGTGCTACTAACCCATAAAGGGTTGTTTCCGTTGAAGTCCCAAGGTAATATATAAGGGGCCGGAAGCTGATCAGTAAGATGTTTCAAATGATTTAAATTTAATGAAGAATTCGGAGGGATATACACAGAACATAAAGCAATCGTTTTATCTAATGATATCCTTACAGCAACCACCTGAAAATCTGTTGAGATCTATAAGGCTATGCAAAACTTGATCTTTTACAAGAATGGTAGAGCCGCAAGCAGCTATATCATTCTCGTCTACATATGTGCTGTATATAGAGTAGTTTTTTAACGATATGTTATCACTTCGTTTATGTTGGATTCTTGGAGGCAAAATGCAACAGGAAGAAAGGCTTGAACTAATAATGTTATTTCAAGAAAATTAATCTTAAGACCCCGACAATTCCATTGTATTATTTTACAGCTGAGTTTTTTGGGGGCTATTCGGCAGGTTTCTGCTAGGAGATTTACTTTTAGATCCAGTATCAGAGTTAGTGTGTCCATGGAATCGCCTAAATAGCCGTGTCTAGAGAATCTAGACTTCCAAAATTGTTGTGGACCATTATGGAATGCCATAGTTCTGAAGTGGCTGAATTGATTTGGCTGGTTTTCGAACTTGGCCGAGATATTATGCCCATACACATTTTCCCCAAGTTTCATGAAGATCGGATGACAACTGTTTGAGTTAGAGAGCGGACAAGACGAATTTGCCATTTTTGTATAAATAAAGGCTCATAAGTCTGAAGTGGCTGAAGTGATATGGCTGGTTTTTTAACTTGGCCGAGATATTATGCCCATAAACAGTTTTCCCGTTTCATGAAGATCGGACAACAACTGTTTGAGTTAGAGAGCGGACAATTCGAATTTGCCATTTTTTGTATAAATGAAGGGCCATACCTCTGAAGTGGATGAAGTTATTTGGCTGGTTTTCAAACTTGGTCGATATATTCTGCCCATATACATTTTCCTCAAGTTTTATGAATATTGGACAACTGTTTGAGTTAGAGAGCGGACATCGCTGTTGACGCCGCCTGCTATGTGTGTTCCAATAATACGACCTGTCTTCGACCGGCGTATAAAAACGAAAGGCAGGCAAATCAATAAAAATGTCAATTGGGTGAAATATAAATTTTTCAAATGCTGCATCTTTTTCCGTTCATACTTTTGATGTGAGACTGATATATTTTAATAGCGGGCAACATGTTGTCTTGAAATGTATTAACATCTATTCACTTAAAGGATTGTCATGTGGTCCTGTTGTATGCAATATATATATATCTATGTTGCCGACGATGTTTGTCTCGAGGTAAATATTTATATTGATATAAATCTCTGACATTTTTTGTTTCTTTGTTTCAGCATTAACATACAATACAATTCAGCACAACGAAAAAACGTTGGGGTTAACATATACTACAATTCAGCACAACGAAAAAACGTTGGGATAGAAAGTTGAAATCAGATTATTATTATTATTAAGTTTTTACAATTCAAGTTTTCAACATCACATAGCCGTAAATAACATTGAGGCATGTAGACAGTTGCCTCCAATTACAGAATTGCAAACAATTTATAGAAATATATATATAAAAGTCTAAAGAGTCTACCAACCAGCAAGCTTATTAAGTATCGGATCGACAAACATGACGATACAGCATAAACAAAAAATAATATACAAGTCTAGAAGATTATGCAACGATACAAATGACGGTGTTTCTTGTCAAAAATTTAGACAAAGACTGACCAACGAATGGCCTTAGTCATTGAATGTCAATATAAATAAATGACGTAAACAAGTCATAACATATTGATCTTGAAATTTCTCATTTCCAACTTAACCCAAAATAGTTGCTTCACAAGTCCGCCAGCCGCGGACGTGCCGTGCTGTTACTTTGCTTTGCTCAAATATTCCAACAAGATGTAATCAAAATTACCAAGGTGACAAATTCATTACGCCAGACGCGCGTTTCGTCTACTTAAGACTCATCAGTGGCGTTTAACTCTAAATGCTTAAAGTATTTTTTCATTCGGTGATGGAATAATATAAGTCCACTGGGATTGTGTAAAAACACAATACAGGTAGTTCAAAATATTATATAAAAGTCTAAAGAGTCTACCAACCAGCAAGCTTATTAAGTATCGGATCGACAAACATGACGATACAGCATAAACAAAAAATAATATACAAGTCTAATATTTTATGAGCATAAAAAAACTAACACATTTTGTACTAATCGAAATTTCATGACGGTTGATTTGCAAATCCGAATTTGTAAGTGGCTGTTACCTAATACTAAATTTGTATCCAAAAAATTAAACCTCCACCATTTAACAGGAAAACTGGCACTCCTTGTCAATTTAAGTTATAAAGTCGAGCACACCTTGCCAGAAGTCGGACTAGAACTCACAACTCAATTTAACAAAGGAACATGTGAGAAAATGTTCATTGTTGGTGTAAATTATGTGAGCAAATCGGGGCTCTTGATATTAACTATGACTCGTTTAACATACTGAGAGGGTAAAAGGTTCTCAGCCGAAGTCATGTTCAACGTACCCAGGTGGTGGTTAGAGGCCCGCTAGTTGGAGTGTATGGGGGTGTTGTTGTTAGGTATAATACGGCAGCCTGAGCGCGAACTATAGTGGGTAACATTTTTTGAAAAGTGTCGCACTCCTATCACGATAAAGACCCCTTTTGTAGATTTCGAAAAAGTGTAGACGCATTGTAGCCGCTACTAAAAGCTACATTCACCGACCCTACGCAGTACTTTTTTCAGTAGCAGCCAACATTTTTCTTGTCGATCCACCTATTTGATTTACTCTTTGTAAACGCGTAACCATCCTGAGTATGGATGAAATATTTCTAACTAGGCGTTTAGCTAAGCACAGGAATTTGACCCAATATCATTTTATCAAAATAAAGCAAGAAAACGAAAAAAATTTTGTCGCGAAGGAGACTAACGCAAAAAGCGTTTTTTTCTTCATTTTCGTGCCATATTTCGTCTAAACGATATGGTGTCATATGGGCTCAAATTCCTGTGAGCTAACATGCAAAGTATCAAAATGACTTATAATTGTAATGTATAACCTTTTAAAAATTTTAATTGGTTTTCTTCGTCTATTTCTATGTAAAAATTTATCATCCCATTTTCGGAAACCATACAAGTGTTTTAGTAAGTAAGTCCTTTAGACTTATTGAGGGTAAGCATAAAAAATACTTTATTTAAAAATCGTTTTAACAGTATTATGGGTTAAATTTGCATATCTTCATGAAATATTTGGAAGCAACTCTTTTGATATTGGGGTCCGTGGAAAAATATATGATGGTCGCAATACTAAATACGAAATATATATAAAAGCTATTTATAAAGTGCACATTAATAAACTCTATAGGAATTTAAATACTTACACAGGAAGGTATTCGTAAAATTTATTTTGTTTAGATGAAGTCAGATTACACTGGATATGGTCTGATGTATCGGAGTATTTCAGCGGGTACGGAGTCCTTCTACCTTTAAACAACTGGACGGCACGATACAGCTTAAATGTTAGGGTGTAGTCACACTACACCGCATAGCGTTAACGGACGCCAAACGCAAAGAAAAATGCGGCTGAAAGTTATCCGGTGATAAAAAGCATTTCCCGCTGCTGCTCGGTGCTCGCTGTACGGGGCGCATAAAACGTGCAAAACGCACAATGACCGAACGATCAACGCACATATACCGGATGAACGACGTACAGTTAACGGACTTCAACGTACTAGTAACGGATTTGAACTGCACAAAACGTACACGCAGCGCATGAAGAACTGACAAAACGTTCTTTGAACTTTTAACTCGTTTAACTTACGTTACATCCGCTGCATGTCCGTTAGTAGTCCGGCCGTAAATCAGGTCCACCGGGAATGAACGGACTCGAACCGGACAAGTACAGAATAAGGAACGTACGAGTAACGAACAAAACGCATACCAGCGCATGGTTACCGTACATCTGACGGACAACTTTATCCGGTGCTGTACGCTCCAAATTTTGAACATGTTCAAAACTTTCCACCGAACGGAACGAACACCGCCAGACATCGCCGGACAAGAAGCGCAAACGCCGCATGATAAACGGAAAAGAAACGCATGCGAACGGACATGGACGGATTGAAAATTTTGTTATGCGTTGGACGTCCGTTAACGCTATACGGTGTAGTGTGACTGAAGCATTAGTGATCCGGGTAAAATCTCATCACAAAAATACTATTACGATCGATAAAATGCTTACTTATGTTGATGCAGTATGAACGCACACTTATTAAAATGCACCATTTTAAGTCAAACAAATTTTTCATAGATATTATCCTTCCGTTCAGCTTAATTTTCATTACATTACTGTACGTTCATCTCAACGTTTAAAATACACTATCGGTACCAGGTTCAGCATATGTGGACATTATTATACGTTGAAATTAGTTTATTTTCCTTAGAACATTCTCATAGTTAGTTTGCCAGTTTTTGGACTGTTTTAGGGATTGTCTTTTTTGACAGTTGCCTTGGTGTTCGATATTTAATTATTACCTTCCGATAACGGATTTTCAGAAAATGTATATGTTTTTCCTTACTAATAAATTATAATGTTTTATTGGTGTATTTTTGCATCTCACATATTCGTCTAGTCAGGCACCTCACCCTCTAGTATTTGCTCTATGTACACGCAATTATTTCAAACTTGAAAGACATGTGACCATTCGCGATGATGTTTAAGGTAGTACGTCATCAACTATTAATCAAGTGTCTTGCAGGCAAGGTATATTCGAATCCAGCCATTACAGTTATTGACAAAAATTGCCTGTTTTACTGTAGACGGAGCAAAAGAACAAATGGGTACCATGAGATAGTTGCAAATTTGCTGATAGAGGCGTAAACGTTATTTAATAAAAGAAACAAAATCAATTCAATGTAGATACATTAGGCTTTAGTTTACTTTAATATAAAAGGTGAAATGTTTGTTTCCAACAAATTTTCGATGATTAATACAATACACTATACAAGATTTTAAGAACGGGGATAATATGTATTCATCAAAAAATCTTTAATGTTTATTATCTTTTCGCAGCCCAGCTTTTCCTTCCAGTCATTCACCTCCCCCATGCTGATTGGAAACGATGCCAGAACACGAACTTTGCCACTTTTTTGCGCCATATATGACGCCAGTGATTCGAATGTATTTGCTACTCTGAGAAGACTACGACTCAGAGCTGTAAGCTGTACGTCTGTAATTATTTCATTCTTCGCGTTTTGTTGATCAACCTGGTCGGAAAGTTTCTGTAGCACACCTGCTCCCTGAAAAAAATCAATCCGGGGTCAGTTCTGGAAGTAACAAATTAGTTAACAAATTTTACGCCATACATACCGATGTGTTGCATAAATCAAACTCGCATAAGAAAACTGACTAGACAACCAACAGAAAACCGTCGGAGATGGCTAAAATTATTGTCTACTCGCTCGCTAACCGCAAAACTATTTGCTTGATTTAACTTTGATAAACGTTTTGATCTTCAAGGATTCTATCAACACAGTACTTACAGTTGCAAGTGATGGCATGAATTTGGCAAGAACCCCCGAATCCACTGGCACATCGATTCCATCGAGCTTTACTGTGTCATCCTTATGCTGGTCTAACCAAGATTGTATTGCCGTCATCTTCTTTTCCATTTGTACCAAAATCTGTATAAAACATTCAAGTTTTTCTTCTTTCTGGTGATTGCCGCCATGGGCATGTAGAATAGCTTTAGCTGTTTTGAAAACAGCGTCGATTGCAAAGAACTCCTTTATGAGTTTGCTGAGCTTAGTCAGTGCTCTTAAAACTTTTGCTGCAATGTTAGCTATTTCCCCAGCACCTTCAGCTGCAGCTTCTGCCTCTGCCTCTGCAGCAGCCTCTGCGGCACCCTCTGCTCCTGCCTCCGCCGCCGCTTCTGCGGCTGCTTCTGCTGCCGCGGCTGCTGCCTCTGCCGCTTCTGCCGCTGCGACTGCTGCCGCCTCTGCTGCGGCTTCTGCTGCTGCAGCAACTGCTGAAACTACCACATCAATTACAACTCCAATGACGATACCCATGTTGCTGCTATAAAACAACTAAATATTAAGAAAAATTATTACATTATAAATAATAGTCGGAAATAAAATTCAAGACTTTAAGAATATACGTTTGAATAAAATAATAATAATATTGAGAAATATTTCGTATAGAAAACACATTTTAAGCGTTTTGCTTACTGCATGATAATTTTAAAGGTTTACTTTACCGTGTGTATTTCGATGTTAGTGACAATCTCCGATAATATCACGTGGTCTTCCTGTTCTTACATTAAGATAAACTAACTAAATCGGCACATATCTATTTCGACCTATTAAACATGGCTAGTATGAATATGGTTCGTGTACAATTTTCTATTTTGCTCAATCCCAGGCTTTGGCGTGTCACATTAGGGTGCAAATTAGAGGTCGACTTCGGCACGTTGTAATCGACTTCATTTCTAATTCACTATGATTTTCATACTTTTGCCAGCGGTCAGGGGTTCTCAAAACTGAATTTCATGACATATAGCATCGATAAAATATTGCCTTTGGATAGGTCTGCAAATGGATTCTACAATTTGACATGATCATATAGACGCTGTTGACAAATTGACTATCTTTTATCATTGCAGAGAAAAATGTTGCAAAACATGGAGACGGACAGACACACACAGACCAAAAACAATATACCCTTTCACCTATGGGGAGCGGGGTTATTAGAAAAACGTGAAACTACTATACATACAAACTGCAGAAAAATGGAGTAGATCAACGCACAGCACAGTGGATAAAAGCCTTCTTAGTAGGTAGATCGCAGATTATACTCCATGATGATGCTAATTCCAAGTTCAAGTAATGCCAGGTGTGCAACAGTTCTCTCTACTCGGCCTCCCACTTTTTCTACTTTATATAAACGACTTACCCAAACATATAAAATCCCACGTCCGCCTATTTGCTGATGAAACTGCAGTATACCTGGTCATCCTAAATAATTCAGACTGTCTTACGTTACAAAAAGATTTACAAACTCTAGATGCTTGGGAGAAGTTATGGAAAATGGAATTCAACCCCGGAAAATGTCAGGTCTTAAACATAACAGGGACAGTCTATACTATAGTAAGTACAGACTGTCCCTTCCAGAAACAAAAAGAAAATCAATTTTGATTACAAATTACATGGGCATAATTTAGAAGTAGTACCCAGTGCGAAGTATTTAGGCGTTGACCTTTCAAGTGACCTGTCATGGAATCAACACATTAACAGAATCACAAAATGCAAACAAAACTCTCGGCTTCCTACGCAGAAATATACCGTCTAAGAGTAAGAAATGTGACATGCGTCTACTGTTTGGTTATTCTTAATTGGTTGAATAATAATGAATCGGCAAACTGGGAATCGACAGATTGGACGCGGCAATCTGGGAATCGGCAAACTGGAATGCACCCTGAGTATAAAAATATTGACAGATTGACACTAAGACAAACCTCATTTTTCCCGCAGACTGTATTATGGCATCAACTACCAACCACCGTCGTTCTGCAGCCTGATCCTGATCATTTCAGACAGGCTTCGAACAATCTAAACATTGACTAGATAGAAAAACAGTTTTTAACTAGTTATCAATCCCATTACTAATTCTAATTAAATTTCCATAATTTTTTATTCACTAACAATAGTCCCAATAGATGTCTTCCTGTCATTTTTAACTTTTATCTTTTTTGCACCGACGCGCACCTGCTAGTAATACCCTTAGTTTAAACATATTTTATTTGTAAATTGTACAAAATGGATTGGACACAAGTAAATACATACTTAGGACGTCCTCTTCGCAATACAGAAATATACATTAAAGCATAACACAGGGTACAAGAACGAGCATTAAATAATGTTTTGTGGTTAACTCACAAGTTTAGAAGGGGAAAGAAGGGGAAAGTGCTGACTTATGTTAAGTTATATCAAATCGTTCGGATCTCTTTATGAAATCAAATACTTCTCTGAATATAAGAATATTTTCATCGTAAGAAAGATTCAAATCTCCATGCGTAAGTATTGCAACACTTATAGGATTTTGAAGCCAGTTTAATTTATTTACAAGTTGAGCTCTATGATGACGATATAGAGGACACACTAAAAAATAATGATTTGCATCTTCTATTGGATATCCACATCTACAAGAGGGATTTGGTACAAGATTTGCTTTATGCAAGTCGTTGTTTAAAAACGAAGCGGAACATCTTAACTGAGTGAGAATAATATTAAACTTCCGTGGGCCATAAGAAAAATGTCTTGGCACGTTACCGTTAGTCAATCCTGACGCTTTTAAGGCATTCTTGAACGCTCCTATTGTAGGTGAGTTTCGAATAGAAAGGTCAAGATTGTTCCAATGTCTAAATGTCTAATAGTATTCGGAATGAAAGAGTTGTTTGTTACTGATAGTCTACAAAAAGGAAGTACTATATCTTCACCATTACGTAGTGGATAAGCACTTAGACTTTGAACTTTCGCAGGTATGAGATTATTCAAATAATTAGGAGTCTCATGGTTTTGTATTTTATGAAATAAATTAAGACGCCGTTTGAGTCTTCTATCAGCCAATGTTTCCCAACCTATTTCATGATACAATATCTCTAGTTTGGTAAACAAGGGCAGTCCAGTTACAATTCGAGCGGCTTCTATGTGTAGTTGTTCAAGTTTGGAGACATTGCCGACTCCACAGTTGTCCCAAACTTCGGATGCATATTCAAACAATGGTCTAATAAATATAAGATATAGTTTTTCTAAATTATCACGACTAAGTTGATATTTCAATCTTCTTAGTACGTTGATATGTTTAGTTACACTAGAAATGATATTGTGAACATGAGTGTTCCACTTGGCATCACTGCTAAAAGTAAGTCCTAGGTGTTTGTGACAACTAGATGTAGGAATCGACACGCCATTAAGTGTAAAAGAAATGTCATTGCTTTCCAAATTGGAAAAAATAACAATATTTGTTTTGTCAGGGTTAAAGGACATAAGCCATTTTCTTGACCAATCGTCTAACTCTCGTAAATCATGATCAATAACACTTTTAATTTGTTCTTGATCATGATGAGAATAGTTAAAAGATGTGTCATCAGCAAATAATCTACATAAAGATGTAAGTCTAAGAGCAATATCATTTATATAGATCCTTGTGGTACACCTGCAGACGTGTTGCACAAAGAAGACTTCGACGAATGTAGTATAACTCTCTGTTTTCGTAAATTTAGGTAGCTTTCAAACCAATGATAAAGATCGTTTTTGATACCATATGCCTGGATTTTCTTCAAAAGACCATTATGCCACACTTTATCAAATGCCTTGGAGAAGTCACAAAACACAAAACAGTTGCTTTCTTTCTTCTCCAAAGAATTCAAAATACAGTTGTACATTTCAAGTAATTGGTGAACAGTTGAGTACTTGGGTAAAAATCCAGACTGGTGTTCATAAATAAGATTATTTGCGACTAAATGGTTGTAGACACGTTTATAAACAACTCTTTCTAATACCTCTCCAACACAACTTATTAATGATATTGGACGGTAGTTAGATGGCAAAGAACTATCCCCCTTTTTAAAAATAGGAACTACATTGGCAACTTTCCAATCATTTGGGAACTGACATTGTTGTAATGATTTATTAAATAATATTTGCAATGGAATAGCTATTTTTGATGGACTTATTTTTAACATTTTATGACTAATAATATCTGGGCCAGATGCCTTATTTGGTTTTAAAATTTTTACAATATCTATTATTTCACTTTGCTGTACTTGAATACTATCAATATAGCTGTCTGTTCTTTCTGGAAAGTCTGGGGGTAATAGATTCACATCCTCAACTTGAGTGATGGATGAGAAATATTTGTTTAGTAAGTCACATTTGTGTTCTTCGTCATAAACATAATTATCAGAATTAGGGTCTGTAGTGATATCTTTAAGAGGAGGAATGTCAGATAATCCCTTGTTTGATTTTAATAACATTTTCATAATTTTCCAATAAGTTTTAGGCGTAGAAGCACTTTCGAGTATTATGTTATCTAGATTTTCTTCAAGCCTTTCCTTTGCTGCCTTTATAAGATTGTTTACCCTATTTCTCTGTTGTTTGTACCTCGTCACATCCCTATCATTTTTGGATTGTAGAGCAATTTTTCTTAGTCGGTCCCTCTTACGAGTTTCGCGTCTCCCGTAATACCCTTAAGGGTCGTCGAGAAGTTTTTATAGATAGATAAATAACAAAAACATCAATATATATTAAGGACACATCTCAGTTGTATTTTTTATACATAAATTGGTACATGTCAGTGCTAGAATCTTATTAAGAAAATAACTTATAAGAATTTCAACGAACACGTCCGCCTCTTTCTATTTACCAATGATGTATTTTCAATAAAATGTAACTAAGTACACTCCCTTTTTAACGAATGTTGGGCTTTTGACAGCCGAAGATATGCCTATAAAAAATGCACAATTACAAAGACTGCCCAGTGATTTCATATACAAATACCTGCCTGAAAGATATATAAATGTTTAAAAAGGGAGATAGTTGTTTTACATAAAGCAAATTAAAAAGGAAAGTAGTACTAATGTCAGTCAGATCGAAGATTTGATTTAAACATATTTTATTCATGAAATACATGAATTGGATTGGATAGCAGGACCAAGCCTATATATATCCTCTCCATGGTAACATCAAACAATGGCACAGACATGTCATAATTAAGTCAAAGAAAGACAACTCAAATTCTATTGTAAGCCAAAAATCTCAGTTATTATAATGTTTCTTTGTAATTATTAATAAGGAAAATAAAGAAGAATTATCTAATAATTTACATGTATATATCATAACCAAATGTAGATAGATTCCAAGCAAGGATATGGAATATGAGATCTGTGGCTTTTCGAGTACATGAGAAAAAAAAAATAGGAAGGAAATATAGATGATAGATAACAGAACAAACATATATACAAACAAAATAGAGAAATAACACATAATATTTTAGTCATCATAATTATCATTAGTGCTCTCGATTGATAAATGCATTAATAATATTAATTATTATTCATTTATATACCTGTATTACTATTAATTAATTAATTAACCAATTAATTATATAAATCTTTTACTTCCCTTTATGAAATCATGCACAGACAGGACCAAAGTTTTATTTTGTTCATTATTACAAATTGAACTGCCATATAAAATATTTTGAATGTTAAAGTCAATATTTAAAGTTGCAAATGTATTCAGAAGATTTTGTCTCTGAATACTATAAGAGGGGCAATACATGAAAAAATGGCTGAGATCTTCATTTGTATGGTTACAACGAGGACAGGCAGAACTATCAGATAAATGATGACATAGTAAGTGTTTATTCAGATTACTGGCATCATTTCGCATCTGACAGAGTATTATATTTTCTTTTCTATTTCCTTCATTGAAATATTCAGGACAAGCCATTACATCAGATTTTAACCTTTTCTTAAATATTTCAATGGAGGGACTTGTTTTAATTGACTCTGGAAGATTATTCCAAAGTTTAAAAGTGTTGGGAATAAAACTCTTATCATAAGATACAGAATTACAAAAAGGAATTCTAAAATTACTCTCTGAAATAGCATTTCTCAGATTATAGTTATGAATATTGACTGTAAATGGTTGTACAATATCATGTAAATATTGTGGCGTTAAGCCGTGCATAATCTTATATAATAATATAAGTTTATGTTTTTCTCTTCTCTTATAAAGAGGCTCCCAACCAAGTTCTTCATAAAGTTTAGTTTTAGACGAGTTTATTCTTAAACCGGTGATAATTCTGCCTGCCTCAATTTGCACACTCTCCAATAGATTAGCTTCATAAGTTGTACAGTTATCCCATACAACATCAGCATATTCTAAAATTGGTCGAATAAATGACATATAAATAGTTATTAGTACTTTTCTGTTCACTTGGTATTTAAGCATTCTAAGTATATTTAAACGCTCACATGCTTTGTTATATATTTTATTTATATGATTATTCCATTTACAATCACTTTGGAATTCAAGACCTAAATGACAATGGGAGGTTACATCTTTTACAATATTGTCTGGATTACCAAAGTGGATTGGAGAATGGTTAACTTTCTTCCTGCTAAAAAGAAGTGATTCCGTTTTATCAGGATTAAACTTTACAGCCCATTTCTTAGACCAATCATGTATAGAAGCTAAGTTAGTATTTAATTTATTTGCTGCTTCTATGTAGTTATTATTATCCACTATCACAAACAGTGATGTATCATCAGCAAAAAGTTTTATTCCACAATCAATACCCTCAGTAATATCATTAATATATATAAGGAACAGAAAAGGACCAAGTACTGATCCCTGGGGAACGCCTGCATCAACCTCTTCCCACCCTGAATTAAAACCATCAAGGACTACTTTTTGTTCTCTATTCTGTAAATAGTCAGATATCCAATTTAGCAATTTTCCTGAAATCCCCATTTTATTTAACTTATGTATTAGCCCTTTATGCCATACTCTGTCAAATGCTTTTGAAACATCACAGAATACAAATCTAATGTCTTTTCCCACATCTAAGTTGCTAATTATAGTGTGATATATCTTCAGATCGAAGATAGCAGGACAATGACCAGTACAACTGATAAGAATCCGACGAATGACTGTCTATTGACAGATAGGTCAATGACTAACTATTGACAGGCTTTCTTACCTATTTTCAGTCAAACCAAAACTGTCTAACTATTGACAGTTAGACCAATGACCTAATGCGACTCGATCACGAACACTATACATATATTTATCTCTGAGAAATGTGTGCCAGTAACTTATTAGAAATCATTTCACACAATCAAAATAAACATGTCTAAGATCTGCCAATTAGATGCAAAGTTTAACAAAAAACTCTTTAAGATATACAAGCAGCACCTTTAAAAATTGGTTGAGTACTTGAATTAATACATTAACTTTTCATTAACTTATTGTAACCCAGTTAAGTCGTATAAGGTACAGAACTGCTCTAGCTTTTTTTCAAAATGTTACCCAACATAAACTTAAACTTAGTTATAGGCCACTTCACAATTTAGTCGAGCAAGTGGCTATAAAAGCATGGATTCTGTTATTTCAAAACATGTTGTTAAACCTCATAGCTATTTTTAGTATCCCTGTATGACATTCATTCTGTGAAGGATCTCTCAGAAATAGTTTGATTTATTTTGGGTCAAATGAATACTCTGAGATCTGTTACCCTTTCTAAAGCAAACCAAGCATACTTGCAAGCTGTCAATATAAACTAATGTTCAAGGCAAATTGAATCAGTGAAGTAAGAAAACAAACAATCCATAACATATTTTATTATTAAATTAAAAAAAGAATGTCAATATCAAAATGTAAATAATGAAAAAATAAAAGTGTGTAAAAACTGTTGTAGAGAACAAATTAATACATAATACATTTCGCAATACCCTTCAGTGTTTTGTTCCAGCTATAACCCTAATATTAACTTGGACAAAAACATACAAGGACAAAGTTTAGAAACAGAGAAAACGGAAAGTATTATTAGGAGTCCTTGTATTTTGTTTATAGTAAAACTGATACATCAATACATATAAATCTTTGTTATCTACCATTTGATGTACTCACATGATACATATTTTGTAATTTGTAAATATTTACCCCTTATCACTCCTTCACACATTGTGTGTAGGTACTGCAAAAGTAGTTCCCTCTTGTGTAATGATGAAGATTTAAACTGCATTCACAGAAATCCTCACATGGCATGAAAATCCTATGAAACAGTAGAATCTAAACAAATTATCTTTTTGGAATATCAAACCCTGACAATAGATTGTGACATCAGAGTGATATCTAGAATCCCAGTTTACAATGCTTATGCCTGTGTCAATAAGGCATAAACCAGCAGTAGATCATAAACTCTATTTGACTGTATATGACAAAAAATTATACAGGCAATGCATTATTACTGTGTTAAGTCAATCAAAGGACACAAATCTTTTACAACCAGTTATAATGTAACAATTCATTATAAAATGTAGCTGAAACATTAATTAAACATTAAAATTCATTCTCAAATATATGTTATTTACATATACAAGATTATAAGACATGTATCAAAAACTACAGTTTTTCAAAAATGTAGAAATTTTGTTAAATTTAGTACAAATTCTCCCAAATTCGTAACTTACAACCTGGGTATATCTTTCTAAAAATAAAGACATTCACAATACTGAAAACACATTTTATTGCCAACAAACAACTGACCTGAATATAGGATAAAAAACAAATCCATAAGATTGTTCATTATTGCACAACACAAACAAAATGAAGCTTTAATTAAAACACAGATTTTAATTTGAAGGCCCATATCATAATTGCTTACAAAAATACAAAAATATAATCATTCCTAATTCTCTCATGAAATTATAATCATTGGTTAAGATAAATTTTCATGTTCAAATTCATTTTATAATACCTTACCGAATACACTGTTAAAATGCTTGTAGAGTATTTTTTTAAGTATTATAAAATGAACTAATTGTGAAATCTGAACACATTTCTGAAATTGAACACTAAACATATGTTCCAGTACTTGTGATGCATGCTAGACGGACATGCTACCTTCAAAACAGAAACCTTTTGACTGAATCAAGAAAATTGAGAAAATAGTTCTATATACACTTTTATTCATTAAACATTTGGAAATTAACTAACAAGTTACTGTGAGCTAATGCTCCCCAAGATACCCCCCTCTATAACTTAGAGAGGTCAGAAAATAAATAACACAATATGGCATGTGCAGACAAAGCTATTGATGAAATTTCATTAGTGTATCATTAATCATTGCTGAGAAAAATGCGATGAAAAAATTGTTATGGATCTATGCACACACTAAAACACAGACTGTTAACAGTATACACATATCCCCTATTAGAATCGGGGATATAATTAAGACCAACATGTAAATATGTTTAGTGTAAATAAAAGAGAAAGATTAAAATAAATATACATTGGAACAAGATAAGGGATCAGCCATAATAGTCCGAAGTATGAGTGTGCAAAAATCACTTTTTCAGACCCCCCCCCATCCCCCCATGCAAGAGTGTACATGGACTATTTCCATACTTTAATCAAGGATAATGGAAACTGATGGAGTGCATCATTATTGGTAATATAATGTATCATGCTGATAACCACAGTATCTTTCCCCTATTTCAACATGGATTACAAAAGGGACTTGCCTGTTCCACCTGGCTAGTTGAATTTGTTGATGATATAACCAGAAACCTCAACAGTTGAAAACAGACATTTTATCATTGCTTAATAATTCAGCAAAGATTTTGATAAAGTCTGCCATAGCTTATGTATCCACAAACTGAATCATTATGGAACAGGAAGCAAAACCAACAGTTGGATAGAGAGCTTCCTCCATAACAGTTCGATGACTTCAATCAGTTATGGTAAAATGTGAAACGACAAGAAAAACGCATTCATAAGAAGGTCAAAATTTAACTCCCTCCCCAAGAATGGTTGAACAATTATGAATGACCCCAAAATAATCCATGACTCAACAACATTTAAAAGTGTATTATAAGAATAAACATATTTCCATGACTAAGGATCTTTATAAGTTCTATCTTGATATATTACCCAAGAGGTCTTCAATGAACATCACAAAATGGATATGTACAAATAAAATTTCTCTTATGATTGTCCTTATTTATCTATTTTTCGCACAACTTGGAAAATGTCATATAATTGACAACAATAATATACACTCAAGGAATATGAAAAATGCATTGCAATGTCAGTCCCTGACGAAAAAATAAATTGTGATGTCACTTCAAGGTAGTGAAAGAAGGTTCCTGATGAATATCCGTGTTATGAAGAAATTTATGAACAATGTTGTGTATTATGTAATTTTTAATTTGAAAAATGTCTTTATTATACATTGTATATGACTGTGTTCTCTTTTTAATGTTATGCTTCATTACTCTGTTATAGCCTGGAATTACATCTTGCATATTACTCCATGCTTTAACAATGCCACATTTTTGTGCTACAAAATTAACACAAATAACATTTTTTATTTCATCATAAGAGAAATCTGTTTCACAAATCATGAGAATTGTGTATCACTTGATATCATCTCTTGTTATTTAATTTCAACAAACTAATAAACTTGCCATTCTGTTAAAATTAAATAAATCAAGATTATATAAAGCAATGTACAATTTTCACTCATTGTGAAACCTGTAAACATCACAGATAAATATCTTATTTAAAACAATAATTTTCAAAACTTTAAAATTGTAAAATAAAAATACATTGAAAATGTATGAAACAAAATCACAGTTGCCATTTGATCTTCCTTTTTCACACATTCATGTGATACATATACAGGAATCCAGGTGAAACTTTATAAAAGAATCAAATGATGTAATTAACTTTTAAGAGACAGAAAATCAAAGAACTATTTCCCTGCACATGACAAAGATACAACATTTAACACTTTGAATTTATAGATATTCAATATTTGGCACAAATATGCTTGTAAAAATAGTATTGTCTAAAACACAAATACATGTACATGTTTATATAGAATTTACAATTATACATATTTAGTGAGCATTTTTAGTACCAGGTAATAGCAACTTGAGACCATCCATGAAGAAAATTTATATTTTGATCCATTTATGTTTTTAGGGGTGACTGACATTAAACAGTGGAAGTGCCGCGACCTAGTTTTCTACCTCCATCCGCTTGATGTAAAAACCAAAAAAGTAAGGTCGACAACCCAAAATTATTATAGGTGGCGTTGAAGTCGGTAATGGTCATTAGTTTGTTTACGGACACCGAGTAGAAGTTGGCGTTGGATATTACTTTAAAAATAAATAGAAGTGTGTTTAATTTTATGGTTTTGTTTTGAAACAAATATTTTTCAACTTAACAAAATAGTTCTTATCTCTCGATAATGGTTTGTTCTTTTCTACGAAGCCGGTATCCGTGCGACTTGTTTTTTTGTTATTGACGAAAATAAATATGGCGGGTAAATCTCGAGCAGATTTATAACTGACACAAATGCATCCTACTGCCTACCTATTAATAAAAGTGGCTAAAATAGAAAGAAAAGGGGCCAAACTTTCACTTATTACCATATTTTTCCCGTCACCCTTTAGGGATTTTACAAACGAGCCGATGATAGGAAGTCCTTCCTTTTCGACCATTTTCATGTCATTGACGTCCCGGTGAAGGATAAATTCATTTCTGTTTTGTTTATACGCAACCTTGATCAATACAGCTGCAGTACACAATATTTCAATATATATCGGATACAGACAAACACGTTTTCCTGTTTATTCATAGAAATGTAGCAGACCAGCTAAACTTTACAATACCCACGACCACGGTAATGCCCACTTGGTGTATTCCCATTTTGTCCACAATTATAGTGTCCCATTTCGTATACTCTATGAATTTTATATGAGAAATTAAGTTTAATGCAAAAATTATTTCATTAAATTTATAATACAAACATTCATGAAATAGTCTTCAATTTTCAATCATAACAAAACTTTATTGCAAAATATATATACAACACCAATACACAAACTATAATACACCATCATTTTATTTAACAACCAAGTTTGAACATTATCAGTAGACTAAATGGGAATTAAAAAATTTTCAAGATTAGACAAAATGGGAAGTTACCATGCCTGGCTGTACATGTAGTTTACTGGCTTCAGCAGTGACCCTAAATTTGTTTGTGTTAAATAATCATGAATTCCACACATTTTTAATTGTAATTATCAGATTCTAGCCATTTAGCATAACAGCAACAGATATATTGGCACACGTTTATAGATATGCATCTAGTTGACATTGATTTATTTTATTTCGCTTTTTTTTTTGTTTTGTTGTTGATGCAGTACAATAAATTAAAATATTTTAATTATTAATTTCTAGCTACGCAGATCAACCAAATTTAGTACTAACTTTGTATTGAATTAATTTAATGTGTTTTTTTTCAGATTACTTTATTTTGTTGTGTTGGTGTATGTATGTTCTGACATTCCATTGTTCTATGTCAATTTTTAATATCCAAATCAACCATAAAAAATCCGACATCAATTTGCATACATGTAATTGTTTCCTGCGCGGAGTAGAATTTTTAATTTCAGCTATGTCTCAAAAAATCAAATCAAGTTGATACAAAATTAAGGTCCACCCTAACAGAGACCATGGACCATGTTAAGATTGGATTCGAGTACACCCTTCCCGCAATGTGACTTGAACCCGAAATCTGTTGACAGACCACAAGATCAATAGTATACAAACTACCTTAACCACTCGGCCACCAAGGCCCCCAAGTGGTATATGAAACATGTCTTTCTCCATTTGTTTATTTACAATCGATTTTGGGATATTACCTAACAAGTCGTGTATGAAATCGAGTTTTTGATTGGTTTCTTGCAGGTGTGACTGTTTATTTCTAGTTGCATTTTTAATACCCACAATTCTCAGTGTGTTGAAATTGCAATTAATTTTAACTGACATCACAGATAATATTTTAATAAAATTCTTCATCAGTTTTTCTTCCAATCAATGCTAGAATTGGACAGAATTTCCCAGGATACTTTGCATCTATCTATAACCAACTGTTGTAAGGAATTGGATACACAAAATCGGTTCATAACTCCCAACAACTATATGGTGGTTCGGTAACCTTGATAAAAACCAGAGTTATTCTGTTGTAGGTTCTGGAAAGGATAAAAATGGTTTTCTTGCACTACAATTCAAACTGCAACACCACAACACAGTCAGTCTTGTCACCAACACTATAAATTCTATTTTAGATCACACTGATCATGTTGATATTTCTGTTTTGACAGATTCAATGTAGGCAAAGAAACCTTTCAGCTGATGTAGGTAGCAGCATTTATAATACTGCTGATACGATAGGACAACTGCCACCTAATTCACATTTTGATCAATTTTCAAACTTGTCAATATCAGATTTTCAGTGCACAGCTTCTAAGAACCAGGAAATTATTCTTTTCAGACCACTGTTCATCAGTACGGGTTTTTGAAATTCCTATTACAGCAAATAAACATCTCTGACTCTGTTCCAAGCTTCAAAACTTTTTTATCTCTTCCAACTGAAATAAAAACCAGAAAAATCTGTATTTTGATCTATTGCAGTACTTATGCTGACAGTGTTTGTCATGTTCTCAACATTTTGTATGAAAAATTTCAAGTTGTAGTGTTGTGTTATTATGTGGTTGTAGTAGTTGTAGGCGGTGGTAAAAGTTATGATCTTTTAATTTCCTTAAAAACTGATTGATTGATTGGAATTGGCTTTATGTCCAGTGAGCACAGCAGTATTTCCCCTATATTCAGGACGAGATCAAGTTAACGAACAATCAATGGAAAATGAGGGTGGGATGAGACACAGGAACCCAATTTAGACAGACACTGGTAAAATATGGAGTTTTGGGTAGGGGCAGAGATTTTAGCCTTTTGTAGCGGATACAATGAGCCTATACTCTTTTTCGAAATCTACAAAAGGGGTCTTTATTGTGCAAGGAGCGTGGCACTCTCCAAACATGTTACCCACTATGGTCCACGGCCAGGCCTACCATATTATGACCCAACAACCCCCAATGAGATGATATTCCCTATCTGCCACCCAGGGATGCGCTGGGACCTTAAAAACTGAGTATGGTGCATCTTTGGACTGGGTTATTCCTTTATCCAGGCTACTGATAGTTTAATACTTACTTCGAAATTCCACCATGGTTCTACTTTACGTATTTTAACGGACTGTTCTAAATTTGCAGTTACAGACTGATTTTTTACTCGGGTATGGGGAGGTTATCTATTACATATCTGGTAAAACAATACATTTCTGGTGATCTTGACAATTTTCAGATATATCTTCTTTTTTTTTTTTTGAGACAATACATTTTTTAATCTATAGTTATTAGTAGACATCATATTGTGCATAGATACATGTATGTGTATCGTGTAAATTAATCACTATTATTTTTTCAACTCTGATTTGAGATAATATTGACGAAATTCAATGTATAAGTAATAGTTATATGAAGTATATTTACTTTGTCCACATATGCCATTTGATCAGATCAATTGCACTCTATGTGCAAATTAGAAATAACAAATAAAGATATGAAAATAAATATGAATATAATTTACATAATAATAGAAATAATATAGTAAGAATCAAACTCAAAATTAAACAACAACAAAAATTAAATTACAAATGAATTTCTTCTCTTCTAAGTAGGTTTTCTTAATTATTCTTTCTTGACAAAACAATTATTTTCTTAAAATTATTCACAACCTTTCTCTTACAGAAATAATTTTGAAATGCCAAATTTCTACTTTACTTTGTAATTGTTTTGACAGGGACATCCTTGCAATCAACATTTTTTGTTTGTATTTACAATAATTGTGATCATAACTACATGATCACAAAACGAAAGAAAAGCCATAAAGTTGTCTATTAAAATGTTTTCTTTTACATACTAAGGAAATAGAAATGTCAGTGTCACCCTCTACTATTTTGCTATCTCCCTGTAATTATTTGGTACCAGTCAAAGGTAAAATTCGGGAACCAGTTATTGAGTGTAAACAGAGTTATCTAACCTAATTATGACCGATATAGTTGGGTATGGTAATATTTACCGAGCCGCTAGGCAGACGTATGAACGGTTGTTGATGATTTTTGTGTTACAAACGCGTAAATGAATCAAATCAGGACAATATACACCTTTTTCAAGATAATTTAAACGGCATAAAACGGGATAAAACTCAACGCTCTTGCATAAATTTCTGTTTAGTGTGGGCTTTGCAACCACAACATTGCACAGGTTTTGATCCTGTTTCTGAAGCCGTCTCATTCGTTTCAAAGGCTGCCGCTTTCCACTAAATGTGCACTAAACTTTTATGAAATCACGTGATTAGGATAAAAATGTTCTCCAAGATTATTTCTTGAAAACGACGTATTGAATTCCGCTAATGCAGCAGACAAAAGTAACTATATTGATGCAATTTTAGTACTTTTGCGAATTAAAATGACCCCAAAGTAGTTTTTAGACCAATCCAAATGACGTAAACTTCTATGCATGTAAAAACTAAAATATATTTGATAATATAAAGATGTGTTACAAAGGCGTAAATTAATCAGATAAGAAAACAGGTCAATATCGGATTTCGCATGACCGCGTGAGCAGCTGAAATGTGCAGTGGACAAAAATAACCATACATGTATTGTGATGCAATTTTCAGATATATCATGCAAATTTTAACACTGTAATTTCTGATATCATATCTTCTTTAAGGTTTAATATTACCTCAGATGAGGATCATCCAGTATGCAAATGCTGGTCATTCTGTTGGTTGTCTGGGGAAAGTCAGCATTGTGCCTCAAGTACCAACTGTATGTGAATGCTTGTCATTCTGTCAGTTGTCCAGGGAAAGTTGGCTTGGTGGCATCTAGTACCACTGTAGGTGAATGCTGGTCATACCGTCTATAAAGAGATGACATTTATGTAACTGGGTTTTTTTATTTTAAATTTAAATAACATAGCTAATGTCAGTAATGAACTGAAGTTTGTTTCTATATCAGTTATACTTTTAATTCCTAATAAAAAATGTTTAATGTTAATCTATGTATGTATCCGCAAATATAAGGCAACAATAAAATGTTTTCACAAAAAATGTGTTACATTCCACCCAGGTAGCTGCGTTTGGCTTCATCCTTACTACCTTAGCTTCATCCAGGTGTGCGTCAGGTAACCGCTTGACAAAATGCAGACGAGCAAAAATTTGATTAAAACACAATTTAAACAGTTATATTTTATACATTTGTTAAAAATTTTAGTTACACACACAAAACTTACCTCGTTCTTTCAAGAAAAGTTGCAGATATCTTCACATTCCATCTCTCCATTTGTCGCATTTGAGTGTCCAAGATTAGAAGTTGTTGTTAAAATAACCGCGAAGGGTGATGGGAAATATTTATACTTCGGGGATTCCTTATGGTATTTTCTTTAAAATTTTTTTATTTTTAACCAATGAAATTCTGTAGGATGCGTTTGTGTCAGTTAAAAATAGACCAGGTGATATGCATCATGGAAAACTTCCAAAACTCCTTCCCCATAAATGTGTCTTTTAGCATGATGCTTTTTCTGTTTTAAGAAAATAAGTTTATGCACTGAATGTTAAATTGTTTAATTAATTTGTTTGTTTGAATCAAGGATGTATATAAAATCGTTTAAATTAATTTAAATATCGACACTTTTCTGTAAAATGTATCGATAGGAACGCCACCTATAATAATAGAGTTATCTCCCTTTACCCGCGTGTTTTTAAATTGGAACTCTTCTGTGTCGGTGGCTTTTCCGCTGAAATGACATTAATTATTTGTTAAATATAATTCTTAAACACAACTTATAATGACATCAAATATAATGCCTTTTTTAATTCTTGAAAAAAAAGTTTGTAGATTGTATTTTCTGTTATAAATTTTACATAAAGAAACAAATATTTAAAGAAAAAAAAAAATCCAATTTCATTTTTTTTTTAAATTTTTGTAGTTGTATTTCATTAAATAATATTCATTAATTATTTACACCATTCATACATATTCTCCATGTTTCATTTTAAAAACCACATGCACAAACAATATACTGTAAATTCAGAAATTATTGCGTGCATTTATTATTGCGATTCGGGGACCACCTCAAAAAATGCGAGTTCATATTTTTGCGATCCGCTGAGGTATCAAAATATGCAAGGACAACAAATAATTACTCAGCAATTGTCAGTTTTTCGTTAAATATTTGTCGTCTGTGAATAATCTCACTACAACAAACGGAATACACATTTCCTTTACTTAAGGGATTTATCTCTGTTGAAGATCGGAAACAGTTGTCTCGTGTCTTTAATGATGAGATGATTTGTGTATATTGAGGTTCAGCGTGGGTACTAAAACGGCTATTTGTTTAAATCAAAGAAAAATCAATTATCTTGTGTCCAATTAATTATTGTATTCAAATTAAATGGCTATGGTAGTGCTTAACAGATGGTTTATTTATGCACGCTAGGTTGAGTAATTTTGATCAATGGATAAACGAAAGTAGAATTGCAAGGTTTAATTATTGTGATCACAGAGCGATCGCATTATTCGCAATAATAAAAACATCGAAAAATTTCAGAATTTACAGTACCACAATAGTAATGTGCATCAAAGTTTAACAATTAACAATAAGATCTTCTAAAACACAATAACTAACAAGGCTTATTTTTTGCAATATTCTTAAAAACCAACAAATTTAACATTTTCCATAACAATATCTGAGCAATACTTGTGCCCTGTTAACATTCTTCATTACAATATTAACAAAACTACACAACAGCACCAAGTTATGGCATATGAGATCATACAGTCTTTGGCAATGACTTCCCTTTAGAGTTCTTCACAGCTGTGGAATGATTGAAGAGCACATGACCCAAATGAATGACTGAAATTAAATTCAAAGATATATATTTTTTTTTAAATTAAAAATACAAGTCCAATAATTTATTTTGCAATCTTTAGGTTATATATAAAGCGATGAATTGCACATTACAGCTTTTTGTTGTTGCCATATTTGGTAGCCATCTTTTCAATACAACTTTTCTTTTATTTATTCGTATCAATCCAATCTATGTCGAAGTTAACATAGCCACCTACTGAGAATTTGATACAACCTTGCAAGTCATGGAGGGAAATGTCATAGAACTGTAAATAAAATTAAGTGTGCATGTAATACATGAATGTAAACACAATAAAAGCACTGCCTGTTGAGATTAATTATATGGATACCCAAGGAAAGAGGAAAATATATGGCAAAGTCCATGTTTTTCTATGGGAAACCCCAAACATCATTCCAATCAAAATGTTAAATATCAAGTGCATAAAGGCAATATGTGACAAAATTCTGTTACAGTTTCATTAAGTTCCATTCAGTGGTGTAGGTGGAGTTGGCAATAAAAGGTGTGTATGCCATCCATCTCCAAGAATGCCAAATTCCATGTTTTTTGTAAACTCCAATCATCATTAAAATCAACATTTTAAATATCAGCAAGTAGGTGGAGTTGTGGATAAGAGATGGGAACCCCTCAAAGTGTAAAGGATGGACAGAAAGATGGAGGACACCCCCATCTGACTATATACCCCCGCCCAATGTTTTGGCAACTGTGACCTTGAAATTTCCTCCAAATCAATAGGCTCCTGATCCACCTCATATAAAACTATCACAAATTTTCATTGAAAACAAATGCAAAATTTTGAGTTAATGTCAGGAAACTTCTTTCTTGTAAAAATATCATTCAATTTTTTGGCAACTGTGACCTTGAAATTTGATGGGTTTCTACAAAACTCATAGGCTTCTGATCCATCTATTATAAAACTATATTCCAATGTTTCATTGAAATCAATTGCTAGCTTTTTGAATTATCATCCAGAAACCTAATTTGGACGAATGTACGGAGGACCACTATATAATATGGAAAATGTTTCAGAAAGAATGTTCAAATGCTACTGTTTAAGGACATGATGGCAATTATTTAAGTATTTATTTGAGATAAATCTGCTGAAAACAAAATTTTTTTCTTACCAGAATGAACTTTTCCTCAATGATGATAAGGATTAAATAGTTGACTCTGTCAGTGCGGCTACTGATCTACAGTCACCTGAAAACCATAGAAAGAAAATGATAAAGAAATCAAATAAACAGTAAAAAAATTTGTGTTTCATATATGCTAATTCAATTATCATTATTCTATCTTGTCTATCAAAACCTACATCTGTCTCAGCAGAGATATATATATGCATTTACCATATATACAGGGTACATCGGCTTCCTCCTGCAATAAAAACTGGATGCCATGATATAGCTGAAAAATTGCTGAGAGTGGCATTAAACACCATCAAACAAACAAACAAACAAATCATATATAATATGTCATGAACTTATCACCTTAGTATGACCAGAAATGAAAAAGGTTTTGTGTAGAATGAAAATGTTCTATGTGTAATGTTACTGGAGTAGAATGAAACTGTTCTATGTGTAATGTTACTGGAGCTATTGTTATCTATACAGGAACACAAACTAAATTATTATCTTATTGCAACTTTCTCAATTTTATTTTTATCAAAAAAGAATATTTTGTTTTATTGAACAGTGAAGTGTTAGGACCTGTTTTCAATACTTCTTCAATGCAAGTTAAAATGATCTGCATAAGCAACAGGAAGTTAACTAGTGAAGAAATGCATGGTTTCAGACTAGCATGAAATAAAGACATCTGGTAAAAAGTCTTCAAAGGAAATAGTAAAAATTACTGTGTCTTTCCAATGGGTGTTTGCCTGACAAAATGGAAAACTGCTACCGCATTTGGTCGAGTTTATGATCCTTTTGTAAATCTCGGATTACACTTTTTGAAATCAACAATTATTTTCCACAGTTAATCGGCGTTCTGAAATGCGGCCAAATTTTCATTTTGATACATCGATTTTCCACACTAAATTTTGACCTTGTTTTGAAATTCCATTGTTGTCTATTGGAAATCCTTCGGGTAATGTCGTCTGCAGTTGAGGCGGGAAAAGTCTCGCGGTTTGTCCGAATACCATTGTACGTTATGAAAGCAGACAAACGTTTGTAAACAACATTAGACCCCTTCAGAAACAAAAATGGCTGACTTCCTATGGAAATTCGATCTACCAAAATGAAAATTCAGCTGCATTTCACAACGCCGTTTAGCTGTGGAAAATAATTGTTGATTTCAAAAAGTGTAATAAAAGATTTACAAAAGGATCATAAACTCAACCAAACGCGGTAGCAGTTTTCCATTTTGTCAGGCAAACACCCATCGGAAAGACACAGTAAAGTTTACTATAAATCAATAAGTGAAAATCTTATCATTTGATTACTAAATATTACTTGACAATTAAAAGAAACAGCATTATCTCTTTTTAAATGAGAATGAAATTTTTTGTAAATTAAAGGTTTGAAATAAAAGAACATTAACACATTAATAAAGACGTGAGTTTGAAATAATATTTTTTGTCATTCAACCACTTACCATGCTAACTACAATATTTATTAGACTATTATTAGTTGTGCATTTGAAACTTTGAAATTTTAACTATCTTGTGGTGAATAAAAATCGTAAACAATAAGGCAGTGTAATAGAATCCATATTCATCCAGTTCCTTTCTCTAAGATATTGTCAATTTTAAAACAAATAACAAAACTCTGGTATAAACAAGAAATGTGTCTTGGTGACACTGTTCTGCTGGGCACATATTGGTAAACACACCCGCCTTTCGAAGTTCAATGAGGCATGAAGAATTGGCACAACCCTACATAATTTTGCTTGTGAAGAGATTTCATCATGTTGTAACTGTGTACCATGTTTCATGAATATGTCAATCATCTTTATAAAAAAGCTACAATGCAAATGTAAACATGCGGTGGGAGAACGGACAAATGAAAAGATAGAAAATCTATATGTCCCCTGGCTTTCTGTGGCAAGACATAAAAAACCACATGATTATTTAGACTGGAAAATAAAATGGTGAAATTCATACAATATTTGGGTGTTATTTCATAGCAGCAACAATTAAAGTACCTGAAGGTATAAGTCTAACATAGTGACGATCACCATGTAAGTATCCAAGATAGACTTTTCTACAGCTTGTATCTGAATTAACTGGATGGTACTGGATTATATAATTTGGACTATGAGTTGACAGAACACGGACCGATACATTATAATAATGACTAATTGCCCTGAGAATTATTTCATCTCCATATGTTCCTGGCTTCCTCATTGATTGTAAATATTTGTCCCATTTGTCTTCATTGGGCCCATCCCCTTCTTCAGGTAAAAACGCTGAGTATTTCTCTCCATGCGGTGTTGTATCGTTGTTGCTTAAAAAATCTACAATAGTTTCCCGTAATTCTTTAGCCTTTTGTTCTGCTATTTTGTTTTTTAACAGATCCCATATCTGTAAAGCTATAGCATAAAACATGCAATTCCCATCACCACGCACATTAGCAACTATGCAATGGTGTAATTCTGCTATTCTTTTCATATTAATCATTTCATCCTACAAAGAAAAAAACCCACATAATTAAATTCATTCTTAATCATAATAATAATCAAAGGTATGATGGCTATCAAATATTTAGTGTTTTCAATACAGACTATATGGATCAGGCATTCACACATAATAAACCTTTATAACAAGCATTGAGAGAATTGAAGTGTTCCTGTTGTCTGGAATTATTTCATTTGCTGTTGTGTATTATCTAGAGGTGTACATAGTTGAACAATTTTGTATAGTTTAATTGAAATTCAATAAAAGTTTTAGATCTATGGTGATTACAAATCATTTGTTTTTTTATTTATGCATTTTCAAGGACCATAATTCAGCAATGGTCAAGCAGCTTTACCGCCTCTAAGGTTCAGACTTTTTATGGTGTACACTACACATAGATTTATTTAAAATTAATGAAAAAATGCCAGAACTATAATGCTTTATTGGTCAATTTCTTCTTTTGTATTTGGTGTTCAATAATAAATTAAAAATCCATATATAGTGGTACTTATCTTGTGGCAAGAAACATAATGAGATGTCTAGTCGTTTTGTACCATGTCGATTAGTACCATGTCGATTAGTACCATGACGATTAGTACCATGTCGATTAGTACCATGACCATTTCGTACTAAGATTCTGTAAGGTCATAACATATGCTATTTCGACATTGACCATTTCGTGTCATATATATGATTTAAGAGTGTTACTTGATTAATTTTTTTATTTCAAATACTAGTATTGATAAGTGTGTTAATTTATGAGTTTTATTGGAAAATGAAACAAAAATTTAAGATTTTAACGATACAGAACTAGCTTTCTATAGATCTTTGATTTTAATTGGAATGTAAATGAAAAAAAGGAAATCGTGATTTGATAGTTAACGATTTTTAATTGCTTTGTAGATGGAATAGGTCCAGCCAAGATTCACTCTATTTAATCTAATTAAAATTATATCTTTCACTTGCTCCCCCCTTTTTGCTATGGTCGCTGCGTGTAGCTTACAACGCAGCGACCAATAACAAAAAGGGGGGAGCAAGTGAAAGATTTAATTTTAATTAGATTGCACTCTATTGAGAATCCATTCAGATTATTTTTTGACAATTTTATTAGTAACAGTACGCAAAGGTATGAAATCTCAGTCAGTCGTTCGCTGCGACTCAGAGCCCGCAATATTTATGTGCCGAACAATTAGAAAACAATTTAAAGTACACACATACAAAATCCAAAACAATATTGAAATAACCCAACAGACCATCATACAGCAAAAATTCCATATGAAACTAAATGGCTGTGTTAAACTCTGTTACTGAATGGTACATGAATTGACATTCAAAAATTATACATGGTTCAAAATTTTTATCATATAAATTGTTAGTTGCAAGTACATATTCACCATTGACAATTTACATATGGTACAAAACGGACATGGTGCGAAATGGTTTTTTGTATGTTATATAAAGCAGTAGGCATGTTATAATTTCCTGGCTAGAGGATTTCATATGATGCCATAACTTAAAAATATCAACCAATTACATTCCTGGAAAGAAACCAGTTTGGCAGTTGAATACATTGAACATATCACAGTGGGATATCCTCAAACCAATTTGTGAAAGAAATATGTTATTGGCTATTGGCAGGTATAATGTGGCCAATCAAAAGACTGATTTGTAATTCTGACTTAAATTTGTCAGGTTTTGTAAACACAGAAACTCTGACCTGTCAGAATCATGGTAATGCAGGTAATTTATCCATACAGGTATTTATTCATGACAAAATAACATCAGAATCTATTACTATATGTAGCATTTTATAACAAAAAAAGTCTTGTATAAATAATATGGTAGCTATATACTTACTTCTGTTGGAAGTAGTTGTATTATTTTCTCATTGTTGCCCTTTTTGATATCTATAACATTTTTATCTGATAGTTTTTCACCATCTAAAGTGCCAATTTGACTTTTTGTACTTTCAGCATTTATAATATTGTTTGGTTTTAATGAGGAAGACTGTATGCTGCCAGTTTCTGAGAGTCTATCTGAAATATGATTATCCGTTCCATCAGCACCATTAATGCCATTTTCTATTAAAGAGGAAGGCCCTGAGTAGTCAGATTCTAAGGAACTATCATCCGGCTTTACTTCAGAATCTTCCGCCTTCCTGTTTATTGTCACAACTCCAGTTCCCTGAAAAAAAAATGTTGAGTTAGTAACAAGAAACATTTTAATTCACTAAAAGTATGTGTTTCATTCTGTTATTCTATACACATACCATATATCACAAGCCTTTACGTAAAGATGAAAATGTTCTGACTTGCTAAAAATTGAACACTACTTTTATAGAGAATATGTTTAAATTTCACACAATTAGAAACAATGTTTCACAATGGAAGTCATGCCTAAACTCTGATCAGCACACAAAATGGGGAAATCTTTGATAAGGGACTACAATACATGTATTTCAATCCTGCAAAGTCACAAACCATTAGGATTTCTCAAGAAGCCTTGCTTACATCCCTTCTTCATAAAACCAATATTAGTAAATTTAGGGCCTCCCTCAGTCGTTAATATAACAATCTATTTGGTCATTTAGTTTTAGGAAAGATTTTCAGTATTGCAGCTTATCAGAAATAAGATGTTTCCATGGCAATCACTTCCCCCCCCCAATCTATATGATTGATTGATTGAATGAATAGCTGCCTTATATTCAGCAGGCAGTACTTCATATATATTTAAGACAAGTTGCCTACCAATGGTCAAGTATAGAGAGTTGGCCAAAGACTGAAAATTTAAGTTTTTGTAGTAGCAACAATGAATCTTCCATGTGTTGATATATACAAAAGATAGTGTTAGTGTACAAGGAGTGCAGCATTGCCCAAGCATGGCACCTACTATGGTCTGTGGCCAAGCTTTCTCTATGTATATGCTAACAACCCCCAACAATCCTTAACTTGGTTTAACCAATCAGTGCAAATAATTATGTTTTGCTAAACAATTGTCTTAGCAAATGTAGTTTCCAAAATACTATGTTCACCATAATTTTCCATTGATAATAAGCGAGTCTACCAATACCATAGGTTGCAAAACATTGCTCACCTGAACTACTGATAAATAACAAGTTGACCCATAAATTAGACAAAGACATTATGAAGAACAGGCAAATAATGCTGCTTCTATATCTATTACAATGTAATTGTATGCAAGGTTCAAGGTTTTAAATATTTTTAAAATTAATTTTTGCATCAAAAAGTCATACATGCATATTTGGAAAAGATTTCAATATCAATTTTACAAAAAAAGGTAACGAAGGCATTTTAATATTTTATCTTAGGGACCAATGCTAATCTAAGCTCCAAAGTGGTGGCCATTGAATTTCAGATTGGCTTAAAAACAACAATTTTACCGTAGGAGAATATAAGTTCATAAATTTCCATAGGGTCCTATGTTGAACTATGATATATTTTTCAAGAAACATTTGGAAATTCAAATAAAGTTATTTAAATTAAGTATTTATTTTAATAAAAAATAAATTAATACAAAGGGACGCAAACAACAAATATTATTGCTAAATCCATATAGCTCTGACTCCTTAGGCAATTCTGTATTCAAATTCCAAGTTATCCTAAATACCACAATTTCAATATATGAAGGAAGTTGGTTGATGAAAACAAAAAAAATATGAAACAGATAAAAAACATAGATGGCTGGTTGCATGGACACATGGATGGTTAAAAGAATAAAAATACACTCCCACTGTGTAGCAGGATATAGAAAATACTTACTATGTTTATATGTCCTGCATTTATATCCCCTGCTGAAAAAGAAGACCCTGAGAATGAAACAATCATCAATAAAATGAAATGGAATTACTCACAATGTAATAGACTGCAAATTGTTTATTTCTAACAGGATGTTTGTTACCAATTTCAACATTCTACCATATGAAGCTGGTTTATTTTTTCAAAAGTTTGACTTGCATAATGACCACTAAAGGAACTCGAGTGTGAAATTGAAAGCAGAATGAACTGAATAATTTTTTTCAAAATGTAAGTCATATTTTCATTATAAGCAAAGTCATCAAGAATATATTTATGGTACTAATTTTATGAGATTACAGTTTGAAAGGGATGGCCCATGGATGGCCCACCCTTGAAGTAGGATTTAAAAGAATATTCAGAGACAGTCTGTTGACTTCATGACATGTACAGAGACAAAATTTGAGTGCAAGTTGTATTCAATTACCGTACCAGCAGTAGAAATGGTGCATCCATTGTTTTTGTAAGTTCTGTTATTGGAAATTTTAACACTGCATATTCAGGCTTTCAAACTACTTTTTGCAAAAAATAAGGGCTTTTTTAGGGCTAAATTCTCAAAATATAAGAGCTAATTTAAGGAATTTTTTAGGGGTTTTTAAACAAAAATAATGGATAAAATGTGCTATTTTCTAATGATTTAAGACTAAAAAATTTGATTTACTCGCCATTTTGGGCACAGAACAATAGTACACAAGTTAATTACCAATTTAGAAGACCATTTGGATGATATTTCTGAAAGTATACTAAAGCTAGCTTCATTTAACTATAATCTTTTTTATGTTTATTTTTTATTTTCATTTTTGACATTTTGAGAATTAAAAAATTTGGATTTTAACCAAAAAAGTAGGGCTTTTTTAGGAATTTACAGCTTTAATTAGGAATTTTTGGGCTGTTTGTAAAAAATAAAGAAAATTAGGAAAATAAGGGCCCGCTTGAAAGCCTGCATATAATATTCATAGTACTAGTATAAGTTATAGAAAAACTGAAGAAAAAAGTTAAATAAAAACCAGGTTTTTTTTCACTACATTTACCTACCATCAATATTGATCTGTTTCTCTATATGTGTCATTTGAGGTGATTTTTCTGGAAAAAGTCAATGTTAAATATAAATGATTATTTAGTTATTAGCGTAATTAGTCCATATCAATGCAGTCATGGGTGTGATATTATCATACACCAGCTTAAAAAGCACAAATCAATTTTTGAACACAACCAATTCTAAAGGCATAGCCAGAAATTAACTGTAATTTGCTCATTTATTTTGTGTTTATTCATAGTATCCCATGCAGATGAAAAATGAAGGCAACATTTTGAAACAGCAATTCAAGTAGCTGTCAAGTTGCTAGTACATTCAATAGGATAAATTATAGAAGTAACTTGATTTTTGGAAAAAAATTAAGGTTCCTGGGGTATTTAAAAATGTGTGGCCTTAAACATTCTATTATAAAATGTAATAAAATCATACAACTTCAGACAGAAAATTAACAGGTCATTTTGTGGACATTTTGTCAACAACTAACAACAGAAAACATTATATTTGCAGCCTTTGAAGTCAGGTTAACTGAATCTATGTAGAAAATGCATCAATTACATATCATATTCCTTCTGACAGCTTCAAGGAAAGATTAAAATGATTATGGACAGAGAATAAATTCAATTTTAGCTACAGAATGGAGACTATGTTGAATTTTCCATTTTTCTTAAAATAAAAAGTCAATTAGTAAAATGTAAATATCATGAGTATTTATTAGAAAAGTAAGTTCTAAGAAAAGCTACATCTAATTTCTGGATATGGAATATTTGTACAGGACCTCTCAATCCCCATACCTGCAAAGTTTTACTTAAATTGGTCCAGTGAATTACGAGCCCATAAAAGTGAAATGTATACAATAGACAGCTGATGATACAATGTAATGCCAATAGTGCAGTATAAATCCTCTACTCAATAAGGTTATCATAAAGTTCTTTTCAATTAAATTTTTTTTTTAACATAATCAGCTTGTTGGAATATTTTGTTGCTGAAAATAGAAAACAGCTCATATACTATTAGATTTATATAAAAAAAGATTTACAACACAAACATATTCATATATATAATTATTAAAGGCAATAAAAATGCAGTGAATGAAAGTACCCTTTTGAACAAGAAGATATGTTCTGTCACTCTTATACAGGGACTTCCCATTTGAAGTAGACAGGCAACAACGATATAAAGCTTCATCAGACTCTGCTGCATTCTTTATTACCAAATGTGGATACTCTATTGTTGAGCCATCATACTTTTCTTTTGTTCCCTCATTAATTTCCAATAGGAATACTTCCTCCATGCCATTTTTTATTTTTATTTTTTCCCAAAAGACTGTAAAATCCTTCTGTTTATGTGAAATTACACATTCAAGGATGATTTTTTCTCCTGTGGCCACATACACAGAATGTTTCTTCATTTCCACAATTGGAACAGGTTCTGTACTCATTACTGTGCTTGGATCAGGTCCTGTAAAACATGAATGAGTATTATCTTTTTACAAAATGAAGACAGATACTGCATGGTTATTATTGCCAGTGTAGCCATTTATTATTCAGAATTATTCATAATTGTTAATTTCTTAATTAACATTACTGGTAATCACTTAAAATTAAGGTATATGATTGTTTTTTTTACAGGATTATATGTAATCCTGTATGAAATATTTTTTCTTTTGATTTTCCAATCTTCCAATTGTGTTCACACATCCAGACATGTCAAACTGAAATGCAAGAGGGCTATAGAACTGCATGAGGTAACAACACAAAAACGGCTTTACAACCCAGGAAAACCTGGCCACAGACCATAGTGGGTAACATGTTTGGAGAGTGCCATGCCCTTTGCACAATAAAGACCACTTGTGTAGATTTCCAAAAAGAGAAGCCCCCCCACAGCACCCCCCCACCCCCCACCCAAAAAAAAAAACAAAAACAAAAAAGAAATTTTTGTTTAACCTGTATAATTTTCCTTAAAATAATTTCTAATGCAGAATAACCACAAGTACTGCAGGTGTTATCCTACAGTATGCTTCTGCCTCACTTTAATGCAATTTTGGCTTGACTAATTAGAGATTAAAGTATATAGTAAAACCTTTCTGTAAACTAAGCATACAACTGATACCACACTTGTCCGGATTGCCCAACCCCCAAAATAAAATGGAATCATAAGTCTGGGATTTGTCAACATGTAGGAAGAGTTGCAGTCACAAACTGAATAATTAATAGTATCAAATTTCTGAAATCAAGTGGGCATAATTCGTACATTATAATCTGCAGTTTTATAAATTTTGGATAAAGTCAGTCCTGAAAGAAAGAAGATGGCACAATAGAAAGGCTTATTTCTATATACATGTACTTGCCCAAAATGTATTTGTACATGGAACAATTACCTTACCGTTTTTAACATGAAGATGTGATCTATTACTTTTATAATGAAGTAATTCTCCTGAAGATGACCTGTATTCCAAACAACAACAATAGAAGGCCTCATCTGACATCTCTGTATTCCTTATGATCAAATGTGGGTACTCTTTGTTTGAACCTTCATATTTGCCTGTTGTTTCCTTATTTATATCCAACCTTATTACTGTCTCACCAGAAATTTTTTCCCAATATATCTGATAATTTGGTGGACCATATTTTATATCACATTCAATCATTGTTTTATCTCCATACTTCACATTAACTAATGAATTGGTCAATTTTAACACCGGCTCTGTAAATTAAACATACTAGAACTAGAATAAAATCATAAAATCAACTAATATGTCAACCAGGTAATAGAATGCTGATGTAAGTAGTGGAACAAAAGAATATACTTTGGCAAATTTTGTGATATGCTACAATGTATATCTTAATTAAGAAGGTATTATCCATATACACTTTAGACCAGTCCCATGGCTTCCGCGCAAATTTATATGACAAATTGATCTTGATGACTTCAATAATTGATGGTGGCACCAATTACACTTCATTTTATTTTAAAACATAAATTTTAAGTATTGATTAAGATTACTCCTTTCAGAGCATTATTTTGGAAGTCATTTATCAGTGTTAACAGTTAAATACAGACAATGATGAAACAATGAAAAGCAACACAATATCAAATAAAGGGGGAAAATGGTGGCAGAGTGGTTAAAGTAGTTAGTCTTCTATTGATCACATGCCTGACAATACTTAAGTTGCAGGTTCGAGCATCACTGCAGGAAGGTTGTGCTCGAATGTGATTTAAATGGGCAGTCATTGCTTATTTTCTCCAGCCCAATAAAAACTTAGCACCAAGTTATAAGTGAAAAATTGCTGAAAGTTGCATTAAACACCATTCAAACATACAAACAATAAATCTCATATAGGTCGTTCCTCTTGTTTTAAAAACAGATTTTGACCCACTGGTTAATCTTTTTACATAGGGTTCTATGTTACACTATGATTATGTCTTTCAGACCAATAACAGAAACCTAAATTCAATATTCTAATATATGCTTTGAGAACATATTAGGTTTCTAATTATCATAGAGCCCACTGTGACATCACAATTAGAATTGATGTCATAAACAAACAACTTCCATTCAAGTCATGACCATAAAATTGGGGTTGGGGTTAGGCAAAAGAGAAATAGACTCTTACATGAGTAATTTTGGATTATCAGATTTCTCTAATCTCAATAATCTAATCTTAGAAATGTAATATCCAATATTTAATATCTTACAATCTGTATAAGATGAACACATTAATGGTCCCAGCATCAATGTTGAATATCCTATCAGCATCATAAACTATTTCTGTACAATAGAGAATGGCTCACAGGATTATTAAGTTGAGCTAAAAGTTATTGTTGATACTTGGTAGGTTCAGTTTTATATTTATATTACATGTACCTTGCAGTTCCAGTGTAATAGGACCACTCACGGCATCAATGTCTTCTTCATCAAATACTTTACACACATAATTTCCACAGTCCTCACTCTCAAAATTATGGATAATTAAAGACGGATTCTGTATGTCTCCCTGAGAATATTTTGAGCCTAATGATGTGTCAACTGGTTTACCATTAAACAACCAAATTATTCTGTTACGGCCTCTTGGAACATTTACTTTCAATTCTACTTTAGAACCAATAGTCTTTAGATAACTGTCTTTTACAGCTAAAACTTCAAAATCTAGAAAAACAAGTGTGTACACTATTATATTTACATGTATATGGTTGAAGTTAATATGTCACAATTTCAGACGAAAAATCTCTTTTTACTAAATAACAAATACTATTTTACAGTTTAGTTTTGTATGTCCTAAAAAAATATTGCTGAATATTATTATAAAATAGGTTTGGAGTGCAAGAAACAATATTTTTAAAAATGTTTGTGCAATAATATACAATTACTGTCTTTTGATGAGGTAAATGTGTGGAGTTATTGACTTTTGAAAAAACTGTTATTCACCGAGCCCAGCGGGCGAGGTAAATAACAAAGAGTTTTTTCAAAAGTCAATAACTCCACACATTTACCGAATCAAAAGACAGTTATTGTTTTATTCAATAAAAAAGGATATTCACTAAAAATAAAATGGTTATTCACCGCGGGAAAATGCATGCGATTGTTATTTAAAAAAGGGAATAACCGGGATTCTATAAATAACAATCGCATGCATTTTCCCGCGGTGAATAACCATTTTATTTTTAGTGAATATCCTTTTTTATTCAAATTTTTCAGTCACATTATTTTTATACAAAATGTTTTATATATTATTGAATAACTCTTTTTACTGCACAGCACAACTGTCAAAACAGAATTCTAACATGTTGATGATATGACAACTATTCTGTAAATTAACTTTGACAGAGGGAGAGGATATTAATTCTTTTTTTTATATTTGGCTAAGCCGAACTGTAGCATGAACTGTAGATTTATTATTCAATGGAATTCTTATATTGGAGCTGTATTTAAAAAGAAGTGTCTTATAGTAATGGAAAACAATTTATTTAGTTTGTTTGTTTTTGAATGTTGTTTTACACCACGTGAAGCAATTTTTCAGCTATATCATGGCCATATGTTTTTGTTGGGAGAGGAAGCCAGAGTACCTGGAGAAAACCCGACCTTCAGAAGGAAAACTGGCAATCCTTGTTAATTAAGATTGGAGTAGCGCACTAAATTCATTTCATTAATTTATTAAATGTATTGGCTGTTGTGTTTAGCTAACAGTGCAAAGCCTATCTCTGGACTATCTTAAGGGTGTTTGTGCATTTCCTTGGGTACTCTTCAGGGTTTCTAAATTGGTGAAAATCATATCTGACATGACACCTGGAAAATTTAATGTAATATAGCTGACATTATTCCACTGGTTGTAAGGATTCTCTCATTACTCAATGAAACTTGGTGTCTAAGTGAAAGCAAATAATGTTAACATTTTCCCCTATGCACTAATCATTAAGAGGCTGTTGGGCATATGATTTGAAAGTAATGAAGCACATGCATACAATATACATGTAAGAGAATACTGCACACCTTCTAAAGGTAACATATGTTCTGCAGGTAATACAAAAAATTCTATTCATACTACATACAAAGACAAATAAAGTCAACTGTATAACAAATATGTTAACATAATATGTATACCATTTATAACATAATACCTTTATTGCCTGCACATCACATTTGGGAACAATTATGATGTTTACCTTACATGCAGGCAATAATTGTTTTTATTATACCAAACATTTACAAACCTGATGACAAAAAGAAAAAAAATTTTTTTTGTAAATAGACCATGAGACGATTGTAAACTTTTTTGTTAAAATTTCAGAATGCAAACGGATGCAATTACAGACAGACATAGATCACAAAATTTTGTTCTGTGAACAACAGTGTAATTTTGGAATGCATAACGGGTGCATTTACAGACAAACTTGGTATATGAACATTTGTTACCAGTGAACAACAGTGTTTTTTTGCTAATTTTTGAAAAAAAAACTTCAGATTTATTTTATAACTCATATATATAGTGAAGTAAAAAAAAATAAAGTTTAGATATAATTAGGTATGACCACTCTAAAATGGATAGGAATAAAACTTGTGGAATAGAAATATATCCCCTTTTTATCATACAAGTGATTAAGATTTGGGTGGGGACTATAATAAAAGTTTATTAATCAATTACGCTATTTGTGTGCTAAAGAACCGCATGTATATTTTCATGGTCAAGGTCAATGATGACCATTCAACAGTGAAGACCCGAATCTGTTTCTAATCTGGTTCATGAGTTACATTTTGAACTTGAAATTAAGAAGAGAAAAAAACTCCTATAAGGAATCTTCAAAATTCTTTGAGCGACATGTAACAAAAAGTCATGATCAGTCATTGACCATTGTAAAACACCTTTCATTGCAACATCTTTTATGGTTTCAAGGTTTATCCTCACACAATGTTTCAGTGTCATGGGAGATAACTCTGTAAATAAAAAGGGTCCATTTTGTCAGGGTAATTAACTACAAAAGCGGAATATCTACTAGGTCCATGGTATACACAATGTTCGTATGACATGCTGGAAACACAATTTTGTAATAATAATACACAGAAGCATACTAATAAGTCTTTCTACTCAGAATGTGGAAAACCATAATATTAGCAATAGGTCCAGGCTATCCTCTCGAAAAGTGGAAAGCCTGAATTTCAGCTGGTAGCTACCAATCCATATATCTATGTTGGTCTCAACTTTAAACTTTTCCTACATACTAGTATCTTTTGCTCTAGGTCTTTTTAATTAATATTGCTAACCTCTAAGAGTTTTTTGTAATACAAGAATTTTTGCAGTCTTAAGATTTTTTTTCAAGTCTGGAGCCAGCTCCCATCAGCTCTGGTGAGTGCATAAAGGTTGATATATATGTTCACATTTTTTCTAACTATATCAAACTTTTTCTTTAGATTATACAATAATTACAATTTACTGGTTAATGTCTCTGAGCCACCTTTTTAAATAAATCGTGTGATTATGGCATTCCAAGCATAATTTATAATGGCATTATTATATTGCTATTTCTACTTTCACTTTACACTACATCAAACTAATTTTGCGGTAGAGTAATTCATAAAACTATGTTAAAATATTTATTTCTTTACAGAATTTTTTTTTTTCATAACACAATGATGGTTTATTTTTACTACAATGTGCACAAATGCACATTAATAACATGCCTGCATTTCTCAAAACCTTGTTACTCTCATGATACCTAACATGAGAGTTAAAATTTTTACCAGATACCAAAAGTAGAATTTGCAACTTTATGGCACCAGCAGATCTCATGCGACAATGGCTAAAAATTGACAAAGTCTGAAAACAGGAAACAGATTCTGAGAGGTCTTAAAATAAATCCCACAATATGACATTCAGACGATACAAAGCTACTAACAAAATATAAGTATTGTATCATTTATCATTGCTGAGAAAAATGTGATGGAAAATGGTTACAGATGGAAGCACACACTAACACACACACACTCACACTTATTCATAGACTGAAAACTGCATATCCCTATCCTCTATGGGAAGAGGGGTATAACAACAAGTGTGGACTGTGAGCACTCTCACAAAGGGATACCCCCGCTTCGCTTTCAAGTCTAATTATCTCCCCTTAATGATATCGGAGGTCAATAAAATCCTTCATGCACATCTAAATATTATGTACTTCCTTTATGCTAAGTTTCATTAAATTTCATCAAGCGTTTTAGGAGGAGTTGCGCTTACAAGGAACGTGGACCGACGGACAGACAGACAGACAGGGTGATTCCTATATACCCCAAAACAAGTTTGCGGGGGGTATAATTAATGCTATGAAGTATAAACAATGTTTCTAAATGCCTAACAACCACTGCAATCAAATTTTGAAACACAAATCCAATTATATTATTTTTTTATTATTTATTTACTTACTGTTTTCTGCATCCTTGTGTTCTGAAATAAAATTTGTAATATAAATATAAAGTGTGAGTATATGTTTGTTAGAAAAACTTTCATTGCTTCAGGTTTTACAGTTTTAAAGCACAAAAATTTATCTGCATAGGTTTTCATTGCCAGGAGAGATAACTCTCAACTACTACAGAAGTTCAACCATACATGATACCATAATAAGTTTGATATTTTTTTAAAAGCTGAATATTTCAGGAACTTGAGGACAAAGTTTTACTGGTTATAATTGAACATAAAAATGTTGAGAGTCAATAAATAAACATGCACTATTTTTGGTAGAAATTGAAAGTAAAAGTAGATTTTTACACCATTCTTATATGCAAGAAACGGAAAGTAAAACTTTGAAAGAATGTTGACCTGGTGGATATTTTTATGGGATAAAAAGGTAAACAGTCTAGGAAAGTCAAAATCATTACATTTAATATAGCCAAAGAGGCAACAAACAATGGTGATCCTACACCACTGGGATAAACTGCAAATCTTTATTAAGAAACACAAAAAAAGGAGGTCCAGGGTATTTTAAAATCCAATTAAACTACACCTTCTATTGCTGACACCTATTTTACAAAAAAATTGTAAGTTCTGCCAAAATAATTGCAAAAAAAGTATGACAATTAAATTTACAAAAATAGGGCATCTAATGGGACATTAAATGATACCCCGCCACGATATTCATCAATAGTTAAATGTATTTGTATATATTAGTATACTATACTGTATATAAAATACATCCACTATATACTAGTATATAGAGACAGAAAGAAATGAGTTATCTTTCTTAGACCAGCAAATTTCATTATTGTCAAATTTGAAAATTTATAAAGTGGCAAAACTCCAATAATATTTTTCGGATCATCCTGAAAATTGAACTTGACCTGTATTTTATTGTACTGAACAGCCGTGCAAAATATCATTCAAATCCCTTGAGGCGTTTTCAAGTTATCATCTGGAAACCTTCGGGGGACGGACAGAGTGACAGACGGACAGACGGGCGGACGGACAGACACCTAACGAAACTGAGGGTATAACATAATACCTCCCCACTTCGTGTGGCGGGGTATAAAAATGTTTGGTACCTCCTTACTTTCTTACTTTTTTAATGTTTAAATTAATACAGTTCTATTTTGATAATCAAATCTGCTTTTGTTCTACAGTTTCATTAAAAATTACTTTCCTGCAAAATGTACAACAGGACACAAAAAGTTGAATTTGTTCATTTATTTACTTCAGATAATCTATATTTAATACTGAATAAAACAGAAAGAAAAGGGTAGCATATGTTTATACACAGATAAATAAATTTATTTCACCATGCGCAAATATAACAAAACAATATGGGAGTAGAAAACATATTTTGAATGTTAATTAAACTAGTTTGTCTATTAATTAATTTCTAAATATTAGCATCCACAATAGATTTACGGATAAGTTTCATTAAATACAGTGATTTGTTTTTTTGTTTTGGTTAAACAGGTTATTTCAATCCAGTACCTTGGGGTGGCTAAGTGGTTTTAGGTAGTCAGCCATCTACTAACTGACCACCAGTATGTCATTAGGTAAGCCTTAATTGAGAAGGACTGCCAGTTTTCCTGTCTTTCTCTCTGGGGTTCTCACAGGTACTCCAGTTTTATCATTAAATTAAAAATGGTGCCATGATATAGCTAATAGTGGCAATTAAGATTATTTAGACAAACAAGCCATTGGTGGATCTAGGATTTCTAATAGTGGGGGAGGGCAGCTCTGGACACATTTTTTTAACACTGGAGCTTAAAGATAATGCTGCTTCATAAGGGTGACTCAGAAACAACCACCTCCACCCCCTCCAATGGATCTTCAAATGCAAGCAAAGAGTATCCTGGCTTTATTATCTGGAAAACTGTTTATCAAATTGAAACTGAATAAGTTAAATAACTGTCATTAAGTTATTGGACAATGAAACAACCACTGATTAACTTTTTTTTATACAAATAAAATTTCAAGACAGAATAAGACAACTTGAACATTTATCAAGTTAAATTTTACATAAATGTTAAACTAAAACAAGTGTGGACTGTGAGCTCGCTCACAAAGGGATACACCACGCTTCACTTCAAGTCCAATTATCTCCCCTGAATAATATCCGACAGCGACCAAAATTCTTCATGCACATCTACATATGATGTACTTCCTTCATTTAAAGTTTCATAAAAATCTGTCAAACGGTTTAGGAGGAATTGCACTTACGAGGTCTCACACTGAATACTATATTTTAAAAGTACAAGTCCAATTATCTCCCCTGAATAATATCAGACAGCGACCAAAATTCTTCATGCACATCTACATATGATGTACTTCCTTCATGTAAAGTTACATCAAAATCTGTCAAGCGGTTTAGAAGGAGAAGCGCTTACAAGGGATGTGGACAGACGGAAAGACGGACGGACAGACAGACAGGGTGATTCCTATATACCCCCACAAACAAGTTTGTGGGGGTATAATTATGTAAACAATAACATGTACTTACTGTTAATCAAAGTATTATGTTTGTTTCCAGCAATAAACTCATCTGTGTTGACATTAGTGTATTGAAAGCAAGAAAATAAATGATGTTCACCATCGATTATATCTGTAAACATATATTCAAAACTTAAAATAAATTAAAAAAATTCTTGTACATTGTTTTTCATTACCAAGCTTACTTGTACTACTATATATACATGTAACAAATTTCATTTTTATCAAATGAACACTTACCATTATGTACTTAAAATAAAAATGCAAAAAATTAAAAGAAAGAGAACTTTTTCTAAACAATTTTGCATAAAATTTTCTTAAAAGTTATCTAATACACCTAGCAATTAAGTAGTTTCTCAAAGAAAAAGTAGAATATTGGATACTAACTGTGTTTCCTTCTTTAGTAAATGCATAGTAGAATTATTGCTGTTGAAGTAAACGCAATGGAGCATATTACTGCCAGAGCTATCACTGCCTCATTGTTGCTCCCTGAATAAGAACCAAAATAATTAGAGATTAAATATATTATGTATCTACTTGGTTCACTGCAAGACAATATAAATTTATTTGTAGATACTTTAAAAAAGTACAAAAGTGATCAGGAGAAAGCAAGTCCCCCTGGATAACCCTACAGGTGGCATTACATGTTTTATGTGGAAAATTGGCAGTGAAAAAACATTGTAAGTCTGAATATTGATCATCACTACAAAAATATGCTTAAAAAATAAGGTTTGGGGTAGTTTGTAGGTTGTCCTTCAAACCTGATATGTATATCCAGCTAGAGAAAATGATTACCATGCAAAGAACATTTACCCATTGTACATAAATATACAGTTGATTCATGTTTCCTTACTGTACATGTTGTAACTGAAGGGTTCTTTATGGAATTAATTATACACAACCTGTAATTTATACATGAATAATAATAATAATAATAATAATAATGACTTTATTTAAAGAGGGTTACACAGTTAGCAATACAACTAATCTTCCCTGAGGCCCTCATGAAAAAATTACAAATTAATAAACAAAAATATATAAATTGACAATAACATACAAACATGAGTGTGGTAATGAAGTAACAATATTACAACAAAAACTGCTGTCATCGGTCTTGTGACAGATATTTCTTAATACAATGTTTAAAAGTTTGTGTGTTTTTAGTGTTTCTATAACATGGTGGTAACTCATTCCATAAAACAGCACCAGAATATGCAAATGACTTTTTGTAAAGTTCAGTAGTTTGTTTTGGTACCATAAGATTTCCATCTAACACATTTCTTAAGCCATAATGAATATTAGACGAGAGATAATTAAACTTTTGTATAAGGTATTCAGGGGCATCTCCCTTCAATGTTTTATGTAGAAGTAAATATTTATGATATTTGATTCTTAATTGTACTGTCATTATGCCCAGTTGCTTAAAAAGTGGTGCTGAAGGGGCTAAAGGGTCTGTATCTAAAATTAATCTGGCTGCCCGTTTTTGCAGTTTTAGTATTCTGTCAAGGCTGTCATTGTTACATCCTCCCCATATTATACAGCAGTAATCAATTAAGGGTAATATGTATCCATTGTAGAATATTTTCTTAGTTTCCAGATTCAGAAAACTTTTTATTTGTGATAATAAATAAATTCTTGATGAGATATTTTTACATATCATATCAATTTGCTCCTTCCATATAAGATTTGCATCAATTTGAATGCCTAATATTTTTTCACATGCCGAAACATTAAGAAATTCTGAAAAAATTTCTAGTCTTGGTTGAATTTCTATTGTAGACAATTTTGGTTTTGTACCAATTAACATACATTTTGATTTGCTGGTATTTATGTACATATTATTTTCTCTGCACCACACTTCAACAGAGTTAAGTTCATTTTGCATTTCTTTTTCTAACATATAAACATTCTTCCCAGATAAATGTAATGTTGAGTCATCTGCATATAGATCAGTTGTACAATTTTTAATATACAAGGGCAAATCATTTATAAAAAGAACAAACAGCAAGGGTCCAAGTATAGATCCCTGAGGAACCCCAAATTCAATGTTCCTCTTTTCTGAGAAAACATTACATAATTTTACTTGTTGAGTCCTTTCTGATAAATAGGACTTGAAAAAATTAACAGTGTTATCACAAAATCTGTATACCTCAAGTTTTTGACAGAGTATCATATGATCAACAACATCAAAAGCCTTTTTAAAGTCCACCAATACTGCAAGATTTATATTACCATTGTTCATTTCTTGTAGCCACTTGTCAATAATGTTAATAAGAGCAGTTTGGCAGGAATGATTTGGCCTAAATCCTGATTGTGCAGGATGTAATAGCTTAAATTCTGACAAAAATAAATTTACATGATGAGCAACATGTCTCTCAATAATTTTTGAGAGAGTTGGGAGAACAGATATAGGTCTGTAATTATTTGTTAACAAACGATCTCCAGCTTTATATATTGGAGTTACTTTTGCATTTTTTAGTTCTTTAGGAAAACAGCTGGTATCTATCATTCTATTAAAAATATATGTAATAGGAGATGCTATGTAAGGAGCACACAGTCTTAATACTTTTGCCCCAATGTTATCACATCCCGAGGATTTGTTAATATCTAATTTACTTAATGCAGAATATACTTCATCTACTTTAATTGGGGGAATAGAAAATTTTTTGTTTGAATTATTCATCTGCTTTTTTATGAAGCTCGACAGTTTGTCAAGCTTTAAAGGAGTTTGAGGGAAAAGATTATTATTCCTAATTTGGTCAACACAGGAGGTAAAGAAGTCATTAAACGTCTCCGCTAATTCTTTTTTATTAGTAATTATATTGTCGTTCACTTTTAGTTTATTTGGAATAATATTTGTTTTAGGGTTTAGACTATTAATGCAGTTCCAGAGGTTTCTTGAATGTCTATTGTCTTTGACCATATCATTATAATATTGTTTTTTGGAGTTTACTGTGATAGATTTTGTTTTATTTCTCCAATATTTATATTCATCCCACATTTCTTTAGCTTTATATTTATCTCTCTTAATTCTAGCATAATTAATTTCTTTATTGTACCATTCTGGCTGTTTGTCTTTTTTAACCCTTTTTTTGATTAAAGGGACATGTTTATCCAGTATATTGTTTAATATTTGGTAAAATATTTCAAGACATATTGAAGGGTCACTTTCAAATTCAACAGTATTAAATGGAGCATATTCAATATCAGATATAAACTGAGCCTCATTAAAGTTTTTAAAGTTTCTATATTCAATAGTATTGTGTGTTTCCTTACTGTTTCTCTTTTTTCCCTTCCTTGTTAAACACACAGGGTAGTGGTCACTTATTGCTATTTTACTAACATGAGATTCATGGACCATTTCAAGATTATTAACATAAATATGGTCAATTAAAGTATTTGTTTCTTTAGTAGTTCTGGTTGGCTCCTGAATTACTTGATGAAAGTGATAAATATTCATAAGATCAACCCACTTTTGTGGGAGTTTCTGAGGCAACATAAAATTTAAGTTAAGATCCCCCATGATAATTACATGCAACTAAATAAATTACATAAGTAAGAAAACCCATCATGTACAGGATTTTCTAAACACCAAAAGGTACAAACTCATAAAACTTCTGAAACAATGATTTTCCTCAAATCCTTGAGATTTTCCTCACAATTTTTCAGACCAATCAGGTCAATATTTGACTTGAGGAAATGCTCAAAATATATTTTGAAGAAATTCTACCTCACATGCTTAATTACATTTTGCCTCTTCAAGAAATTTTTGAAAACTACAACTATTGATGCGTTATTCTTATTTATGTACCTTTATTTTCAACAGAAGGCTTAACCATGTTGTCTGTTGTTGTTGGTAAGGGTGTTGAAGTTGTTAGACTATTCATTGGTTGGACCTCAGGTTTTGAAGACTCAAAAGTTCTGCAAAAAGTACATGTATTTAAAAATGTATATAACATTTATTTACATATCATAATGACCAATAAATAAAGGTGTTTCAGAAATTTTAGGATTTTCATATTTTTTGATTAAGCACGACTTCAATTGATGTTTTTGGTTCCTTGGTTCTGATAAGCAAAACACTGCAATTCAATAACGCAATCAACTCTAGACCAGTACTGCCGGTTTTATTAAAGAATTGAATGCATTCTTTTGAAGTTTAATTTACGTATGAAACCACTGACTGAAGCACATTTTCAAGAAAATGTGCACAGGGTCAACGCTTTCATACATGTACGTTAAAGAAACTTCAAAAGAATGCATTCAGTTCTTATAATTACATTATATATCAATAAGTGTGGAAAATTCATAACAAAATTGAGTAAATATCTGATTTTGTTTTGATATATTACTATGCCATGATGTAATATTGTGGACCTTACTATGGTACACTGTTTTTGATGTTTCACCAAGAATTGAAAGATGACATGAAGATCATGTGTTATGACCATGTGACCAAATTCAACCAATCAATCAATGAAATGCATACATCATGTAATTATACTGTTGTGTTTGTAATTTCTCTTAAAATATTGAAGACATACATATATTATTAGAGACGAGGTGGAAAGAAAGGATATATAATGTACTATTATACTTTCTGTAAGAATATCCTTTAATAGAAATATTTTACTATTTAGACATATATTTCTAAAAGAATTGTGCTCCGTGCACTATGCCCTCATAGTTTCTCCACCTGCCTAAGAAAACTATTGATTTGGATGTCAATCAATTGTAATTCACGCGAATGGGCGGGGTTAACTTGTAATCAATGATTGATCACTGCTGCACTTTAAATAAGGTATTTTTATCCTAGACAACAGAAGAAGCCGATCATAATGTATAAGGTATAACGTCTACAAAAAAAACAAAGCGGCGGTGAAAGCCAGAAAATGTCCAGGTTTGGGAAGGACGATCTCAATAAATTTTGTAAAGAATACTTTACATCACAACGTGGCGGGGTATCATTTAATGTTCCATTAATGCCCCATTTTTCTTCTTGTTATAATTTTCCAAGTCAAGACAGTCAATATAATAATTATAATAATGTTGTGCTTAGCATTCACTATTTTGGCATAGTGAATGCTAAACACAACATTATTATATAACTATATATATATTTTACTGTCTTACTAGTATTTTTATAACAGGCAAAGTTACAGTACCGGAACTATTAAATAACTATTTTACTTTTACTCAAAACTACACTTTTTGTTAACATGAAGTCAAAGTAAAACTATATATTTTGTATAATTGATTGAACACAGCTGTATTTCTTGGTAGAAAAATAAAATTAAACAATAATGTCAATTATTCGTTGGATACCTCAATCAGAATTAAGAAATTATTGTAATGTTGTAATCATTTTATACTAGTTAATACATATCTGGGTTGAAAAACCTAACTGTCCACTACCTCTCCCCATATTTTCTCTAAGATCAGTAAGAAATTTGTAGAATCAATATTTTTTTAGTTTGAGATCTGGATTGACTATGTTTAAAAAAATAGGTAAAGCTAAATCTGCCTGCCTATTACAATGTTTGGCTTAAACTTGCAAATTAATAAATTTACTGGTGATGAATTGATTTAGATAATGATGTCTGAGTTTACAGTAAGGAATATCTTAACAACTAATTACAGACAAGATTTCATTTAAAACAAAATAATATGTTCATCTGTTATGATGTTTTTAGTTTATTTTTAATTTCAGTACATTTTCTTCAGGTATTCTATTCTATCCTCTGTTTAGGGTAAAAATTGCTTACTTAGTTGTAGTACTGGTTTGTAGTGGAATGCAATCCATGGACTTTTCTGGCCTGTAGTATCCACTGTGACACTTATTTACACACTGGTACACTATAATGTAATATTTTTTAATTACTGTGTACATGATTTAAAACACTTTGCTTTCAATACAAAGAATTACAATTCCATGTGTATGTGCATTTATTGGGAGTTGACAGTCAAACAAATCTGAATAACCATATTGGTAATTTACTAGTACTAAGTATTTTTCATATACAATACACCAGAGGTACATACATTTACCTACATGGAGGTTCAATTTCATAAAAGAATACAAAAAGAAGTGAAACTTTGATAATAAGAAGAGAGAGTTTAAATGTCTATTTTTCAAGAGATTTCTACTAAAAACAAGAAACCAGAAAGAACTAAAACAAACATTACTGAAATAAAGAAAAAAACATACAATTTGAAATCTATACCATATCCATCTTCATATTTACCTCCTTATAACATATGATATTGCTTTAAGTATGTACACGATTGACTTTCCTTAACATTTGCTCCCATTTATCACTGAATATACACAAAAATTACAAACAGTTTATAGGGACAGTTAAATAATATTATTGTTGTTTTATAGTGGGCATAATTCAAATCAGAGAAAAACAGCAAACAGTTACAAACTACTGATGGAAGACAGTGTGACAATGATTCACAGTGAAAATAAAATCAGCAAAAGACTTTATTTTGAATTAAAAAAAAAGAAATGTAATGCTAAACTACATTTAAAAATTAGAATTGCTGAATAAAAATACTGTATTTGCATATAAGTGTGCTTAAAAATACAAATACTAGTATTACACAGTATACACAAGGAGTTCTTTTCTACCATTATGTATACAGTATTACAATGAAAATTCAATATTTGAAAAAAATTTTACTTACTCATATTCAGTTCCTGAGTTGTTTGATTACATTTTTGTGTTTTAATACAACGATCATTGTGATTTATGGTAAAAAAAAAGTTATCAGTGGGTTCTTCTGGAACATAATATTGTCTATAGTTGCAGTAGCATTGCCTGTCTTCTGTAGTGCTTCCATCATCAAACACTTCCATACCCTCCATGTCAACACATAATGTTTTTTTATATTTACAATTTTCAACGCCATTTTCTCTGTATCTGTTGGACTCGAACTGTGTTGGCATAAAGTAATTGCCATAACAGGCAATTTCTTGAATACTTTTCTGTAAGGTATTATATCGTGGTAAATGTCCTGGAAAAGAGAAGTTTATTCAATAATATCCAAAGAAAAATGTATTAATGTGATAAATTTTGCTTTCATTGAAAAAACAATATCAAGTTGATAGCTGGCTTGTTTTTAGTGAAAAAAGTCAAAAAAGTTGGTGAAATTAAAAAAATAGTGTACTTAAAGTATAAAAACAAAACTTGAAAATTGGTATACTATATATCAAAATATTCACAGTACCTTCTAAACGTCATTTTTTTTACCATGATATGGGTGTGACAGCATATACCACAGTCAATGAATAATATACTCCATATTGTTTAATATCCTACCTCCTGTAAGAATCCGTAATCTGTGTTGGCTGATTGATGTCATGTGGTGAACCCATATTTTAAAAACATTTTTAGTAGATTTTAAAAAGGGTGATTAGGCAACAAGAGTTAGCATTCTTGGAGAAATTTAAACACACGTACAGTATCAAAATTATTTTGTTTAAATTTCAATATTTTAGGATGGGTGGTAGGACATATTGATTAGAGAGGCAGTTACTGACTTAATACAAGATATACACAGAAAGTAATTTCTGTTGGGGCAAACCCATAGCACAAAGGCCTCTGTGACTAATAGTAATCATGAATCATGTTACTTTGTCTCTTTTGTTATGTGGATGGAGTTTGTAGTTTATTGTTTTGATAAAGTTTTTAACTTGTAAAGGTATTATTTTTAACTATCAAAACATGTATGGTCTCTTGTATTTTCAAGTACAGCTTACATATAGGTGTAACACATTTTTACCAGTCCACAGTAGACATGGGCAACACTTGTTTACAATGCACACCCTTTACAGTGGACATGCCTTTTTCTTTTGATTTAAGACTTGAATAATATGTCAAATATATAGAAGCAGATAATAACATAGATGTATATTTATAATTTGTACAAAGTAAACGATAATGTGCTGTCCACATTGAACAGATAAAAATACAAAATACACCTCAGACGTTTACAAAACATAATTGTAATGTTCAATTTCAGGATATAAATTTAATATAGTGTTTTGTTTATACTGGTACAAATAAATGACTGTAAAGCCATCGTATATAAGATACCTTTAGAAATGTTGTGATATGACATACAGCACTCAATCAGCTGATTTGGGTTTTCTGTTATCAAACAATGATATTTGTTTTCATCTGTGCAAGTTTCTTCAGCTCTCAAATGCCAGTCATGAAGGGATTGTGGACATTTTGGAACAATTATGAGATCACCTTGGCACTGACATAGTATAAAAGTCACAAAGCCATTGGTCAGAAAAACAACAACCTATTGAAAAAAAAAGAGAAAAAAATTTTAAGTCCATAATTACATGTACTAGTATTATTTCTTGCATTACAGTTGACTAACTGGAATTTAGATATCAGTGAGATGGGCCCCACCGACCTTGAGGTCAAGGTCAAAGGTCATCAACAGTGGTATGTGACACATCGCCTTGATATTATCTACCCACATTCCGCATATCAAAAGCCTACCTCAAAAGATAAAAAAGTTACAACTTGAACATGAATTGTTATTCAGAAAGCAATAATGTGACCTTAAGGTCAAAGGTCAACAACCATGGTATGTGACACATCGCCTTGATATTATCTACCTACATTCCAAATATCAAAAGCCTATCTCAAAAGATAAAAAAGTTACAGCCCCACATGAATTTGTAATACACTAGAGGCTCTTAAGAGAACCTGACTTACAAAAAAATTTTTTAAGACAAGACTTTTCTTGCAAATTTTGATATTAAATGCTAAAGAGTTTATGTGAAGATGCTGCTTCTATGAATGTTGCCATGTTGAATTTACAATCAGCAGTAGGAGTGTTTCTGAGAAGAAGCAGTTTTTATGTTTTTTCATAGGTTAGTATGTTATGTGATGTTCCATAGTGGCAGCAATCTTGTATTTTGGACCAAAACAAAAACTCAAAATTGGTAGAGGACCATACAATATCACATATCCTAAAATCTGCCAAGCTGTTTGTGAGAAAAAGAATTTTAAAATCTCAGCCAGTCAGAATGCATTTGCAGCTCTGGCAGCCATGTTGAATTTCCTATCGGCTCGAAACATACTTAAAATAATAAGATTACTATCTAAGATTCACTTCTGCATTATTTGGTTAAATTGTGTGGAACTGAGTTTCAGAGAAAAAGCTGTTTGTATGGTTTTCCCATAGGGTCCTATTTTAAGCTGTGTTCCACCATGGTGGCCATCTTGGAATTTAGATCACCACAAAAAACTCAAATTTTGTAGAGGACCATCTAAGGTACATTTGTGCAATATTTCAAATCAATCTGCTAAGCGGTTTGTAAAAAGAAGATTTTAGAAATATCAGCCAATCAGAACCCATTAGTTGCCCTGGAAGCCATGTTCAATTTGCAATTGGCTCAAAAAACTCAAAATAATAAGATAAATATCCATTAATCATTCCTTCATAATTTGGCTTCATTGTGTGGAACAGTTTCAGAGAAGAAGTTGTTTGTATGTTTTTCCCATAGGGTCCTATAGTAAACTATGTCCTGTGATGGCGGCCATCTTGGATTTTGGATCGGAACAAAAAACTCAAACCTTGTAGAGGACCACATAAGGTACATTTCTGCTATATTTTAAATCAATCTGCCAAGCAGTTTATGAGAAGAAGATTTTTTAATTTCAGCCAATCAGAATGCATTAATGGCCCTGGAAGCCATGTTGAATTTGCAATTGGCTGGAAAAACCCAAAATAATAAGATAATTATCCAACCTTCATTTCCTTATTAATTTGGCTTCATTGTGTGGAACAGTTTCAAAGAAGAAGTTGCTTGTATGTTTTTCCTATAGGGTCTTATGTTAAACTATGTCCTGCGATGGCGGCCATCTTGGATTTTGGATCGGCACAAAAAACTCAAACTTTGTAGAGGACCATCTAAGGAACATTTCTGCAATATTTCAAATCAATCTGCCAAGCAGTTTATGAGAAGAAGATTTTTGAATTTCAGCCAATCAGAACACATTAATGGCCCTGGAAGCCATGTTTAATTTGCAATTGGCTCGAAAAACCCAAAACAATAAGATAATTATGCAACCTTCATTTCCTTATTAATTTGGCCTCATTGTGTGGAACAGTTTCATAGAAGAAACTGTTTGTATGTTTTTCCTATAGGGTCCTATGTTAAACTATGTCCTGCGATGGCGGCCATCTTGGATTTTGGATCGGCACAAAAAACTCAAACTTTGTAGAGGACCATCTAAGGAACATTTCTGCAATATTTCAAATCAATCTGCCAAACAGTTTATGAGAAGAAGATTTTTGAATTTCAGCCAATCAGAACACATTAACGGCCCTGGAAGCCATGTTTAATTTGCAATTGGCTCGAAAAACCCAAAACAATAAGATAATTATGCAACCTTCATTTCCTTATTAATTTGGCTTCATTGTGTGTAACAGTTTCATAGAAGAGGTTGTTTGTATGTTTTTCCTATAGGGTCCTATGTTAAACTATGTCCTGCCATGGCGGCCATCTTGGATTTTGGATCGGCACAAAAAACTCAAACTTTGTAGAGGACCATCTAAGGTACATTTCTGCAATATTTCAAATCAATCTGCCAAGCAGTTTATGAGAAGAAGATTTTTGAATTTCAGCCAATCAGAACGCATTAATGGCCCTGGCAGCCATGTTTCATATTTGATCAGCACCAAAAACTCAAACTTTGTTAAGAATCACCCAATAAACATTCCTGCCAAGTTTGGTTCCAATTGGCCAAGTGGTTGTGGAGAAGAAGATTAAAATGTAAAAAGTTTACGGCCGACGACGACGAAGAAGACGACGACGACGACGGACGCAAAGTGATGAGAATAGCTCACACTGATCCTTTCGGTCAGGTGAGCTAAAAAAGCAATAATGTGACCTTACGGTCAAAGTTCAAGGTCAAAGGTTATCAACCACGGTATGTGACACATCGCCTTGATATTATCTACCTACATTCCAAATATCAAAAGCCTATCTCAAAAGATGAAAAAGTTACAGCCTAGATATGAATTTGTCATACAGAAGCAATAATGTGACCTTAAGGTCAAAGTTCAATGTCAAAGGTTATCAACTACAGTATGCAACACATCGCCTTGATATTATCTACCTACATTCCAAATATCAAAAGCCTTCCTCAAAAGATAAAACAGTTACAGCCCGGACACAATTAGTTCGGACGGACAGACAAATGGACGAACGCACGGACGGACAAACGGACGAACGCACGGACAGACGCATGGACTGACAGACTGATCACTATATATAGGGCGTCCGCCACAAAGTGGCAGGGCCCTAATTACTGGTATGCTGGCACTTTTCAGAGTTTGCAAAATTTTTTAGTACGAATTTTGTTTTAGTATTTTGATGAAATGAAAATATACTGGTATGTGTAGTCCAATAAAATTGTAACTTCATGTATTCAAATAACATGTTTAATAATGCATATTTTAGTCATTGAAAATGAGACATTCAATTTCTGAACCATACTGAACAGAAGGAAGAATACAGATACATGTACATCATGAACATGTACTTAATAAAATACATTAGACAGAATGTTTGGTCCATATATAGTAAAGGGATCGGGAAGATTTAAGATGTCAATCACTAACAGTCAAAGGAATAGGATGTGTGCCAGACAAACATACAAATAATTCAGCATAGTTAGAAATATGAATTTAATAAGATTTTAATGTTTTTCAATAATTGTTTAGCTTCATAATGGTGACCAATATCAGAATAACAATAGAGGTCTTTAATTGAAGATTGACTTCAATCTATATATCTTTACAAAATGGTCCAAGGGGAGGTCAGATACATGTAAAAGGTCTTGAATCATACACTGATGTAGATCTTGTTTTTCTGATTAGTTTCACATTATCATTATAGTTTTCATGCTAATAGGCACAAACACATCTAAAAATTTGAAAAACAGTCATTAAATGGCAATAAATACTTGGAAATTACTGTAAATGTATGTTGATTTATTTGTAGATCTTGACTTTTTGATATTATATACAGTAGTCCCCCTCTTGAAAGACCACCCTATTTGCAACTAAAAAGTGGTCTTAAAAAAGGGGTAGCCTCTCAAATGGAATTAGTTATGATTAGATTGTAATTACATGTACATGTATAAATATTATAATCAGCAACTTGTTTTTATCTTGTTATGTCCAGGATGTTATCTTTGAAACTAATTTTTACCGCATTTCACAAAATATATGTTTGATATTATGTGTATCAACATTTGCTTTCTTTGTAGGTAAACATGTTAACATACTTTAGATTTATCTGTCCACTGACTATCAATAAAGTTTTATTTATATTGGTCTTAATAAAACTGTTTTCATTCCCAATATCATACATACAATTTGTAGTTCTAACCCACTTTGTGTCATATCACAGTGAAACCTTCATTCAGACCATTCTATGATTCAGAATATTCTTGAGACATCTGCTTTAGAAATGTTTAATTTGTGTACAAATTTCGAAATTCATTGCACAAAGCCAAGTTAATTATTAGTTGCAAATTTTATCTGCCTGATTGAATTTTTAATTCTCAGCACACACATTTTCAAAATGATATACGTGTAATAAATGTAAAAAGTTCAATCGAGGGGTCGCTCGAGAAGGGGACTACCGTAATCTGATAACAGTTTTTCCTATCTATTACAGTCTTCAATACAAAATGAAAAAAAAGTTAGAGAAATTATCTATAAAGGGCAACAACTCCTGTAAGGTCTCGTCTAACAAATTTTGGTCAAAATAAATGGCATGTAGAAATTGAAATTTTTAGCATTTAAGCTCTATTAGATTTATATTTAATAAATAATGGTTTTCAAAAGTTTAGACAATTATTTGCATATTACCCATATGTACTAGTAAACAAATTAAAAACTTAATACATAATAGTCAGGCTATTATAAAGGCCAAATGGTATAATGTGCAGTTTCTAAGAAGATTTTTTAAAATGTCAAAGACGATGGATGCTGGAGGATAACTCACCAAAAACGCAATTTTAGTAATTTCCGTCCATGATTCTTTACAAGATGTCATAACTGCTAATCTTTTTTTCTAAAAAAAAAAAATACAGATTAGGGCAATGTTAAAATTCACTTGTGCTTATGAGATGTCAGACTTGAACCTAAAGGGAATTATTTATTAAGATCGGTCAAAGACATATATGGAATCATGCAGCTAATCCTGGCAGCACAGTAAGCCAAGACGTTTATTTTGAGTATTTAACAGAAATTATAATACATGTATTTAAGGATTATTTTCAATTGCTGGTTAGATTATTGAATTTAGACAACTTTGGGTCATTTTACGCCAATAAACTGTGAAGTATATGTAAAGCATAAACCAAGCCAAAGTCATCTATATCCAATAATCTAACCAACAATTGAAAACAATTCTTATATTTTAAATTCAATATTATAAACAGAAATAATAAAACAATATTTAACCAGTAGTCAAATAGTATTTGCAATTCACAATTATTAGTGTAGTCACTTGTTTAGTTGTGGAGGAATTCATGTTTAGTCAACATCAACTATACATCACATCCTGAAATACCAAGTTAGGTTATACGAAATGGCCAATGTTGCTCAGCTATTGAGTATTTAAACGAAATTAAAATATTTTTAAATGAAGCAAAAACGTATCAATTTGGTTTTGTCAATTTATAATTAAAAACAATTAATAAAAAATTAAATATAATAATATATTTATTTATATTGTTAATACTGGGGACAGATAGACCAAGCCAAACTAGGGGACAAATTAACTGAGGCTGTATCGTCCATGGGACGGAACTACTTGCTACAAAAATCAACGAAGTACAGTCATTCTCAATTAAGTTTGCCATTACTGAAAAATGTGTGTCGCCAGCTTTTTTTCAGATTGATACTGTCAGGGGACTTCATAATCACTCAGATTATCAAATGCATGCATTCTGATAAAACTCTAGTTAAAAAACCGCGTCAAGATTGATAATTTGAGTTTCATACCACCCAAAGTGGCCTAAAAGTGCTAAAAAGTGCATGTCGCCGAGTAAAAGTGCAATATATGGACTATTAGCGTTTCGGTAGAACACAAATTAGGCAACACAATAATAGCTGAAATTGTTTTTACATATATTGTTAAATTAATTTTAGAACCAACCTATACTTAATTTAATCTTTACTTTTAATTTTGAAATTTTACTAATGTCGCCGATTCGCACGTTTCCTACGTTACAAACTTTGTCTTAGCTATCGAACGTTCAAAGAATCTAATATGTAATGGTTAGACATGTTTTATATTCCTCATACAACATATTGTTAGGAAATAATCATTTATTTTGGTCCTTTTTCGAAGTTATAGAAAAAACAGAGTGTCAAACTGGGATTTTGTTGTTTCCAAAATAAGAACGTTTCCTACAATACCGAAAGTTTCAATACATGTTTTTGTAATAACCACAACTCTTGACTTCTATTTTATTTACCCAATCTATGATTAAATAATAATTCATTTATCTCAATCTAGCATTAAACACAAAATATTTTTTGGGAAAAATCTATCTAATTATTTCCTACGTTATGGTTTCCTTCGTTACCAGTTTTTATTTTGTACCGAAAAAATCCTAATCGGATAAATTTTACCAGCATATCTTTCCCTGTTCACCTACCTCGTTTTCGAAATGGAAGGCATGCAGACGATGCAACTTTATATTGAGTTTTTGTGAAGAAAAAAGAGCTTACAGGTAAGCTGAATTTATTTTTTTTGTTTTATAGGCAGGAAATATAAACTTTTGTTCAAAAATGTACCAAAATAGTCATAAATATTCCTAAAAATGAATTCATTTTCACCAATGGGGAGATAACTGCTGCTTATACTAGAACTGAAGCGGTGTAGTATGAAAAAAAAAACGCTTTTCAATAGTAACGTAGGAAACGTTTCCTACGATACCATCACTTCAAGGATCTAATAACCAAATTTTTCTAATGAAAGAGCAATCCTGACTATTATATATTCTTCCTTCCTTGTGTCTCTTTGCTCAATAAGTTTATTTGTCCATCAGTGGTTGGTTGTAGGCTCGTCACTATGTAAAATATTGCTTTATGCATGTTTGAGCACATTTTAAATATCAATTTACGAAAGTTAACAGTTTAGATATCTCTCAAACAATTTTGTTTGACAATGAGAGCTCTTTGTTAATAAACGTTCCACCATGCTATATCCAAAATTTTTTTCCATTAACAAGGTCTTCACAATATTAACATACACCATAAGGTAACGTAGGAAACGCATTTATAAGCACATAGTTCCGATCAGTCTAAATGAAAACTATCTGCATTTTATGTTCAAATACACGTTAAAGTTCTTGCAAGTTTAAAGGACAAAGCATCCACACTTTCTATAAACAATATTTTCGAAAAAACAGTGACAGTGAATTAAAATTTAGATGGCCGAAACAACCGGACGAATTATGGGTCAAAACCGCAAACATATTATGTCAAATAGAAATACCAAAGCCACTCGGTGCACACGCGTTGTATGCTGATAACACACAGTGATCTGGATGCTATCAAACAAAAAATAATCGATCGGAATATGTAGACTTGTCAGTTCGTACAATGGTGTTTTCTACGTTACTCATGTTACTGTTCATGCGTTACTTTATTGTAATAGATTATTGTGTTCATTGTTATCTGTTTTGTTTTATTCAGATTATAAAATCTTACCTGCAGATATAGTTGTATATATATCATTGCAATAACAACCATATATCAAATTTGAGGGGCATGCTTTGTAAAATATGTACAATGTCTCGTTATTGGGAAAGTTCATCTACTAAACTTGCACGTAGCAGTTAGAATTTCCATATATAAATCTTTAGAATATATATAAAAAAAGATTTAAACCAATTTCAAACTATACTATCCTAATTGTGGAAAGATGTCTTACTGCATGTTGATTGTTAATATTTGGTTTCCTACGTTACGTTTGGGTTAGCTTGTTGAAATCGCTGTTATATCATCAGTATGCTTTAAAGAAGCCTTAAAATACAGGTATCATTGACAAATGGATTCTTTTATGAGAAAAAGATATGCTTTTTAAGGCATGTCTGAACATTTAAGTGTAAATGATTTCGACAGAGAAGGCTTTATTTTTTGTGCGAAAAATCTCATTGATTTTATTGGACAATACAGTTAAATTCCATGAACCAAAACAGTATTTTGAATTGTCTGATATTCATAGTTGTTTCATATAAACTTATATGCTCAACACTTTATAAAAACATCAATAGATGTATCTTTAACTTGTTGGAGTCTTCGTTCTAACTCTCAAAATATGTAGTATCGTAGGAAACAATGGTCAAAAAAATGAAAACAGGTACTTTTCAGTCAAATGTCGCCAACTAAAAACTATTAGAGTTATGCTGCCAAAAATTTACAGGTGAGTCACTGATATATTTTTCTTGAGAGAAAAACAAATATTGAACGACATCTCAATACTTAATTTTTTTTCAAAGTAGGCAGTTGTAAATGGCAGAGTTAATTGAGAATGACTGAGAAACGTTAAAAATCCTTATTAATGTTTCAGGAATAGGAAATAGAATAAAAATACAATAAAAATAAATATATAACAATACGTCTCATGACATCCATATTATTAAAATTCTTAAATCAAAATGTTTGAAGTATATGATAAATTGGTTATTATATGGCAATTTTCATATCACACCCATATCAACCCTCTGGTCTAATTACGGTTTAATATTCGTCTGAATTCGAGTGGATTTTGTTTAGGTTATGTCTGGGAACTTTCCGATTGCTTTTAATTTATCCCTGATACACATGAATAACAACTCCTGAGCTAATGTTGGTTCCTATAAACCAAATTTTAAAATGTTCAAAATTTAAAAGTTTTTATAATAAAAAATCATTAAGCAATTTAATTTTAAATTTGAAAAATTAAAATGTTGATGTTACTTGGATACATACTGGAATTTTGGGTGTGATATGGATTCATAGGGATGTGGATTCGTAGTGATGTGATATTTATAGGTTATTTACGTTTTTTGAAACGAGATGCGTTTTCTCGTCCATATCTCATCGAAGGGCAGCAGCCCTGAAATGAGATGACGAGAAAATGCATCGAGTTTCATAAAACGTAAATAATCTGTTTATCACTGTTTTGTAACATTGTGACGTCACAGTGTTTACTTAACGACGTCTTGACAGCCAGCTGAGATGGGCTTATCTCACGCTAGTAGAGTGAGATGGAATAATATCGCACACAAAGATCAAAGGAAAATATTGCAAAATAGCGATAATTCATCCATATCACAAACCTACATCACACACCTTTGCAGGCCTGTCAAGTCTCACGCAACTCGCGTGAGACTCACGCATCTAGTCCACAATTTGGCAGCAAATTTCTTTGATGTTTTTATTTTTTCCTTTGATCTTTCAATTTTTAGGCAAATCTCACGCGAGCAGCTCATCAAAACTTGACAGCCCTGCCTTTGTGATATGGAGCTGACACACAATATATTAGTTGAATGACATTGTCTGTATCAGATATGCAAAAACACATATATTTATATGATAAATTACATTTCCAATTAAGAAACGTAGTCGCACACAGCCATATTTCCATGACCAGATGCATGAGATAACCCAAAACGGGAAACCGCTACTTTCGTTTCACCTGTAACCACGGACGCCCTTAAAGACTCCCTTGAAAATCGTATGGACTATAATTTCTTCTTGCCAGGTATCCCAATGTCTCTGGTTTCCACCAATCCACCATTTGTGGAGTCCATGACACGAACCGTCGAACTCTGATCCCCTCACCCCCTCCCCCCCCCACTAAATCTGTCAGAAATGACAATTATTATATTTGAGACGGCAAGACCTACTGTATTAAATTGTTGTATTGAGACAAGTGATGTTCCTTCTGCTAAGTAAGGCCTATTTATCTACTTACAAATATAATTTGCACAGAGAGAACTTGGACAACATGGCTGACTTAATATTATTGGTTATGTTTAGAATCGGAAAATTAGCTATCTAATTATAGATACATTTGAGGGCCCGGGAGATTTTTTTTAAATCAATGAATCGAACGTGTTACCTATGTAACAATGTAACTGGATCTGGCAATAAGTCTGCTTTTCAAAAAGTACTTACAATAAATAAAAAGAGTTAATGTTACCATTTGTAACCCATGTAACCTGTGGATTTTAAAATTTCAATGTGTAACCTTGTGTAACCAAAGAGTTACCTATGGCTATGTTACCAGATCTGGCAATGAATATTTTTTTGTTAAAACTACTTATAAATATAGAGTTAATGTTACTAATGTAACCTGCAGACTTCAATTTTTTAAAATTTTTTATTTAATGTGTATCCTAGTGTATCGTTCGTCGCTGAGCAATAGTTCTGAAAACTAAAACTGGCCCAACAGAAAATGGTTAAAATAGCGAATGTATTGTAGTCTAAGACAAGTGTAATGTCAGTATAACAACTACAATGCAAAAGATGAGCCAGTCAAATTTTTAGATCCGTTTACTGCTGATCTAATTAAACAAGACGAATTAAGGCTAATATTCTATATTCACTAAATCTATATCTAAATTCTAAAACAAAAGCAAAGTCATCATCAAAATTCTCTCCTTTCCCCAGACTACACGTGCATTTTAAAAGATAAGCATTTAATGAATAGTCATATCTAACCAAACTGACCACATCAGATAAGGAGGCGTGTCATTTACTAATGAGGGGCCTCGATGGCCGAGTTGTCAAGGTAGTTTGTCTTCTATTGATCACGTGGTCTGTCAACTCTGAGATTGCGGGTTCGATTCTCACTGCAGGCAGGGTGTACTCGACTCCAACCTTAATTGACAAGGATTGCCAGTTTTCCTACCGCAGGTCGGGGGTTCTCTCCGGGTACTCCGGCTTCCTCCCCCAATAAAAACTGGACGCCATGAAATAGCTGAAAAAATGATGAAAGTGGCGTTAAAACACCATTCAAACAAACAAACAAACAAAAACATTTACTAATGAATCAATTACTTGTCAATATACAGCTGCTCTGATTTCACTAACCAGTATCAATATCATAATTATAACATCCCCGCCCACAAAAAGAAATTTACCAAATTTCTAACTGGTTACTGAAATCAGTGCAGAGAAATAATAAATCCACATACAAAAAAAAATAAATTGAATTAAAAAAAAAATTACCTGTAATTTTTACAAAAACAAGGAAAAAAAACGTAAATTAATTCACAATTACGACATGAAGGAAAAAAACACAAATTAATACTGTGAAAAAAAATAATCAAGAAACTACTGACTTAAACAAAAAATTAATACATTCAAAATATTTCAAAACGAAAAACAAAACAATTAGTTTATTTAAAAAATGGAACTTACAATCATGTTTAAAGATAATGACATAATAAAAGCTGTATCATATATAAAAATTCATGAAAATTCATCAACACACATTTGTGTATAACAAAAATACAAATATTTATTAAACTTTCTGTGAACCATATCATCACACATTTATTCCCATTAAATCTGACTTCTGCTGACAAAATTGTTTTAAAACATGGGTTTGCACGGGGCATCATGTTCATAAAATTGTTGAAGTATACATAGATTTATTATGGTCTAGGGAAATATAACTTCTGATAAAAGAAACGAAAAACACAGAACTAGTAGCTGTACCTTCTGTAAACACATTCACATTATGATTACTCTCACCAAACCAAATTTGTCATTACTCGTGTTAATTTGACCATTTGCAATGTGACACGGAAAAGTTTCTGAAATTACATGGTATATAACATTTACTTGACCTCTTAATTATCAATGCATCCTTGTAGACTATTTTGATAATGATTTATAACTGAAACTAGCAGAGACCTTTAACTCCTAAAAACAATATTTAAAATAATAATTTCTAATTTAAAGCGTACACACACCTTTCAAGTAACCTTGCGCAAAGTTACTCTCTTACAAACAAACTTACATACTAAGAAAATATTATTAAAAATTAAGGTAATTTCTAGATTTGCATTCGTCATTTACGGGAATTTAAAAAGATGAGCATTCAATGAATATTCATATTTGACAAAACTGACCACAACAGATAAGGAGGCGTGTCATTTACTAATGAATCAATTAATTACATGTCAATATACAGCTGCTATGATTTCACTAACCAGGATCAATATCATAATTATAACAAAAAATATATATTATACATCATGCACTGTCATATATTGGGCCAAATCTGCTATATAAAAATATAGCTTCATTAACCGAGGTCAGGGGCGGATACAGGATTTTCGAAAGGGGGGGGGGCGTAAAAAGGGGATATCGGAAAAGGAATGCCACGAACAAGGTTTTTATAGTGTTCAGTAACCTTTATTTGGAACAGTATATACAACAGAGATATCATAATAAACGAATTAGTACCGTTAATGCATTAATTTATGGCGAGGACGAGCGGGGATTACATTTTTGCCTTTGGCGCTGGTTGTTACCCTCCATGTTTTTTTCTTTCCTTTTTATAAAGGGGTGGCGTACGCCCCCCACTGGATCCGCCACTGGAGGTGAAGGTAGGGATATACATATAGTACGAGTAATAGCGTGTGACTATGGAATTTTCGTAACCAATACATGTTAATCTGACAGTAATCTAACTAGGAATTTTTAGAACGAAACTAGCGCACTTATTACTAAAAATCGTTTTTCTATTTCACCATGTATTTTACTTGTCTACTACGTCTTGTTTATATCTTCTTTTTAAATGACAGTTATGGGGGAGGCAAGATCTTTCCTGTTAACGTGTTTTTGGCATTTTACACCTCTGTTAACTGTTATTTTTTTTAATTTAACAACTGTTAACTTTTTTCAACCTTTAGATGTTATCTGTTTTCTTAAAAATTGACATTGTTGTCAACTATTCTAATGAAAATAAACCCTGTTTGCTGTTAATAGTCAGAACAATGTTAACTGTTTTACAGATTTGTTCTTTGTTATCTGTTAATTCATTTTATTCACCACTTTTTAAATTTAATTGAGTCCTCCTATGAAGGGAAGAATATGCATATGATCCCATACTATAGTTACTACGGAAACACTGATTTATCTTTGCATTTTCTCGCCGTATTGCCCTCCTACGAGATTATGGTGTTATCTGTTGTTTTTTTATATTTTTGAACTCACTGTTTTCTGTTGTATCATGTAAATTGCTGTTATTTGTTATCATTATTTTAAATTTATTGTTATCTGTTTTGGGAAAAATAAAAAATTGTTAACATGTTAATGGACACCCTCAAGCCTCCCCCATTATGCTATGATTCGCCCCAATGATGTTCCATTAACAATAGTCTTTCGAAATTAAAAGAAATATGAAATATCACTATAATACCTATATGAAAATTTGTGTATATACAGCCTCCTTGTATTTCCTGAAGTCAGAATTCACCTTTTTGTAATTTAAAAATTTAAGGGCTCTACATATTCTCAGACTTGGAGGTCAGTGATTCCGAGAAATCTTTAAAAAAAGAGACATTTTAGATCGCCAAGTGCCTATAAGCTGACGACCAGACCTCTGATGTCACAGGTTTCTCCACAACCCCAACTAAGGAAAGCATGCACCAGAGACTACGCATGTAGAAAAAAGACAATTTCTAAGGTGAGATGCTTAAATTATGACTACTGGTGTCAGTAGTAAACTTGTGATGATTGGATTCTTGAGACTATCTCTGTGAATAAACTTGAGTTTACTCAGCTCCCCTTTCAGAATAAAGATAGTATTTTTATTGTATCCACAAAGATGGAACAAGTGGACATGTAGTTAACATGAGGTATTTAAGCGATTTTGTAATAATGCATCACCACTTTAATAAAAAAAATGAAGGTATACCTATAGAAGTATTCATCAAAACAATGAGTCAAGGACAGACAAAACCACAGTTAAACAAAAGAAGGATAAAAGCAACTCCTGCTTCACCTGTAGCATCTGTCGTATCAGTTAGGTTCAATTACCGTAATTATTCATATCCAGGGCAGTGATAATCCAGTAAGAAGGAGGGAAAGTGGTTACGACAAAGTTTTCTAAGTGATGACCTCAATCTTACTACCGTTAACCCCTTGTTTAATATAGCTTTTCTGTCAGCAGACAACTTTGGTAGGAAATACAGGTTTTGAATACCTGATTCATAGGATGTGTAAAACGGAGTACTACGCAGGTGCTGCTGGATTGTTGCCACATACAGTAAAAATGGAAAATTCACAATAAGAAAATAAAATTATTCCTTTTGTTGTAATTTTGGTTCTCAACCCAAAATATTGTCAATTTCTAGATGCAAAGTTAATGTATAGCCAACATTTGCGTTTTTCTTGGAAGGGTGTTATATACAATTTTCTACTATTTGGAAGAGTTTTTACCACAGTATTAAAATCAGTATATGCACGCAAGAGACTCAGCTATTTATCAATGAAGACTTTCTATCTGTGATGCAGCCTGTATCACATTATGTCAACACTGTATTCTTGGCTAAACATTTTATATTAACAAAGTAGTTGCCAGTGGCGGATCCACGGGGCGCAAGGGCGTACGCCCACCTTTAGAGAACAGGGAGGGTAACAGCCAGCGCCAAGGCAAAAATGTAATCCCCGCTCGTCCTCGACATAAATTAATGCATGAACGGTACTAATTCGTTTATTATGATATCTCTTTTGTATACTGTACCAAATAAAGGTTACTGAACACTATAAAAACATTTAAATAAATTCATTTTGATGCTTGGAAATTGCGAGAATGCAGGATTGTGCACCATTTTTTCGAGAGCTTCTGGGGGCCTTAAGCGGATCCCCGACCCCCTTCCGTAAATGCGCCCACTTCGTATACCTCCTTTTCCGAAATCCCCTTTTTACGCCCCCATTTCGAAAATCCTGTATCCGCCCCTGGTTGCCTCATGTTGACAATCATATATGCAATTTATTGAATGCTCAGAGAGCAATTATCAGTTAAGTTTTTATGTTATTACATTGGCTATCGGTTTTATTCTGTACTATTTATCATAGCAATGTGCTTTAAAATAATGAAAAGTCAAGGCGTAATTGCACTAATTGAAAAAAAAAACAGATGTTGCAATCAAAATTGTGGAATATTATTTGAAAAATGGATACAAACCCAAATGTTCATTTTAATATTTCAGTTTGTAAAAATTAACCAGAAATAATAGTACAGTCCTTTTGAACTGCAGATAATTCGTCGCCGATTACGATAAAACTGAAGGTACTTTTTCTGTTACTTTTGTTGAAAATTGTCCCAAATAAGATTTTTCTTAGTTTCATTATCATTTTGAAGTTGTTTGGGTTTTTATCTTTGTTTTCACATAATATTTCATAATTTTGATTACATCTTTTTTTTTTAAATTAGTGCTAAACTGAATAACTATGCCTGGACTTTTAATCATTTTGGCATATTGCAATGATAAATAGTACAGAATACAACTGATAGCCAAGTTTATAATTGAGAAACTGATAATTTCTCTCTAAGTACATGTATTCACGATATTCATAAAATTACATGTGATTATCAACATGAGGCAATAGTACAGTGTTAACATACTTAGCCGTACAGTGTTTACATAGTGTGTGTATTAACAAAAACTCCAAAATTCGAGTTTATGGTGGTATTGTTGATTCAGTTTGAAGTTTAAAGTGTTTTTAACTAAAACAATTTAAAAACTGGAAGCATTAGCAATTGCTTGCTACATGTTCGCGTACCCCCATAATAGGATTGTTTAGGGTTATTTATATTACAGGGCTTTAGAAATGAGATACACAATTGCAAAATCAGACAACAACTATGACTGATTAGTGTTTCTCCCTTCCGAAGCCGTTAAAAAATTAAATGATGGCAGGAAAATGAAGAAAAATTAAATTGAGCGCATGTTTGACGGAATTCAGGTTATACACGGCTAGAAACAAACGCCCCCATTAGTGACTGGGATGCGTGTATGATGTTGAAAGTAGATGGTCAGCTTTGGAATCCACTCATCACATACATAATTTAGAGCTAGTGGCACTAACCTAATTTGTAATTTGTCTTCTTTAATGAAACAAAAATGATCATACTCATGATCATAATGGAATAAAGTGGACGTTGGATTCAATTTTGATACCTACCTAGACAATTAAAAGGTTATCTCAACTTAAAATCAGTTAACCTATTACTATTGTTTACTTGTGATGTTTCTTGGGTGTTACCTTTCTGTCCAATCTTTGCCCAAATTCAAAATTATTTTGTGTATAAATGTCCAGGAAATAAATTGTGTGTGATTTATACTTTAGATTAGTATTGGACTCGAACCTATATGACATAAAAAGTACGGAATTGTTTGTATGATTCTGCAGTAATGACATGTACGTTGGCTAGATAGTTAAAGCAAGTTTTTATGTTATCGGTTATTCATATATCACTTATACCGTAGTGCTGCAAAATTAAAAGCTTTAGAAGCTAGTAATTTACTTAAAAGTATCATTGAAACAGACACCTAGACTAGTGCTTAGACGGTTTACCGTTTTTATTTCAAGTAGATTGTTCCATTTAAAGCTTTGTGAACGGTTGTACAATATATATTCTTGTACTTGGACAGAATATGATGGGGAGTATTTCAATTACTTGTTTTATCAAATTGATGCGTGATAAAATCATTAGACTTTTATAAAGGCTGTAGGAAAGTGTAGTGTGGGACTATTTGTACGTCTTATTATCGTATACTAGTATATTCATATATCATCATTAGTATTGACTTGACAATAGACCCACGCATTCCATGAAGGACCAAAGGACGAGGATCATTCTTTTAATGAGACTGACACTCAAAAGAGTATCGTATTCCTACACAATCTGTATCTGTATCTGTATCTGTATGATACTCAAAAGTGGCTCACTATTGAGCATTAATCTTTGAGTGGAGGGGAGTGCGCTGATGTTAGTCGCGCTTAGCAGATATTGGATTCAAAATTAATAATTCTGATTTAAATTGAGATAAAGATTTCGCTGTAACACACTGATCTGCCAAAGAGTTCCAGTCTTTAATTGTTCTCAGTACAAATGAATTTTTAAAAGTATCAGTGTATTGTATATAATTCAATGCTTTTGAGTTTGATTTCCTTTGTTTACGTGGGTTTAGATATAAGTCAAGTGGGTCAGTGGGTAGCACTACCAGGTCGTTCAAGATTTTAAAAAGTAGAGTGAGACGTAATTCTCTACGGCGTTCAGCTAGAGGCTTCCAACCTAGGCTGTTCATCATTTGATATCTTTTTGAAGGTACGGGTCATATACTGTGCATGAGTATTCTAGTATCGAACGAACTAAAGACGTATAGGCTGTTTCTTTAAACGATACGCTACTGTGTTTAAGATTTCTACGAATAAAGCCTAGGGTGCTATTTGCTCGATTACAGATTTTGGATATATGTGTGCTCCATTTGAGATTTACATTAATTATTACGCCTAGATAGGGATTTTCATCGACCCGTTCTAAAATATGATGGTTTAAAGAGTATTTAAATATTGACGGATGCTTTTTACGATGGATTGTCATGACGTAGCATTTTGTTGCATTAAACTTCATCCCCCAAGTATTTGCCCATTTTTGTAGTGAATCTAAGTCGCGTTGTAGGTTTAAGTGATCATTCCAAGATTTTATAGTTCGATATAATAAACAATCAACCGCAAATAATCGGACTTGGGACTTAACACAGTTATGGAGGTCGTTTATGTGACATAAAAATAAAAGAGGGCCCAACACAGTTCCCTGCGGGACACCAAAGAGGGCCCAGCACAGTTCCCTGCGGGACACCAGAGTCGACTGCACAAGGAGATGAGGATATACCGTCGATGACAACACGCTGATGTCGGTTCATGAGAAAATTTCTTATCCAGAGATTTATGTTTTGTTGTATTCCGTAATGTGAGAGTTTATGGAGCAGTTTACGTTGCGGAACAGTGTCAAACGCCTTGCTGAAATCCAGAATCACAAGATCAATTTGTTCTTTATTATCATATGATTTTGTTATATCATGCATCGTGTTTATTAGTTGCGTCTCGCACGAATGCAAACACTTGTTAACGAAACTGGTCTATAATTACTTGGTTGGTGTTTATTGCGCTTTTTAAATATTGGTGAAATGTTTGCATTTTGCCAGTCCGTTGGGAGTTCCACAGTATCAAGACTTTGTTGGAAAATTGATGCTATTGCTGGTGCTAGTTCTTTTGCACATGACTTGAGGATATGATTTGGAATTTCTTCTGGGCAACTTGCTTTTTTAGTATTAATGTTTAATAAAAGTGTATGGACACCTTCTACTGTTATTTTGGGGTCCAACATTGTTGGATAATTTTGTCCTGTGATGTCAGGTAGTTCATCATCAGGTTTTTCCACTGTGAATACCGATTTAAATTGCTTGTTTAGTAATTCCGCTTTATCTACACTATCATGATATAAAACACCGTTACTCTTAATAGCAGCTACCCCAATATTGTCATTACGTTTAGCTTCGACATATTTCCAAAAAGATTTGTTATTACCTTCAATTAAGTTATTATTTAAAGACTCATTTACGTATTGCCAATGGGCGTTTCGAATATCTTTTTGTAATTTGCTTTTATGAAGTTTGTAATGTGCCCAGTCATTAGAATGTTTAGCTTTTTGATATACATGTAGTAAATTTTTACGTTTTATGCTTTTCTTTAGTCTTGTTGAGATCCAAGGCATATTTTGCTTTTTGTATGATAGTTTAGACGGTATTTTGTCATTCATATTTAAAATACCTGATTTAAGTTCATTCCATTTGGTGTTAACGGATTCTTTCATGTTCACAATTTTAAATGACAAGTCTTCCATTTTGGTGTTTATGATCGTCCAATCTGCTTTATTATATTTATAAATTTTACGTTGTTTTGGTTTGTTATATATTGGTTTTATGTCAGAATCGGTCACGACTATTTCATGATCTGATAAACCTGGAGCTGTATCACACGATTTTACTAGACTAGGATAGTTTGAAAAATATAAGTCAAGATTATTATACACCCGCTCGACAGAGTCGGGGGTATATAGTGGTCCTCATGTCCGTCCGTCCGTCCGTTCGTCCGTCCACATTTGGTTTCCGGATGATAATTCAAAAAGTTTACATCCGATTTGAATGAAACTTTGGGATATTGTTATATATCAGGTTGGTAAGAAGCCTATCGATTTTGGGGGAAATCCGTCAAATTTCAAGGTCACAGTCCACGAAAAACGTTAGAAATTTTAACAAAAAAGTTGTTTCCAGACAATAACTCAAAAAGTTTACATCCGATTTGAATGAAACTTTGGGATATTGTCATATATCAGGTTGGTAAGAAGCCTATCAATTTTGGGGGAAATCCGTCAAATTTCAAGGTCACAGTCCACAAAAAACGTTAGAAATTTTAACATAAAAGTTGTTTCCGGACAATAACTCAAAAAGTTTGCATCTGATTTGAATGAAACTTTGGGATATTGTTTTATATCAGGTTGGTAAGAAGCCTATCGATTTTGGGGGAAATCCGTCAAATTTCAAGGTCACAGTCCACGAAAAACGTTAGAAAGTTTAACAAAAAAGTTGTTTCCGGACAATAACTCGAAAAGTTTACATCCGATTTGAATGAAACTTTGGGATATTGTCATATATCAGGTTGGTAAGAAGCCTATCGATTTTGGGGGAAATATGTCAAATTTCAAGGTCACAGTCCACGAAAAACGTTAGAAATTTTAACATAAAAGTTGTTTCCGGACAATAACTCAAAAAGTTTGCATCCGATTTGAATGAAACTTTGGGATATTGTTATATATCAGGTTGGTAAAAAGCCTTTTGATTTTGGGGGAAATCCATCAAATTTCAAGGTCGCAGTCCACGAAAAACGTTAGAAAATTTGTCACAAAAGCGGGGGTATCAGCGATCGCTAGATCGACTTTGTCTAGTTTTTAAGTCTGGTTTCATTTAATTGCATTTGTTGTAAACCGGCATCATCTGATATTTCTAACAAGCGATGGTGTTGGTTGGTTTGGGTAGAACCAGTGTTAACCGTTAAATTTGACCAGTTGATATGGGGGCAAGTTAAAGTCACCACCAATAATCATAATCTTTTCTTTACTATTATTTTTAACATTGTTAATTGAGGTGTCAAATTCTTCAAGGGAATTTATGTCAGCACTAGGGGGCGATAGTAACAACAGAAAACAATGTTTTTAGTTTTTGTTTTCATTTCGGACCACACAATTTCGCATTTACCGCACGGTTTTCTACTTCCCAAGTCTCAAAGTTATTATGTATTGCGATAAAAACGCCGCCACCGTTTTTATTTCTATCCTTGCGATAAAAATTTTTGTGGTAGCCTTCAGGGAAGATCTCTGCGTTTGTATGCTCACTAGAAAGCCAAGACTCAGTACCGAGAATAACATCCGCGTTAAGGCGATTCAATAAAATTGATCAACTAAATGGTAATTTATATTCGGTGGAATAAATCAGATATATTATGCATTGGAGGTACTGATATTTTCCGGTTGCATGTTGGTGGCTATTTTCACGTGGCTATGTAATATCTTGCCACATACCTCCAATTGTAATGCAATATGATACACTCATGAGCCTCAGGCTAATTATTAATACAGGAATGCTTATATGAGGAAACATTACCTGAATCACACACGGAAAACTATCAAAATATGTCTTGGTATTAATCCCGATGTTACCAATCTTCGGGTCACAGATCTGCCTATGTGGCGGATAGCGGATGCCCTCTGTGGTAAATTGGGTGTCAGGTTATTAAGGAAATCCTGCGGACAATAATGGGTGACGTTGTGTTTGAAGAATTTCACGTTCATTGAACGATAACGAATGACACTTCCTGACACCACCGGGTATCCAGATCAAAAATCCGCAGAGCCAAACAACCGCAACAACGTAGGCCAGTGGTGGGTTTCACAATAATTGGATCAAATTGTCACGTAGCAATTTGTTGGATCTAGAAACCCGGCGTGTTTCTGTGGGCATAAAAAAGAGTAGGCTCATTGTAGCCGCTACAATCGTCACTATAGTTCTCCGTCCCTAACCTATACGCCATATTTTCCAGAGGCCAACATTTTTGTTCCCGTTGATGGACCTTTTCATTGTTTATTTTTTGTGCCCATCCTGAATATAGCTGAAATATTGCTAGACCGAATTGCCTACATGATGCAAATATTTCATAATTTTTTTCATTTACTATCTAGAATTTTATTTGGTTGCTCATCTAGGTCTAAAGAACACGAAGGCAGGGAATGTAAAACTGTTTGATTGACAGGAGCACACACGTTGAAAGTATGTGATGTTTGATCCTTGAAAATTTGGCAGGAATTTGTTTCTTAACATTTTCCTCCCATGTTGACTCGGTCAACCATACAATTGTGACACATTGGTAAAATAGATTTATATTTTATGTTAGTTGAATAACTGCAATCTAATTACACACACCGACCATAGATAAAAAAGGGAGCAGCGAGTGAAAAGATTTAATTTAATTATATTGATATAACTGTTTTCCCGTAATCGCTTGAAGTGTGTTTTTTCTTCTATACTTTGTTAGAAGTATGTACATGTGCAAGAAACACTTTCAAAACAAAAAAAATATATATGTGATGGCATCATTCTGAGCTGTTTATGCTTAAACTATTAGTATTTGCTAGTATAACAAAACAACTAGATACATGCATGTTTTGTTTTATAGATTACATTGTAAATACCTTACAAAACAAACATGATATTAATTTGCGGCCCTTAATTTGTACTTGGACTCCTCAAAATTATGCATGATTAAAATACTATTTCGCAAAACTAGAGCTATCTCTTCATGTCTGCACAAACTTGAATATGTTTTTTGTTTACCAAGGCATATTACAAGATAGGATAAGCCATAGATATGTCTCTATTATAATAAATTAAAAATAAACAAATCATTTAACACACAGATTATAGTTTTCACATCAAAACTTAAATTTTGCCAATTTTCATCTAAACATTTGATTCTAAATCTTAGTTTTATTATGCATGGACACGCACATATAATTTATGTATAAATAAATCCATGGGTGATGGAATTAGGAATATAATAGGATACAGTAGGATACCAACGATGAATCATGCTAACATTGTAATAGAGCATCTCTTTTTGACTTTCCCATAATGTGAGAACTTAAAAGATGTGAACAGTTTTACAATAATTTCTAAATAGTATTTTATTTTACAATAACAAGACTCTTTCATTCTAACCACAAACTTCAATTCCACTCAAACTTGAAAATAATTGAAATGAAAGTAGATGATTATTTGGAAATCAGCAAGGTTGTCTATTACAATGTGAAGATGCCAGTATTCAGTAGGTATAAAATATGAAGGCTAATTTCCAAATGTTCAAATGGTAAACAAGTAAAAATTATAGCTGCAAAGAGGTAGGTATAAAAATATTCAAAGACATTAATTATTACAATACAATTATGAATACTTCATACAGTAGTATAAAATGCTGGTAAAATGTGTGAACTTGTTAACATATGTCAAACACAAAGATAAAAATAGTTTAATAACATTGTACAAAATATATTGAAGAACTACTAATTAAATTTCAGGAATTATTTTAATTTGGGAATATGTTATATGATACAATAAGGTAAGGGTCATTTTATCACAATAAACTGTCTGTAGAGCATAAAATGAACCTAACAATGTTATGTTGTATAATGTGTTCAAAATTTTAAATCACTCTTTATAATTTTTATTTCAGAAATGAGCACTGCATGAAATTGTGTATTTCATAAGTTCAATATTTTTTGGAGAAATAAAATTAGATTGGAAAAAAGTAAAATAATCATAGTAAAATTCAAAAATGTAGAGATGGTACCCATCTCTGTGGGCCCGCCGACCTTGAGGTCAAGGTCAAAGGTCATCAACCATGGTATGCGTGACAGACACATGGACGGACAGTCTGATCACTATAGGGCGTCCGCCACAAAGTGGCGGGGCCCTAATAACCTCAAATAACTGATATTTTAATGTAGTGTAAAAACAAATTTATGTACATGTACTTCCATGTTAAAGTAATACTAAGAAAACATATATATTCAAAGAAGCAGAAAATAAATGTTTTACAAGTACCATTTTTTATCTGGAAGAATAATTCATGATAATATACTTTATTAAAAACATTCGTTGTATACTAAGAGAACAGTAAACAGACATGTTTCACAAGTACCATTTATTGTCTGGAAGACTAATTCATGATAAATTACTTGAAAAAATCACTCATTGTTTACTAATGGATATGTAGACACTCAAAGGAGCAGAAAAGATATGTTTCACATGTACCGTTATCTGGGATGAACATAAATTTAGGATAAGTTACAGTTAACTAGAGAAAAACAGTTTGATTTATTTTAAACATATAAATCCTTATATTATATGTTCAGAAGTAATACACAAATAAAATGTGATTTGATGAAACTGAAATTATTAATACTGCACGGTATTTAATTTGATGGACACTGTCTTTTTCCAGGTGGGTAATTATATATATTTTGACTAAGTAAAATAAATATGACTACTCTAAAATTACACATATCACAGTAATTGTCTATACAATATAATCAACTAAAGCTTGTTTTTTGTGCATTTCATTTTAGCATTTTAATCTCGAAATAATTATTTAAAATTTATTTACAATTGACTTATTTTGCAACATGTATGGTACTTTTACTAAGCAACATTTGGCTATGAACTTTATGCTCTATATCACTCTATTGAACAAAAAATCTGCATTACAATCATTTTGGCACCATACATTGTATAAATAATTCTCTCTAATGTAAAAAGTATATATTTGTGTCAACCTACACATAAAATCACCTTTTTCATATATTTTACAATGACATTCAACAATTGTCCACAACACATATTATAAACATTAAAAGAACTGGGATATTTTATTGAATATTAGAAACATCTATCATAAACTTTGAAAGTGTTAACAAAAAAAATTTAGCAATTGATTGACAACACCTATTGTAAATGTTGAAAGAATTAAAAGAAAATGAGATCTTTTATTGAACTATTGAGCAATTTGATTGAATATTAACAACACATATTTTAAACTTCGAAAGAATTAACAGAAAAATGAGATCTTTCAGTGAAAACTTTAACAATTTCAGTGAACATTTGACAACACCTATTGGGCTATTGGTATCACTAATTTAAAAAAAAAAAGATGTAATCAAAATTATGAAATATTAGGTGAAAACAAAGATAAAAACCCAAACAACTTCAAAATGATAATGAAACTAAGAAAAATCTTATTTGGGACAATTTTCAACAAAAGTAAAAGAAAAAGTACCTTCAGTTTTATCGTAATCGGCGACGAATTCTCTGCAGTTAAAAAGGACTGTACTATTATTCCTTGTTAATTTTTACAAACTGAAATATTAAAATGAACATTTGTTTTGTATCAATTTTTCAAATAATATTCCACAATTTTGATTACATCTTTGCAATATAAAAAGTAATGTGCAAAAACCATCAATATGTTAGTGTTGACCGTGTGTTAACTGGTCAATCTGAAAATTGAAAATATATTGCGGATAAAGTACTTTGCGAATCTAAACTTTTTCTCTTTAATATTTTTTTCCATATTAAAATTATGTCAATTTTCATACATTTGCTGTATGTCAATGGTTAGTTTTCAGTGTTAATATTTTCATATGAAAATATTAACGAAAAATTCTTGTTCCGTTCCGTTCCGCAAAGTACCAATAGCCACCTATTGTAAACTGAGAGAATTAACAGAAAATTGCAGCCTTTTACTAAACATGTGAAAACTTGACAATTATATACCAATCAATTTCTAGCTATGACTTCAAATTTTCCTTATCACTCGGTGCATGTCCTACCATGCTTGGCTTATAAGGTATCAAGACTAAAGAAATAAATTTAAAATAGTAGAACAAATAAGTTGTTAAAAGTGCTTGATAAAGAGTATGTTGAAAAGTTCCATCCATGATTCTTTAGTGATTTCACAAATTTGAAATAATTATAATACATCATAATATTTTATATTTAGAATGATTATTTAGTCATGTACCTGTGCATGTAATATTCCTCCAAAACATTAAGTAAAATGTACATTTTTAAAAGCTTCAGATATTTTAAATATTATAATATCGGAAAAAAAAACAGAACTTAACCAGGAGATATGGCACTAGAAACTGATTCATTGAAAAGCAGCACTCTCAAACAAAAAAAAATATGGAGGTAATTTGGTATGCAAAACTGGGATTTCTGAATTATTAAACGGAAACAAGATTGTACATACAAATAGAAAAAAATTGTTTCAACAAAATGTGATTTTTTTCATAACGTGTTTAAAAAAATTAGTTTCAACATTAAAAAAACTCTTGCTATAGCTTAATTTCAACAAATTATCTTGATGATTATAAGTTGTAAGTTGGAAAGTAAAAATAGTATTCGTTTCAAGGAGTATAACAAAACAAGTGATTTTTACCATCTATGACCATGTAATTACTACTAAACACTTCATTAAGTGTTGGTATTTTTTACATGCAACAATCAAAACAATGCATAAATAGAATCAAATAATATATAACAAACAATGATAACAATTCATTAAATTTTACTAAACAAATAACCTTTTAGAAAGTTAACTTTTTTGTTTTAATAAATTTTTTAAAGTATAAACTAAATATTGTTCTAATAAAACATATCACAATTACATAATGCTATTTATATTTACACTAATTACTATAAAAATTTCTAATAATAGCACTGATGACTACAGTTATTATTCTATATCATACCAACGTGCCAGCTCTTAGCTAATCACATTTATCCAAAATACAATATTAAAACTCTAAAAATGATAACATCTCAATCACAAGTGCACGATGATGTAATTACACTATTGTATAGAATTAAATACTCTAAGTGACATACTGGTATTATTTTTAATAATAAAATGTACTTTTAAATTCCATTTGAAATATCAGTAAAAACATCTGAGTTGAGTTTGGGTAATTCTTCGTTGTCGTTGAATATAAACTTGTTACATTGTACCATATTTATAAAAAATTTTACTTTTAACAAATCACAGAATAAAGGAATATAAATTTATTATTATTATTTTAATTAAGTAAAGTATTTTATAACAATCAATACAGCAAACATATTCAAACCTAACACCCCAGGACTTTGCATTTTGTTCTATTTTTACACATTTTGGGTTTGCAGATGACAGGAAGCGGTACTGAAACCACATGTTATATGCTGAAGACAACCAATCTCTGGAGCAGATGTCATTTCTGCTCCACTCAATACTACATAACACTATGCTAGTGATATCACCTTTTGTACACAATCGACCTTTCACTATAAGTTACACCAAGAATTGATCCAATCATGGAAATACCAAGAATATTCGGTCTTGCACATAGCACACTTATTTTTGACTATAGTTAAGCTAAATTTGAATTTTAAAAGTAAATTAGGTTGGCAGATTTGTTTATTCTGGAAATTACAGACGCTAGTTTCGAAATAAACATAAAAATAACTATCTTTGATTATAGTTTAGTTAACCTATATCAGTGTATTCAATACAAATAAAATACTATTTAAACGTGCCAGTATTTAATCTATTAGGCTTCTTTGGTTTTTAAATGGAAGCTGCTTAAATTAGTGAATTCTTATATAGGAAGACATGTAGCCTCTGTTTCAGAGATTGGTACACAAGGTGTGCCTGGGATTACATGCATAATAATTATTTAGTATTTACCATTGAAAAAAGATAAAAATAACATCTTGTATCACATTTGATTCATAAACACAAGACATAAAATGGAAATTAAAACTGTTCTCATTATGACTTGAACACTTATCAGTTTATTCCTGTAAAATAGGAAAAAAGATACAGAAATTATTTCATTGGAAGTATAGAAATTGTTTGGATTTCAAATAAATTTGGTAGAGTTTTCACTGCTTATGTTTTTGAGCAAGTTATGGATATATAAATAGGTATACAAATCTCCATAAAACATCATTCTGTACAACCTTCAGCCTTTAACAAAATCCTGTAACAACCAACATATGTATAACACACAGGTACTGTGAATGCCCTAAACATCAACCTTCTGCTTATGGAGGTTTCTACATGACCAAGTCAACAAGTGTGGATCTAGTATATCCTTTGTAATTATATTTATAAGAATGTAAAAAAAGTGCTGCCACATTTTTACGATATTATTTGGCATAATATCTAATGCCATATCTGGATCACACAGCATACACGTCACAATGCAGTCCTTTTCGGAGATAATGATGATAACTAGTCACTTTTACTAACAGCACACTATACGAGATCTATTGGAAATTTTGACATCTTGAGATCACAGGTCACTTATCATACCCTAACACCTGAAAATAATTGAAATAGTATCGTTAGAGCTTTATCAAAATGTTAAGTTATTTATTGTCAAAGTAAGCTTAAGTGCCTAGCAGGGAAGTGTTGCAAAGAAAATAGTCTTACTGTGAACTGTAAATCTCAAAAAGTAAAGATATGAAGTTACCTTATGTTGTCTTAAATTTTTTTTTCACATTTTATGTACTGCCAAAGAATGTTGGAGACACACAGACAAATAGATTTTCTGTCTGTTCATCTATTCATCCATCTGTTTGTTCTACCATAGGTTTACATTTGTGGTGAAGCATTATGAAACTTGATTTGACGAAAACCCCCTACCTTCAGTAGGAAAACTAGCAATCCTTGTCAATTAAGATGTGAGTTGAGTGCACCCTGCCCACAGTCAGACTTAAACATGCAATCTTGGTGTTGACAGACCACATGATAAAAAGTAGACAAGCTCCCTTAACCGCTACCGAGGTGCAGAAAGTAAAGAATGCAAGGAATCCAACCAAACAAACAAGCCTAAAAATCTGTCCATCCCATCATAGGTTTACATTTGTGTTGAAGCATCATGAAACTTGATAAAGAGTTACAACATGATGAGATTTCTTCACAAGTAAAATCCCAAATATTTCACGCTTGAGTAAAGTTGGAAAATGGATGGGGGTTTACTCTGGGACATCAGTGTCACAGAGAAACACTTTCATGTTTAGGCAGAAAATCACTTCTAATCCTGACATCACACATTGGAAAAGTGTGTAATGAATAAGAATAAGTATAACCGAAGTCTCTTTAGACCCTGCATTGCCTACCTGATTTATTCCCTATTTTCGAAATAGAGAGTTACTTCCCATCTGCCAGGGTTGTCTGTCATAACATGAAATTTAGGTTTATTTTCTGCTACATGTGAATAAAAAATATAGCAGAAAAACAACTTTGCACTTGCAGTAAGTATTATAAAGTACCTGCTCTAAAGAACAGATAACTCTGAAAATGGCGATAAATCTTGTGTAAAGCAAGTAGGGAATATCAGCAATTGCATTTCTCCCATGTTAAGGTATACGACCCATAATGGAAGTTACCATTTTATTTTATTTTTTGACCAACAGTTATAGCTTGTTTAAATCAATGAATTCCTAATAAATGATGCAAATTAAATATATTGTTTTACTTTTGAGTCAATGTTAGCAGTTTTGAGCAAAAGGTTAGTTACTAAGGTCTGCTCCTTTGAAAAACAATGGGCATCTGGGACATTAAATACGATCATGAGGTCAATTGTGGTGCGTATACCTTAAACTAAGTCCTGTAATGTTTAATTTCCAAATGGTACATATAAACATTAATTTTTCGGAGAACCACCCAATGAATATTGCTGTCTGGTTTCTACTGGGTCAATGGTTTTAGATTTGAAAGCATATCAGACATTTTCCCATACAACAATTCCTGCAATGGCTGCTCTCTTAGATTTCCAATCAAATAAATGAACACAAATGTAGAAGTCCATCCAGTCCACATACACTATGTTTTCAATCAACTTTTAAATTTCTGAAAAGTGGGCATTTGAAAACTTCTTATAGGGTCCTATGTTAAATTAAATTTGTAATGGTGGCCATTTTGAATTTATGATTCGCCTTAACATCAATAAATCATCTATTAAGTAAAATAAATAAAATTATCCAATAAATATTGCTCCTAACTTTTGTTTAAAGTGGTTAACCAGTTTCAGAAAGCATTCTCCCTAAGGCTTCTATGTTTAGTACTGTGGTGGAAGGTATTTTTGAATTTTAGATTGTCATAAAAAACATATACTTTATATAGGACGATCCAATAAACATACATGTACAACATGGATTCAATCAACTTTGCAGTTTCTAAAAAAGAGGTATTTGAATATTTTTCGCATAGATTCCTGTGTTAAACTAAGTGGTGGTGGTCATTTTGAATGTCGGATTTGTATATAAAACAAATCTTTTTGTGAGCTAATGCTCCCCGATGGTACCTCCGCTCTATTACTTTGTACACATACACAGGAGTCGGAGCAGTCTGAAAATTAATCCCACAATATGGCATGATCATACACAGCTAAAGACATAATTTCAGTATTGTATCCTTTATAATTGCTAAGAAAGATGTGACGAAATTATTATGGACAGCTAAAAAATGACAGTCGTTAAAGTAAAAAGTAGAAGTTGGAGAGGTCTGACAACCAATCCTACAATATGGCATAAGCATACAAAGCTACTCACAAAATTTTCAGAATTGTACCATTTGCTTTTGCGGAGAAAAATAAAAACCAGAGGCTCTTAAGAGCCTGTATCACTCACCTGATTTTATAGGCAATAAAGGTTGCATTTCCCTGATGTTAAACAAAGTCCTGTAATTTTCAATAATCTTTAAAGAGGACCATCCAAACAATATTGCTAAAAAGTTTTGTTTCCATTGGTTAACAGGTTTTATAGAGAAGAAGATATTTTTTTTAAATGCCCATAGGGTCCTATATTAAACTAAGTAATCTATGTAATGCTTTGGTGGCCTTTTTGATTTTCCTATTGGCATAAAAAACAAACTTCACAGAGGACAATCACATCCAAACAATATTGCTAGTAAGTTTTGTTTCCATTGGTTAACCAGTTTTAGAGAAGAAGCCTTTGAAATTTTTTTCACATATTCCCATATGATCCTATGTCAAACTAAGTCTTGGGGTGGTGACCATTTTGATTTTCCAATTGGTTTCAGAGAAGAAACCTTTTTTAACTTTTTTCCCATATGGTCCAATGTTAAACCAAGTCCTGCGGTGGCAGACATTTTGAATTTCCAATTGGGATAAAAAACATGAACTTTATAGAAGACCATCCAAACAATATTGCTGGAAAGTTTTGCTTCAATTGGTTAACCGGTTTCAGAGAAGAAGCCTTTTTAACTTTTTTCCCATAGGGTCCTATGTTAAACTACGTCCTGAATTGTTGGCCATTTTGAATTTCCAATTGTCATAAAAAACACAAATTTTTTAGAGGACCATCCAAACAATATTGCTAGTAAGTTTTGTTTACATTGGTTAACCAGTTTCAGAGAAGACACCTTTTTTAACTTTTCCCCATAGGGTCCTATGTTAAATTAAGTCCTGCCGTGGCGCCATTTTGATTTTCCAATTGGCATAAAAAAACATAAACTTTATAAAGGACCATCCAAACAATATTGGTAGTAAGCTTTGATTCGATTGGTTAACCGTTTTAGAGAAGAAGCCATTTTAAACTTTTTTCCCATAGGGTCCAATGTTAAACTAAGTCCTGTGTTGGCGGCCATTTTGAATTTCCAAAGTCATAAAAAACAAACTTTATAGAGGACCATCCAAACAATATTGCTAGTAAGTTTTTGTTTCCATTGGTTAACCAGTTTCAGAGAAGAAGCCTTTTAACACTTTTTCCCATAGGGTCCTATGTTAAACTTAGTCCTGTGGTGGCGGCCATTTTGAATTTCCAGTTGGCATAAAAAACATAAACTTTATAAAGGACCATCCAAACAATATTGCTAGTAAGTTTTGTTTTGATTGGTTAACCGGTTTCAGAAAAGAAGACCTTTTTAACCTTTTTTCCATAGGGTCCAATGTTAAACAAAGTCCTGCGGTGGCGGCCATATTGGTTTTCCAATCCAAATAAAAAACACAAACTGTAAAGGTCCATCCAATGAACATTATGGCCAAGTTTGGTTTCAATTTGCCAAGTGGTTTCAGAGAAGAAGATTAAAATGTAAAAAGTTTACAGACGTCTACGGACGCAAAGTGATAACAATAGCTCACATGACCCTTTGGGTCAGGTGAGCTAAAAAATGGTTACGGACAGTCTCTCAGCACATGCACGCCCGCCCACATGCATGCATGCATGCACACACACACACACCACAAACAGTATACCACTTATCCCTTATGGGTATAATAAGGATATATAAATAAATATTTTTTACCTTTCCTAATCATACATCTGATACTGTTGATGTAGCACCCAAGGATATGCACATATTACCTGAAACCAGATTTATGAACCATTATTATTATTAATCCACCAAGTAGAGCAGATAGGGATATTTTATTGGAGGTGAAGTAGTAACAGTGCAATGCTGTCTGCATGTAAAAGTTACCTTGCATCATTTCAGTGTAATGTCCCTTACACAGTTCTTTCCTTTTTTTCATTTTAAATGGCCACATTTGTGTAAATATATTTGAAATTAAATGTACAAGAAAAGTGGCCATGCCATGAAACCAAGTTTTCAACGATTTAACAATTAATTTTAGTAGTAGACTACCGGTAAGTGGAACAGTTTTTCTATTTTTAGTAACAGTGACCTTGACCAGACTGGTCCAAATCCAATCCCAAGCAGGGTCTTCATGCAAGCTTACTATATCCAATATTTCAGCAAGATTGGTTTATCGTAACTGAAATTATTAAACGGACACTTTCTCTATTTTTAGTAACAGTGATCTTATCTACATGAAATCCTCTGACGCTTCCCGTCTGCCTTACCCCAATCTAATAACCAGGATTTTCGTTGAAAACATGATTCAAAATGTTAAGAAGTTCAAAACTGAATTTTATCTTTGCATTTCAAGAATATAATTCTTCAAATCCTGTCATATTTCACATCAAGGAACTTGAGAGTAGTAAGCAGGAATGTTTAAGGCTTTTTTTGCATATCTAAGGGACACAAATATAGAATGTATTTTTAGATCAAATTTGTGTTTTTATACTCTAGTATTTGTGTATGAAGTTGACTCATTTGTTATTAAACGGTGATAAAAAAATTAAAGTAAAGTTTGTTTGTACCTGCAAAAATAAATGTCTCCCCCTGTACACCCAAAATGTATGTAAAAAATGTTAGATGACTATAATATTCTTCGAATAATAAAATCGAATTAATACGCACAACTATATATTTTGTAGTTTTACAAGTGCACCGATAAGCTGGTTTGGTGGCATATTTTGTGACATTTCTAAGTTCAAAGTGGTGTGAAGCCAACAATATTTACTGGATGAAAAAATCATTGTAATATGCAAAAGTACAAATTGTGCCCTTAGTCCATACCAACTTTCATAAAATTCTGTTCAGTAGTTTCCGAGGAACTGCGGCAAGAAAATGTTCACATCAACTTGCCATGTACATTGTCTGAATAACTTAACATATAGAACATTTTCTTTGTTTGATGATTTGATTAATTGTTTAAAAATAATTTCTTAACATATTGGCCACCATCTCCAACAAAGAAAGTGTATTTTTGTCATCAGGACATTGACATCACATTCATTATAGGCCTCCTCCTCTACCAAAAGTGATTTTATGGAACAAACTTCATACAGATTGGGCTCGTGGTACATGTATTTCTACCAAGTATCATAAAGATTAGACAATGATTAAAACAAGAATATCATTAACCAAAATTTTTCTTGAACATATAATTTTACATACTGACCGTAAAATCAATAAAAAAATGACATTTTACCAGTTGTCAATAACGGTCCATTATACTATCACAAACTTATTCCTCTAAACAAGCCAACTAGTTGATTCATACAATAAATGAACTATATACCTGAAATATTGAGCACCACAAAATGTTTGGAACATCTAAGATAACCAAGGCGTATAATGTTTCCACTCTGACTTTCAGAATATTTTAGAAAGCCTTCTGGTCTTTCAGTGGACAATACCCAAATCTGTACTTTAAAGCAATGAGCAATTGCTTTAATCATGATTTCATCTCCGTACGTTCCTGATTTGCCCATTTCATCTAAGTATTCTGCCCATTGTACCCAATGGTTATTCTCATCATCCTTTCTTAGAAATGATGAGTACAGGTCACCCTCAGGACTTTTGTCATTTTTTCTCAAGAATGTTACAACATCTTGTCTTAGTCTATATGCTTTTTCTTTTAAAGTTCTGTTTGGTAGATAATCAGGCATTTGCTTTGAAACTGCATTAAACAGACAATTTCCGTCACCATCCACATTCTCAACAGTACACCCAAAATAAGCAGCAAGGCATCCAATTTCACTGAGACCATTCTGAAATTTATAAACAATGTATTAAATATGGTACATGTATCTATTATGTAATGAACAAATATGGACAAAGAATAACATTTTATTTGTCATCTAACTATAGTATCATGTCATTATGATATTACATGAATATAATTACATAGTCAAAAAATTAGTTGCTTCGAACACAGACACATTTTCCCCTAAAATAAAACCAAAACTTGACCATGTAGCACACAGAAAAATAGTGGTAGGATCGGAGATGTGACCAGAAGGGAAAGAAGTGTCCCCTCTTTCCCACATCGTCAGTGGGTTATTTGGCCACTGGCCCCTAAAAGTTCTGGGGTAAATGGTACGAAATCCTGCCTTCTGGAAGTTTCCTGACACTAAAAATGAATGATTGAAAATGACAACTTTTATATCTGACCAATTGAAAACAGGCATTTTTTATTTCAATTAACAAAACAAAAAACTTGTGCAGTTTTCAGTACCAGCAATTTAAAGGGTACCGTCAGAACTGTACTGGCCATACCTCTTGCTATGCCAATGGAACTGTTTTAATTATTATTTGTTTGCCCCATTTAGAGTTGTGAAATCTAGATGACATGAGAGAACCACACAAAATGTGTAAATTAAAAGGATAAATGATAATTATTGTAGTGAATTAACTATTTGGGTATGCCTTGACATACATAAGTTCAAAACAATGTGAAAATAGTTTTATTTTGATAATTTTATGCAAAAAGAAACACTTGCTATAAAAACTATATAATTTTACTGGTTAGAGTAACAACCAATTATCTTTATTACTCCTGGATCTTTGTCACAGTGAGCAATTATAAGAATGACAATCTTTTTTTTCTCAATAATTGTGGTCTTATCACACATAAATCTTAAGCTACAATGGACCAAAAAAAAGAAAGGAGAAATCATAATGGTTATGTAGACTGTAACTTGGGTTGTCTAAGCATGACTAGTTCACCAATTTCATTCAATTTAGTCAGACAAACAATCACCATTATTCTGTGCATTTTATTTTGAATTTTACTCATAGTGTTTTCTTTCTTTTAACAATGTTAGACAAATGTCTAGTATTTTAATTATTCACTGTATGGAAAGTGTCACGGTAACGGTTGTTTGGTATTATTTCCGGTTTTGGTGGATGTGAAGACAACACAACATGTAGGTCACTTTAAATGCTATTTTCTTAAAAACTTGCAACCTTGATGAATGTCAGTTAGCAAGGTTTTATTAAGGACATAATTTGTGTCAGATACAGAGCTATTTCCAACATAGCATACCAACAGGCTTTTCAAAAATGACAAAACAATGCAACTTGTTTACATCGTTCCGCATAACTTTTCGACTTCAACGTCAATTTTTCACAATAATATCGACATGATTTCATTTCCATATATTGCCCTTTTTTTTATTATATTCATTGGCATCATAAATTAACACTTACCTTGCATATATCTTAATATTATTGGCCAATGGGCCGTTTTAAGCCCACCGGGGTCTGTATCAAGTGTACGTGTTTGGTAACCAAATAATTTTGAACAAAACCAAACAGGTCAATCTAAATAAAATTAAATCTTTCACTTGCTCCCCCCTTTTTGTTATTGGTCGCTGCGAAACTCGAATGTCTCCGCAACAATGTTGAAAACTTGTTGTTAACAGTTAAGATTAATTATATAACAAGCAAATCTAAGAAACCCTAAGTGTAAAACAAACTTCTAGAAAAGTAAGAATTTTTTTTCTAGTGCAAAATTCAAGGGCAAAGCTTTCAAACTATTGGTCAAGAAAATATTTATAAACTAATAATGTTAAGAAAAAATAAAACAAAACATTTTACCCTAACATTATATTATTTATACATGTATTTTTGAGGCATAAATGACAAATGTAACTGAAAAAAATTACCAAGAATAAGGTATACTCTATATTATTATGATTTTTTAACTGCTTGATGATGTGTGAGTGTTATAATTAACCTACAATGAGTACATGTATATGTAGATCCTTTTTAAAATGTACAAGAGAGGGTAGATCTCTACATATACAATTGCTAAAACTGTATTAAACTGCGCACTAATCATGTTAATTATGTTTATTGTTTATCAATTTACATGTAATATACATGTATATGTATCTGGTAATAAAAAAATAAGTATTGTAAATAGACATAACAGTGAAAATGTTTTAAGCCCAAATTTCCGTGTAAGATCATTATGAAAAATTTTCTAAGTGGCAGATTGCTCAAACTGTTAGCAGGAATTGTGAATACCAAATTCCGCTTTTGCATGTACCTGTTAGCTGGAATTAAAAACTTCTTAGATAGATTCCGTCTTATCCTTAGACAGATTTTTGCCCCATTTTCCATGCACGCCTTAATTCCGTCTAAATTGCTTAATTTTAAAGCGGATTCCGCCCAGAATCCGTCTAAAATTAGACGGAATACGCTCAAAATTTTCGTACAGGTGGTCATCCAGAAACCAAATTAATAAAAATGGTTATCCAGAACCAAATCAATGAAGAGCAAATAAAATTCAAAATATTTATTGAACTGATGAAAACAAAACAGGGCCCTTATCAACTACTTATCTTGAAATCTGCAAATAATAAGAACATTTGGTGGAACAGTACTAAAAATGAACAAAATGCAATGAAAAAACTACTACCAAAACTGTAATAAATATTAATATATTACTAAAATTATGAAAATATAAATTTTGATATTATTTTTTTTGTTGTTTGAAAGGTGTTTAATTCCATTTTCATCAATTTTTCAGAGATATCATATGGATTCCAGTTTTTATTGGGGATGCAGATGGAGTACCTGTAGAAAACCTCCAACATTTGGTAGGAAAACTGGCAATTCTTGTCAATTAAGATTAAAGTCATGTGCTCCTTGTATGCAGTGAGACTTGAACCTGCAATCTCGGTGTTGACAGACCATGTGATCAACAGGAGACAAACTACCTTAACCTCTCTGCCACCAAGGACCCCCTGGACAATATAATCCCTTAATATCACAAAAATGTAAAAGAGAGTAAAAATCTGAGTACATCTAATTCGATGAGCAGTTCAATGTGAAAAAAATTCCATCAAATTTGACAAACAAGTGTGGACACAGAAAAACGTCTCGCCTGAATTCCGCATCAGTAACGAAAATAAATTTCGTCATAAGCATTACGTTAATAGCATTAATTATGAGCAGCGGCCTGTATACCAAATATTGTCACCATACTATGCATAGTTACAGAGGAACTGTCCTAATACAAAAACTTTAACGTAGTCGCTGGACCCTGAAATTGAGGTCAAGGTCAGGTGGAACCTACCAGACAGACATGTACTATTAATCAGCAACCTATATACCAAATATTGTCATCCTACCATGCGTAGTTACAGAGGAACTATCGTAACCCAAAAACTTTAACGCAGTCGCTGGACCGTGAAATTGAGGTCAAGATCAGGTGACACCTACCAGACAGTCATGTACTAGTCATCAGCAACCTATACACCAAATATTGTCATCCTACCATGCGTAGTTACAGAGGAACTGTCGTAACCCAAAAACTTTAACGTAGTCGCTGGACCGTGAAATTGAGGTCAAGGTCAGGTGACACCTACCAGACAGTCGTGTACTAGTCATCAGCAACCTATACACCTAATATTGTCATCCTACCATGCATAGTTACAGAGGAACTGTCGTAACCCCAAAACTTTAACGTAGTCGCTGGACCGTGAAATTGAGGTCAAGGTCAGGTGACACCTACCAGACAGTCATGTACTAGTCATCAGCAACCTATACACCAAATATTGTCATCCTACCATGCGTAGTTACAGAGGAACTGTCATAACCCCAAAACTTTAACGTAGTCGCTGGACCGTGAAATTGAGGTCAAGGTCAGGTGACACCTACCAGACAGTCATGTACTAGTCATCAGCAACCTATACACCAAATATTGTCATCCTACCATATGTAGTTACAGAGGAACTGTCGTAACCCAAAAACTTTAACGTAGTCGCTGGACCGTGAAATTGAGGTCAAGGTAAGGTGACACCTACCAGACAGTCATGTACTAGTCATCAGCAACCTATACACCAAATATTGTCATCCTACCATGCATAGTTACAGAGGAACTGTCGTAACCCAAAAACTTTAACGTAGTCGCTGGACCGTGAAATTGAGGTCAAGGTCAGGGGACACCTACCAGACAGTCATGTACTAGTCATCAGCAACCTATACACCAAATATTGTCATCCTACCATTCATAGTTACAGAGAAACTGTCGTAACCCAAAAACTTTAACGTAGTCACTGGACCGTGAAATTGAGGTCAAGGTCAGGTGACAGGTGACTGACTGGCAAGTACTCATCATAAGCTACCTCTGGACCAAATTTGATGGACCTAGGGCTTGGGCTTACAAAGATATGAAGCAAGATGTCAAGTGTTTACGCCGCCGCCGCCGCCGCCGGATTCCCATACATATGTCTCGCCTCCAGCGACTTTCGTCGCAGGCGAGACAAAAATACAACATTTTCTAAAATGATAAAAAAATTTTTTTACCACTTAAATGTCAAAACCTGTGAAGAATAGAAACAATAGGTAACAGTCTTAATTTTGTTAAACATATACAGGTACCAAAGCTTACAAATGATATCACTCTTGACCTACTTAACACATTCAGCTAATTTTAAAGAGACATTTATAAGCGATATAACTCTAGGATTGTCAACATACCAAGGCACCCTATATACAATATATATGTACATCTTAATGTAAGGATTTTATAATGTTCAGAGTTAAATGAACATCTAATGAAATATGTAGGAAGTACAACATCAACAATATAAATACTGAACAGTGTCAAATTTTCTTATTTATAAAGAACATTTCTGCAAATGCTCAATAGAGAAAAATTCACCGTCCTGCAGTTGAGAATATTTCTTTCTATTTGATTTGATTCGAGTCTAGCCAAAAAGCCTGCAGTTCCTGAAATGAAATTCTGAGGATGATGACAACATCATAAACGAATTACGAAACAATAATGTTAAAAAAGAAAATGCGCAGAAATAATAGTAGGAATTTTGTGCAAATGCTACATAGAAAAAAAATCTCAGGCTGAAATAAAAAAGGATTTGGTATAGTAGGTAACTTCTGGTTGATAACAATGCTAAAACAAATTACCATTATGTTTTCAGTAGGATGCACTTCATTTATTCTGGTCTTGTGTGGATTTTCATTAAATGCAGTGGCCTCATGATTCAATGGAGCAAGATTGCCATTTATGCCACCTCCCTCAGAATGGCACATTTTATTGTTGTCATTTTCCTCATCATTTTCATGGTCTTCACCACTTGATGTACTAGATTCATCAGCATTAGAATCACCAGTTTCATTAAACTTTGTCTCCTGCTTGAACGATCCTTTAATAACTGTACATTTTTCTCCCTATGAAATAAACACATTTGTTCAATTTACAAATCCTTGTTTTGTTCAATACATGCACAATTTGTGCATTTATACATATTTTCTTGTAACCTGTCTTTTATAGCTGTTATAATTATCATGTATCAAAATTTAGGAATGATATTTCATCAGAATCTTGACTTTTTACCAATAGCCTGTTATACTCACCTGACTTACAAAAAAGCAGTTGAATTTTTTTAGAAGATATGAATTTTGCAGCATATTCTTATTTTAATTGCTTAAAGAAAACCTGTTTGTATGTATTTCCCATTATAACCTATGTTTTACTGTGGTGGCCATCTTAAATTCAGAATTAGCACAAAACCTCAAATTAATAGAAGACTGTATGAGGTACCATTTCAATGTCACAATTCAATTTGCAAACAGTTTTTCATGAGAAGAGCAATCAGAACATATTATCAGCATTGGCAGCTGCATTTTGAATTTTCAACCAGCAGGAAAAACTCAAAACAATAAGACAACTATCCTGGCTTTATTTCTGCATAAATTGGTTTAAATGTGTGGGTTTGTTTCTGAAAAGCCATTTCTATGTTTTTCTTACAGGTTCCTATGTTGAGGATGAGGTACATTTCACAATATTGAAAATCAATAGCATTTCACAATATCAACTAGACAAAGTCGATCTAGCGATCGCTGATACCCCCGCTTTTGTGAAAATTTCTAACGTTTTTCGTGGACGGCGACCTTGAAATTTGATGGATTTCCCCCAAAATCAAAAGGCTTTTTACCAACCTGATATATAACAATATCCCAAAGTTTCATTCAAATCATATGCAAACTTTTTGAGTTATTGTCCGGAAACAACTTTTATGTTAAAATTTCTAACGTTTTTCGTGGACTGTGACCTTGAAATTTGACAGATTTCCCCCAAAATCAATAGGCTTCTTACTAACCTGATATACGACAATATCCCAAAGTTTCATTAAAATCGGATGTAAACTTTTTGAGTTATTGTCCGGAAACAACTTTTTTGTTAAAATTTCTAACGTTTTTCGTGGACTGTGACCTTGAAATTTGACAGATTTCCCCCAAAATCGATAGGCTTCTTACCAACCTGATATATAACAATATCCCAAAGTTTCATTCAAATCAGATGCAAACTTTTTGAGTTATTGTCCGGAAACAACTTTTTTGTTAAAATTTCTAACGTTTTTCGTGGACTGTGACCTTGAAATTTGACGGATTTCCCCCAAAATCGATAGGCTTCTTACCAACCTGATATATGACAATATCCCAAAGTTTCATTCAAATCGGATGTAAACTTTTTGAATTATCATCCGGAAACCAAATGTGGACGGACGAACGGACGGACGGACGGACATGAGGACCACTATATACCCCCGACTCTGTCGAGCGGGGGTATAAAAATCAATCTGCCAAGCAGTTTGTGTCAAGACAATTTTGAAATTTCATCCAATCAGAATGAATTAATAGTCCTGGCAGCCATGTTGAATATTTGATCAGCACCAAGAACTCAAACTGTGTATAAGGACCACCTCATTAAAAATGAAACAGTTTGTGTCAAGACAATTTTGAAATTTCATCCAATCAGAATGAATTAATGGTCCTGGCAGCCATGTTGAATATTTGATCAGCACCAAGAACTCAACTGTGTATAAGGACCACCTCATTAAAAATGAATCTGTTTAGTCTGTTGACGGATTTTAAGGTAAACCTAATGCAAATTAAGATTTTAACATTACTACGGTGCTTAAACTGCAAATCTCTGCTCCTGTTAGTTTCAAACACAAAAATAATAAATTGAACTGACTGTATGATCAAAGATGGAAACTTTTTAAGACTATGACTGATGTTAAACAGAAACTGACAGCTTTTTATACAAAAAAAAGGAATTAATAAAAAAACAAGAAAAAAAATTTATTTGACATATAATTTATTTATTAAATACTTTAAGTAAACATGTGATGTAGGATGTAGTCATAAACAAGAAATTTTTTTAATAATATTTTGAATGTTTATGACATTCCAGATTCTAAGTCTCAAGTCTAAGTTGGTATTCTGTATTTCCAATTCACTGTAGACCTGATGTCTATACTGATGACAAATTCAGCATCTCTGGCCATGTTACTTCCTGTATAATACCAGTAGATTTGTTAAAAAATCTGCAGATAAGACCATGACATGACCAAAAGATTACTAAAAATCAAGTAATTTAATAATTTTGTAACTAAGAAACTTACAATATTCATTTGTTCATTTTCTTTCACTGAAAAATACATATTATATTAATTAAATTTTTCAAGGGTTAATACATGTATTGCATGCAAGTTTACTGCAGTGTAGGACATCTCAAAATTTTTAAAACATAACTAAGTATAGACAACAAAAAATGTTCAGGAACATATGCATTATCAATTCGGTTAATAGATTTTGAGAATAAGTTTGTATGTCTATCTGATACTGTACACTGCTACCATCTTTAAATGTCATATGTTATTCTTCAAATAAAAAGAAATATAATTGCCTTTTGATGTTTTATTGTATTCTTTACCGTTAAGCTTCCAGAGTGGATTAAAGGTGGTAAAATTTTGTGTATGGGGGCTGCCATATTGACAGTATTTTATCACGTGACTGCGTTTGTGATGTGATAATATACAATTACTGTCTTTTGAGGAGGTAAATGTGTGGAGTTATTGACTTTTGAAAAAACTGTTATTCACCGAGCCCAGCGGGTGAGGTGAATAACAAAGAGTTTTTTTCAAAAGTCAATAACTCTACACATTTACCGAATCAAAAGACAGTTATTGTTTTATTCAATAAAAAAGGATATTCACTAAAAATAAAATGGTTATTCACCGCGGGAAAATGCATGCGATTGTTATTTAAAAAAGGGAATAACCGGGATTCTATAAATAACAATCGCATGCATTTTCCCGCGTTGAATAACCATTTTATTTTTAGTGAATATCCTTTTTTATTCAAATTTTTCAGTCATATTATTTTTATACAAAATGTTTTATATATTATTGAATAAATGTAATTATCCAGTAAATATGATAAAAAATCCAGTTTAAAAATGTGTTTTTCTGCCTTTGCTCTTTGAAGAATATTAAAACTGTGGCGATGACTAATAACCAGCTGACAACATAAGATTACCAAATACGTCTTTATGTTTTAATGATCTTTGTATCAATGAAAGTATTTTTAGACACAAATTTTAACCTGTCTTTATTTAACTCAGATAATTACCTAAATAATAATTGTAATAAAAGATATATTTGTATATTTATTTTTTTAACATAAAAAAAATTCCGTAGACAATTTTGCACGTCTTTAAAAGGCAGTTGTACCTGGACGTGAAAATTTTACAGGTAAGTCATTACTCGTTTTAGAAGGGTAATTAACAGAATTAGCAGGCAAACAAACAGGATGTTTATTGTAATAACTCGATCATTTGACGCAGACTTTGAAGTATGAATATTCCGACATTTTCAAAAGCTAATTAGATTGAATGTTAATCATGTACTTCGAAATTAGAACAGCACACCCCCTCCTGCCAAGGACAGGTATGATCTGAATACATAGTGTCAGAACACAGGATGTATATAAGATTTCGAATACCTTTAGATGCCATGTCAGAGGAAAGATAAAACTGACACATTGACTCAAAATATACACATGTATAATTTTGGAAACTGTGTTACGCACATGCACAATAAATGTTACGAGTATTAATAATAATAATAATAAATGTACTAAACGTAAAGTGAAATTTTGATGCGCGAAAACAGGGTATTTAAAAATAATTCATTTAATGACCGTTATTTCTAAAATTGTCAACTTAGCAAAGATTTTGTATAAAAAAAGTTTCGTTCAATAAGTTGCATAATCTGATTAAGTTGAAAATAATAATACCAATAATTTTCAATTAATATTTATGGACAAAATTCAAACGAATATTCGATGAAAAATGAGGTCACCATACCATTAAACTATCCTCCATTTAATTCTGGAAAATGACATTTGCATGAAGTTGTTGCTGCTGTGGACATAGTCTTAAGTAGAAGTCTTTAAACTGGTTAACTATTTGTTACACAAATCGGGGATTTTATGTTCTTTTTGCTTAGATCAAGAATACGAAACGTAATCTTGCCACCACCTTGTCTTATAGTACAACGTTCTGTTATTGACCGTTTCACGTTATTATCATACAGCGACTTTAATAAGGTACTTGGATGTCCAAGGATCTCTAGTATCGCCATCTAGTGACGAGATAGTGACAAGATAGTGGACCTCCATAAGTGCATTTTTTACACAATAAATTCAATGTAGAAACTTAACCATTGAAAATATAATAAAACATCAAGAGGCAAAAGTGTTTCTTTTTATTTGAAGAATAACATATCAAATTTTCATATTTTAGCGAAGTTTCCCTTTAAGTGATGCATGACCAAACAAAAGACATTCAAGCCTTATTGCTGAAATACCCTTTGATTGTGGGCATCTATATACCATGTATCATTGTTGAAATTTATTTTATTTTATGGAAGCCTTGCTATTCTTCAATTTTTAACTATTTGATTTTTGCAGTAAATTGGTTTTTACTGCAAAATGTTTTATTTAATTGCATGTCAAAAATTCTTTTATACCATGGACCTGTTCAGACATTCTGCCTTCTATTTCCCCCTAGTACACAAAATCCTGTAACTTTACATGGTTATCCCTCCTAATACTAAACTCCTTGTGAACAGATAAACTTTGAAATAGACATCTTTTTTTTTCTATATTTTGTTAACATTTAGTGAAACAATCTACATGTATTTACCAGTCTCATTAGTTCTCATACATGTATAAATAATAAACAATCAAATATTATAGTTTTAAGATGACATACCATAAACAACATTCTGTTTTTCAACATTGCCTATATTCTGTATATATGTATGTACAGGACCTGAAAGAATTGTATTGAAAATCATTAAATCAAGATTTCAAAGTGCACAACAGAAAGTTTGTTATCTTTTGATGGAGAAAATATTTTTTGTGGTTATAAAAAAATTCAAACATTAGAATAAACTGAACAACTTAATTTGTCTAATTTTACATTTTTGTAAATGATCAACACGCAAACTTAAGTTTTCCATCATTATGTTAAGAGGTGTGCATCTCTATGACAATGATTGTTTTTCTTCCATCCTCTGATTAAAAATATTTTCTAGCCAATAAACAGTCAGTACTCATTCAATTTATTTATATAGATATGGGACAAATTATTGAATGTTCCCCATTATAGAAATTCCAGTAAATCACATGTGACACTAATCGTTCATTTTCACTCTAAACTTTTTTTCCCCTCAAAATCTCACTTGCACAAATATATATCTGCCGTTTATCAAATTTAGTATGAACCATTAAAATCTAAGATAAAAAATTTTGATTTATATAATACATAGGATAATCAGCTGGACAAAGTGAATATCAAAAATTTGATCATTGGTGTCGCACTCATGATAATATTTTTGATATTCATTCACCCCAACAGATTATCCTATAATTATTGACATAAAATGTTAATAAGCCATTAGTGTAAAGAAGTTATCAGCTTTGACAGGGCTCTGTGTCTGTACCTTAGATTACAGTATTCTAGAAAGGTATTATTAACTTCATGCTTGACATGAGATTTTAATAATATGATTCTTATATAAATAAACCAAACACAAACTTTACAATTAACAATTATTCACTTATATAAAGTGCAACAACTCACTAAAAATTGATGGAAAAAAAAGAAAAACAAGGGCATAAACTACTGGCTGGGAACAGTCACATAAAACTTTTGTTGTCAAGTTGAACTGGTTACTAGAATATCTAACACAGCCTCACCCTATTTATACCTCAACAACACAAACATGTAAAAGAACTATCAACAAATATGAACTTGCAGACAACTATACAATTAAAACAATACAATATTATATAAATATCCAGGCTTCAAACAGGACCACAAAAATATGTGGCAGTTAGAACTGGTCATATAACCCTCCCCTTTCATTGTAACACAATAACAACACAGACACACAACAACATCTAACAACAAAACAAAAACTAAAAATTAGTGCACAGTGGTTTTATTCTAAGAAATCACTTGCTTTGATTACTGGTACCCAGAAAGGTTGATAACTGGTTAGAAACATTTAAAGAAGTTTAAGTTGGGGTGCCGACTTAATTGGCTTTGCTTGTGGTAGATGAAGTTGTCAAGAATCTTGTTTTCATATCATTAGAAATACTGTCAATTTTTGTACATGTAGCACCAACATTTTTTTTTCACACATTAAAACACATTTACATGTGGGTATTAAATCTGACAATTCTTCAGATGTGGGTTATGCTATTAGAGGTATAGTTGAAATATGGAAATGGTTTACAAATTACAAAATGTATATATATGAAAACCTGCTGATACTGCCCCATTACAAAAATAACATTCATTGAAAAAGAAAATAACTTTGATAACTTATCTTTTATCTGGCTTTCCATTGAGAAATAAAAATTTTAAACGGAGTGCTGGTACCCTCACAGACACATTGAGAAGTTCAGTGTTAAATGGTACCAAGTTTCTTTGTAATTTATTATAGGATTAAACACTGGAGTTTAGGAAATTATCAATGTGTAAACTCCGGCGACTCACTCACAAACTAACTTTATGTCAAGTTTGTGAGGGAGTCGCCGGAGTTTACACATTGATAATTTCCTAAAACCTAGTGTTTAAGCCTTATAATTCTGTGAAATAATCATTGCGATTTTAAAAACAGCAAAAACAGTTACAGAAACCCATCTAGACCTCATAACGTACCTAGGCCGGAAAGCGTAGGGATATGCAAAACATAGTACCAAAGGAATTGCTGTTCTGTAGATATTAATAGGAAAAAAAAACTAGTAAATGAAACACTAAATTGTATTTATATTATATTTTATTTGAAATCTCAATGGATTTAATTGGAAATCATTGGGGCAGAGAAAACATTGTCCCCTCTCCCTGACGATGAGCTAGGAGGACGCCATCTTGTTTACATTGGATACTGAAAGTAGTCCGCTCAGAGGAAATATCGATATATAAATTATCTAAGAAGACGCCATTTAAGTGTTTTTATCCAATCAAAGCATAAATAAATTACAGCATGAATAGAATTATGGTGTTTTAAAAGGAACATTATTTTGACCATTGAAGTTGAAATAATATGTTACCAGACTTAATGGATTAAAATTTGTGATGTTTTGTCATCAATTTCAACAAGGCTATATGTCATTTATTTATTTCGGTGTACAATAGACTCCTGGTACTTACTTGTTATTAATTCCAAGATATATGAAAGAATATTTTAATTTAAACCAATAAAACTACAAAAAGTATTTACTTGGGAAGTCTCTGTTATTTTCAAGTTTCTATTTTCTTCTACCACTGTCAGAAAAAAATGTGATATAAGGTCACAGATTAAAGGTCAAAATATTATGCAAATGTAATATCCTGTGGAGCCTCAGGAACTCGCAATAATGACCTACTTCTTCACATATACCGTAGGTTGGAAATTTTCTTCCACTCTTGCTTTATAAGTTTAATGTAAAAAAGTATGGAAACAATAACTGATTTTTTATTTAAGAAAGGCCAAAGCCCTACGAAAGCCCTGCCGTAATTAGAATTATAAATTTACTTACTGCTACTTTCAACAACGTGGACCCTAGCCGTATTTTCTCGAGCCATGTTTTCCTTTAATAGATCTGGAACAGTAAAACTTTCACTACCAATCTGGTAAGTAATCCAGCATGAATACAATCCCTCATCATCTTTACAGACATTCCTAATAGTCAAATGTGGAAACTCTGCTGCTGCATCGTCATATTTATCAGTTCTATTCTTAACATCCAAATCAATATAAATGTCATCTACAGTCAATCTTTTTTTCCATTGGACCTCAAATTTTCCAGGAATATTACTTATTTCTGTATTAATAGTAACACTAATACCAGTCTTCACTGTATAATCTTTCTTGGGCAACTTAAGGGCTGGTTCTACAAGCAAAATTAGCATAAAACATTAATTAACAAATTTAACCAATCATATATAACTTATTATATCAGCACTGAGTACTTTTTAAACAATAAGAGATTTTAAATGATTACAACAGGTTTTAAAAAGTGTGGACTGTAAGCTAATGCTCACTAGTGATACCCCCGCTTTCCCAAAAATTTTGTATGTCAACTATGTGTAAAAATCTAAGTATTCAGTAAACAGGAAGTAGACGACCACGGAGCATAAAATCGCTTTACACCATATGGGACTATAGGATAAAGCAATATGCAAAATATTAGGCTTATGCATCCTATAGTTGCTTAGAAAACTGCAACGGAAATTTTGCATGTATGTCAACAAGGTGTAAAAATCTATGTATTTGGTAAACAGAAAGTAGATGACCAAGGAGCATAAAATCACTTTCCACCATATGGGCAATATACAAAATATCAGGCTTCTACATGCTATAGTTGCTTAGAAAGCAAAGCGAGGGAATAATAAATACTGGCACCACAATGTAACAAATTGCTATACATAAAACTTTAGAATTCTGTGGACACAGAAAAATGTCTAGCAAGGAAGGGAGGAGGAGGAAGCCAGCTTACCTGGAGAAACCCCTGACCTTTGGTAGGAAAACTGGCAATCCTTGTGAATAACGTTTGGACTTGAGACCATCCTCCATGCTGTGAGACTAGAAACCACAATGTCAGTGTTGACATGAACATAATAATAGTAGACAACTAACTACCAATTGTCAAAAATTGAAGACATATAGCTTGCCTTCTAAACCCCCTTTTTTGTAGGCAGAGCCAATAAATAAAAAATGTTTGTACAATGTCAGAAAATATACATTTTTTTGTAAGAGTCTTATAAACAGGTAGAGATGTAAGTACATATACCAATAAATTATATATTTGCAGACAATGTACAAAAATTATTTTTATCTGGTGACAATAAAATACATTTTATACTGAATAAGTGTGGATAGTATTAATTGCTCAGGAACTAAGTCCCCTATCCAGCAAACAAAAATTCCAAGGGCCATAATTTCATCAAAACTCACTGGACCAGAAAGACATTTTAACTTGATCTGTAACTCATGATGGTTGACTCACATACTAAATATAAGCTCAATATCTGCCAACTTTTAGAAAAAGAGCTGAAAAACTATTTTAAAGAAATTTTCTTACGTCCATGGGCCATAATTTAAAAAAAAATCATCACATTGGAATGACATTCAAACTTGATCGGTTGACTAACCTACTAAATATTAGCTCAATATTTCTAAGTGTTTAGAACAAAAAGTCCGGAAAACATGTGATGGACTGACAGAGTACAAACCTATAGTACCCTTCTGTGAAGTCAGTAGGGGACTAAACAACAGGACAAAAGAGGGTTTCTAGCTAATGTCTAGATTGAAAAATTTAGTGCATATTCTAATGAAGACTTGACGTCAAAACAAATATTGTATTCCAACTGTACTGAACAAGAAGCAGATTACAAAATAGAAGTGATGACATGGGTACCAAGGAAACTTTATTCAATCACAAACTACACTAACAGCAAATCTAATGATATGCCAAAAAAATTAAAATAACTGTTAGGTGATTTACCTTTCACTTTTACCACTATATTTTCACTCTTCACATTACCAATTTTGCAAAAGTAAACTCCAGAGTCATTTATTGTTATGTTCAGTATTGTCAATTTTGGCTGCGTAACATCACCAATTGTATATTTAGAGGACTCTTTTATCTCTGCTTTATCAAAAAACCATTTTATCTCATCTTCTTTGTCTACTGGGAACTCCACAGTTACTGGTATATTTAGTGTAGATCCAACAAAGGGTTCATAACTGGGTTGATCAACAGCTATATAAATGAATAGAAATGTTATGTACAAGAATAAAAAAAACCATCTTTTTCACAACTTTTCATAACTATCTATTAGAGTTTGAGAAGTTTTTAAGTTTATGAACTATTAGAAGTATCTATTTGTAACCTATTAAAATTTGAATGGTATGTTCTATTAACCTCTAATTTTAGACCAAATTTAAATCAGATTTTATTACAGGAATCTGTTTGTTTGTTTGATGGTGTTTAACGCCACTTTCAGCAATTTTTCAGCTATATCATGTTGTCCAGTTTTTATTGGGGGAAGAAGCCGGAATACCTGGAAAAAAACCCCGACCTGCAGTAGGAGAACTGGCAATCCTTGTCGATTAAGATTGGAGTCGAGTACACCCTGCCTGCAGTGAGAATCGAACCCGCAATCTCAGTGTTGACAGACGACGTGATCAATAGAAGACGAACTACCTTGACCACTCGGCCACCGAGGCTCCTTACAGGAATCTGTATCACCCACATAGGTTTACAGCATCAATAGTTATCTTTTTAGTTGATTGCCATACAATATTAATTTAAGTGGACCAAATAGATTCAGATAAAAATTCCCAGTGGATAAGTGAAAAAAAGTCCATTATTTCCTAAATGTGTTCCATGCCCATTTTGATTTGGATTTGACTAGCAGATTTCAGAGAAGATTTGTAATTTTTTTTCAAACAAGCCTAAAGTATGCATTTCGCAGGATCTGCAAAATTATCAATTTACAAAAAAATCCTGCAAATATGTTGAACTACTTAATCCATATTTGTGTTCAATTTTACATTGATTATGCAAGCTGAGAAAATCTCATATCACTCTACTATTGTATATTTCATTGTTGGTTTCTAAGGACAATCTGACATTACAATGTTACAAACATTTATATATAAGATTGCTGTTTATTTCCTCTACATCATTATTCATCTTGCCACAAACGGCTCAATGGATAATTGTCAATTGTTGGAAATAAAACCAACAAGAATCAATATAAATGTACTACTTTTGATGACCTTTCAGCAGGATCTGAAATATAAAGAATGTCCTAATTTAAGAAATGGTGGCTACATTTAGTTGGAGCCAGAAGAAAGTGTATGCCTTATAAACCATTTATAAAAAAATAGTTTTAGTACATATTTATATTAATATTTTAACTTGAACTTACTAATTGACAGCAAAGGATCCATTTCAGCTTGATCACCTAGAGCAACAACAATAATTACTAGGAAAATGTCTTGTACTCAACAAGTTTTAAATCTTTTAATGAAAATCTAAAATGCAATCTACAACATTTAATAAATTTATAAGATTGTCAAAGATGCTAAAAAATACACACATTATAATACATAATAGAGCTAACTTTTATAAATATTAGCAAATTGTTTGTAAAAATAACTATGTATAAATATGTAAACAATCCAAGGGTACGTATGCCCCATTATGAGAAATGGGTCTCTTTGTAGCTCTGCCAAGATAACAAATTTTCAAAGGAGCAACATTACTGTAGCTATACAGTGATTCAACACTAATACACATATTAAAAATCTGTCACAGTTTTAGTTTAAAAATTCAACATGACAAAATTACAAACCTGTTGGCTGTCTATTTCCATTTCCTGTTTGCACACCACCTGAAAAAGGCATGTTGTTAATTATCTTAGAAATACAGCAGAAATCTTCAATATTCCCTGTTCAATAAAATGTTGACTTTAAAGTAAAACTACATATGGATATCAATAGGCACAACTGTGAAGATTGCTTTGCAAGTATCAAGAAAAAGCATTACCATTTACAATAACAGGTAGACTAATTCTTGCGAGTAACTTTTTGGACATAAGGAATACTCCAGGTTGTTCTAAAGCAAATACTATTTGTGTTTGATCAACTACTTTACAACAAAAATAATGAAATTCCATATTGCCATACTTGCCATATTATCAACTAAATATGAACGTTTTTTACTTTGTGCACATCATTAGTTTAACACACAGAAGAAAGGTAGCAACACGAAGATTTTTTACTTTTATACTCCCCATTACAAAAAGTAAAGAATTACAAAATGCAGAAGTAATGTTTTACAATTTTTAGATAAAGATAAAATTGACAAATGTGTTCTATTTTTTTCTGTTGTTTATAGTAAACATTGTTCTTCACAAAGGGGATTTCCAAAAATAAATCACAACTCTGTCAATTTTGGCAAGCAAAGGGTCTGAAGATAAAGTGACATTCACCATACTATTAGAAAAAAACTTTTCAGGAAACATGAAATTTTCAGCAAAATTTGTTTTTAAATACTGAAGTTTCCAGAATCAAAAATTAAAAAACTGTATAGAACCACCCGGGATAATTAATTCTCTATTTTGTGTGTGTGTGTGTTGATTGTTTCCGAAAAGACATTGTTTGTATGCATTTGTCATAGAATCCTATGTTAAGCTATTCTCTAAGGTGGTGACCATCTTAGATATTTAGAATATTATAATACAAAAACATACGTTAAAAGGAAGACTATACAGTTCCTCCAATCAGAATGCCTTAACAGACCTTACAAGGAAGACAATAAAGTTTCTTCCAATCAGAATGCATTAACAGACCTTTCTAATTAGCAACAAAAACTCAAAAATGGAGAGAAACAGTCAATATTATAGTTATTTTGTTGCTATCTTGGTTGGAGGGCATGGCAATTGAAAGAATTTAAATGCATTTGTTGTGAAAACATGGCTAATTTGCATTCAGAAAAATCTGGAATATATTTTCAAATGCAATATTTCATGAGAATAAGTTTCAGATTTGGTGTGGTTATGCTGAAAAATGAAGTATCCAAAGGAATTTTTGGGAAAGGCATGGCTAAAAAATACATTGTGGATCTTCATTTTAATTGCATGGTTCCAAATAGAAAAATTGGCATCTGTGAAGAATATCAACTGATTTTGTTTGTTTATTAAAGATATTGTGACATTTTCACCAACATTATTTTCTAAGAAAAATGCTCAAAAATATTGAGGAATCTCATCTTATAATCAAATTTCCTCAGTTAATAATTTTGTTATTACTACCACAATGGGACCATATACTGAAGGGCACTGTCACATGTGTAATGCCAACTATTATACTAGACACTGAAACACAAGAAATTACATCACTGTCAGATCTTATACAATCAAAGCCTTTAAATTAGGTCAATATGAAAAAATACTGACACGAAAACATATGGACCAAAAACAACGTTCAAAAGAGGTCAATATGTGGTCTCATGTCAATATTTTTCATATCCACTGGATTTAAAGGCTACAGTTATTTTATTATTAATTGATATCGTTTATGCAAATCTGTATATACTTAGTCTAGTATTGTAAAGTAATTTGGTTAAATTTTTCTTTTGATTAATTTACTACATGTATTTTGATGGTTTGTTGTCTCATGTACAAAAATTTCACATTTCATTTCAGTATCAGCTGAAATTATGAAACTTTGAATTAAAAAAATATATTAATTCAACAAACAACACATTGAACTGTTTGAAATTTTTCAAAATGTACATACTTTCCAGCTTTTAAACTGGAAATAGAAGGGAATTTTGATGGCTGTTTAAATTTGGATTATTTATAGAAATTTAAAAAATAGTAGTGCAACATATTTTTTTCTAAAATAGAACTGTGCACAACATCACTTTTCTATCAGCCGTTGTTAAAGAACCTCTTAAAATACAGCTTGTCATGTGACAGGGTTTACACAAATCAAATAACACTGATTAGAGTGTGCAGAGTAGTTTCTTTGTCTGATGATTTCATGCACAATGATAATCCTTATATACTGACCAAAAAAAACAAAACAAACACCACATGTATGTCTGAAGAATGATAAAATAAATTAACAAAAGAAAACACTTACAATGGTTTCTAAACAAATAACAGAGTACTAGCACCAATGCAATAAGCAATATACCAGTCACAAGACCAATTTGCCAACCTGAAAATAAAATGTTTTCTATTTAATTTCAGGAAAGAAGCCAAAACTCTCTTGAACTCAATCAAGAAATATGTTAAATTTTAATACAAACATTTTAAGTGCAAATATGTACTTTATATTTGTGCTTGCATCTAAGATAGCACATGTCAATATAAACGATAACAATTATATGGATTCAAATCCCCAACATTAAAAACATTAAAAATTATTAAAAGCTGTTTTAATAAAAAAAAAATAATATATTTTTATTCAGAACTACTGTAATATAATGTAGCCAATATGGTGGCCATGTTTGATGATAAATTCAAACTGAAACTAGGTTGCATAATGACATTTAGACTTCATTTGCAGTTCATGAATGATGGCCATGTTTAATGTAGGATAAGCACACAGTAAACAATTATATAAGCAGTTGCAGGAAAGAGCAGGATCTCAAGACATAACAATTCTACTGAAGAAAAAGTGATGGAAATGGATTGGACACATATTAAGTAGAAATAATGATGACCCAGCCAAAATTGCGAAGAGTTTTTAAACTTCTGACCATCAGAAATAAGAATTTTAAAAGTTTCAAATTGTGGTCATGTTTCTTATACAATTTATCCAGTGGTTTTTGTGTGGAAGATCAATATTTTTAAACAGAAGGATCCCGAACAAAGAACAACAAGCTATGACACCATCTCGTATTTACTTTCAGTCTGGTAAGGTAAGCTCAAACATACAAAATCAGTGAAATAGCTGCAAAGTGAAAATAACCTAATTTATGGTTTCTTAAGATGCAATTTTACTTATACCACAATATTTTTTTTGCTAATTTTAGTTCTGATTACTGATATGCAAAAAATACAGAAACATTGATTAAACCTAACATTGACAGTGTGCCAACTTTAAACTTTGATGTTTATTTGCATAAACCTGAAAAGCTTAAGTATTATTGCTGGGGTTTTCGTTACTCTTAGTCTCAACATGATTTGAAATGATATGAACATGCAGCTTTATTTCCAATGCTGACTATAAAAGATGAAAATTATTTTTCTCCCAAAAATTGACAGGGCAACTTATAGTACCATTGGGGCATATATTAAGGAAAGTACGGTAATAAAGGTTGGATGTTGGTGTTAGTAATTAGCCCTGAGGGTATATATTGATGCAAGTCCTAGAGAACATGGCAAATATTTATATTATCCTTGGAGACATACGTTAAAAAATTATATGAAATATATTATAAGATGGTCATTTCCATATTGGTTCTGTTATCGGCCACCAGTAATGATTTGGGACACAATGATTATTGTACCACGTAATGTGTATTCCTTCTAAAAGCAGTTAATGCAACATTGTTTCAAGTTTGCTTTGAATCTACCAGCATTTATAAGGTTCATAATTCTACTTATATTATTATTTAGTACTTACCTGCCAAGCTATGATTCACTTCCATATTTGATACCTTATTTTTATCTGTCGGTGAAGCCTGAACAACTTGTTGAGTGGTGGGAATTGTATCACTATTGAAATAATATAAAAGTACATTTGATCAAATTAAAAAGAAACAACTGTGCTAAACTAATATACGGGTTTGGATTTTTACTTGAGAAAAGTGTTCAGTTGGGCAGATTGCCCCTCTTAAGCAAATTTCTAACCTCTTGCACACTAGTCCTTGCCCTACTCCCTTAATGCCAAATGTTTAATTATAATTTTAAAATAAATGCACCAAAAGTTGGGAGCATTGTTAAGCACTAAAATTTCTTCATTTTCAGTATGTAAAGTCTATATTTATATACCAATAACTATGACTAAAACAACAATATAATATACTATTTCAGATTAGTAAAGAATTTTTAGGCCTTATCTAGCTAATCATCTTTTTTTTCAATTTACATTTTCACTCAGATTTATTTCAGTTTTGGATTAAAAAGAACAAAACGTCATTTAAAATTGTCAGAAAAGGACAATGACTTCTCATCTGACAATTTAGGACAATTAATAATTTCTGGGAAACTGATAAGTTATAAAAATTGTCATTGCAGGGTAATTAAATCTGACAATTTTAAACCATTTAAATGATTTGTAGGTATTGTCTTGCTGACAATTTCTACAATTTAGAGTTTCACTCAAGCTGTTACAGGACAAAAACATAAATTTCATCAAAAATTGTCATTTAAGGATATTAATTACTACAAAGAGTGGTTGAACATTTTTTTTAAACAACCAAGTATTTTTTAGACATTGTCTTGCGAATCATTTTTGTAGCTTATAATATTAATCTGGCTCTTATAGTTTTATGTTGAAAAAAACGTACAATTTGGTAAAAATTGTAATTAAAATGCAATAACTCCACAAGAAGTCATCACACAACTTCAAACTTATAGATAATGAAAACTTGTAAAGCTTGATATGCTGATCAATTTTTGGTGACAGTTTTTTCTTTAGCTATTGTAAATGTTCAGATATTCAGAAAACACGTGCTGACCATCTGAACTATATATAAATCAACAACCCAGATAAAAATTTGAAACAAGCTTGAAATAAATTAGACACATGGTTTCAGACAAAATTTTTTAAAACAGTAAAAAAATGGAAGGCGAGACAAATGAAAGATGCCAAAAGCTAGTATTGGATCTTCAATACAACCAGAATTTTATATTCCTCTAAAACCCTACATGGGGATAGTTATTTATTATCTTAGAAAAATTAATTAAAAAAAAAAAACATACATAGTGCTGTCTGGCAGTGCCTTGCATTCCATCTCTCCCTCTGGTCTATAATAGCCAGGGGGACAAATTTCTACACATTCATACTCTGAAAATAAATACACTTCACATCAGTATTCCTAATGTTAATAGATTAAGTTTACAGTAAATCATGTTGAACTGCAATTAATTCAACTCGATCATCATATTGATTTTTATATTTTTTTATCAGAAACTTAAATAACATAAACATTAAATAATAATAATGAAACTAAAGACACTAGAAAAAATTTACTGTAGAACAAATAAGCGTACCCTGGCTTGGTTTTTTTTGTGTGGAGAGGGTAGGAATTTCGTCCTGTTACCTGTAATGTAGCAGAGTGGGAGTGATTTACTCCCGGCACTTTGATGTCCAAAAACAGTTGCATATATATTCAGCCATGGTCAATCTTGATATCTTTTGACAGTTTCAGCATTTTTTTATTGGTTTAAGATCGATCATTATTGATACCTGATGATAATTATTGCTGTTTTTAATAACCCACTGTGCGATCTGTGTATAAATTGACATTCGTGTCTGTTTAATTATGTTTACTACACGTACATGAAAGCCATTGAGAACACCTAAAATGGTGTGTTGCACCTAGGGAAGGTATCATATATGTTAATTACTGTATTCTTACTAATACAGAATGGTTGTAACTGTATGCAAATTTTATTAAAATTAGGTCACATTATCCATATTCGGACAAATAATCAACACAGCATTTTCAAAGATGAAAAAAGAAATTTCTTCAATAAAGACGTTCCTGTTAGTTTCGCAATGTCACAAGATTTAATAACAAATATGTATATTATGTTTGAATATAGTATAAATTAATCGAAGTTTTTTTTTTTATTTGCTACATTACAAGTAATAAGACTTAATTCTTCCTTTAAACACGCAAATCACAAAACATTGGATTATAACAGCAGTAAAATTATGCCTTCCTGAACTGCTCACCTGGTTGAGATAGCTATATAGTAAGAATTATTCATGCTAACCATCTTATTATAAAGATAATTAAACTAAACACAAATTAAGCTACTTCAATCCATGTGGACTTCTAATTCCAGAGGAGAAAAATAACAAAATAGCATAAGGTTTTAAAACGTAAGAATTTGTAGTTTAAGAGGAGATGATTTTTTAACATTTCAGCCAAAAGAAGCAAGGATTGTCCACAGTGTTCATGTTTTTTGCTTGATTAGGAACAAACCTTTTACAGGACCTCACAGATATTTGTATTGTTACAAACATTTGGATTTGCAGTATCAGAGAAGAAGACTTTAAGTTTCAGCCCATTAAAAGCACAAAATGAGCCATGGCAGCCATGTTTTTTGCCAAATCTTGACAAAAGATCTGATTGCCAATTAGGTTCCCCATATGAAACCGGAGGCCTGTAATGACTTATGATTACCTCGAAGTCGATTGATCTTAAGCTTTCATCACCAGATGGAGAAGTCAGATAAAATATTCCTAAGGAACACAATTTAAAGCAAGGCAAACCTTAAAAAAATTAACGTTTTCACCTCTCCAAGCATAATAACCACAATGTTAGGTTCCACAATAATTGTCCACAACAAAAAACAAAAAAATTAAAATGGGTCATATAAGGATGGTAACTCCTATAATTTGTCATTTTATGGACACATCCTCCTATTCGATCTCCATATGATATTTTCTTAATATTTTGTCTTAACTTTCCTTATGACAAAATCTTTAAATAAAGCTAAAATAAATTAGTGGTCACAGTATTCAAAAGTTATGACATCTTCTTATTACCTGTTTTTAGGGAACTAGGATTATGTGTTTTTTTACTTATATTTTCCATAGTTTCCTGTTAGAATCAACTTATATTGTTTTGAAGGCTTCATGGCATGTAGAAGACAACTCTGCATAATCTATTTAAAAATATGTAAGTTTCGAGCATAAATGTGGAATTAATATGTTCACATCATTTTTGTTGTAGACTGGGAATACACAAACTCGCAGATTGCTAAAAATTGACCTATGATAATAAAACTATATTTTTAAATATGATAGAAGATAACTTACTCTCCAAATTGTAGAAATAAAAAAATATGGTCACCGAATAAGGGGAAAAGTATTTGTGAAAAATATGTATACTCCGGAATTGGCAGGAAGGAAAAGGTGAGTTTTTTTCCTACAAACTGCAATATCTTTTCTAGATTTGTAGCGCAACATACAATTACGAAAGTGCAATAGTCTTTTTTGTGTAAGTTTGCTCTTGCCAAAAAAAATTGTGTTTTTTCCCAAATTCTAAAAGGATGTATTGCTTTTTTACCTATAAAATAACATTTTAGTTGAACCTAAAGCATAAGATAACTGAAATTGATATTTCGAGGAATTTTGATGACGACGACGGCATAAACAATAACGTTTAAAATCAAAATGCGCAGAAACAATAGTAGGATTTGTCTTTAATGTTGTGGTCATGTTTACTTGGCATGCTGAAATCCTCTAAAATTTTGTGTGTTTTCTAATATTAAGGTGGTTACTGGGAAATTGCAGAGATTAAGGTTTTTTGTTAATTTGATCCAGAGGTAGATTTTAAGCCCTTTGGGAGTGTTGTTGATAACCATTATCAGTTATCTGCATGTCCTGTACTGTAGATCTACTCTATGTCTATAACAATTAATAAAATTTATTGCTGTCCCAATGAATATAAAAATGTGCAAAAAATAAAAAATTTCAATGAATGAATGTGCATTTCCTGACAACTTTTCATGTCAAAAATTCAACTGTTATGGCAAAATTATTTCAAATATTACGTATTTCATAAGTTACCATGATTGTTTTATAAAAATACAGTACATTTTTCCATTTGAAGATCAGTATGTACTGAGAACTGATGAAATTCATAGCCAAGCATAAAATGGCATAAGAAAAATGGCTGAAAATGAAATGGAATAAAATAAAAGTGTATTTACTTTTTGAGAAGGCATTTTTATTCAAAGTTGTACCACATACATCAACCGTGACATGTTTTGGGTTTTAGTTCCACATTTAAACACGGGAATGCACATGACAAGCAGAAATAAAAATAAACCAGTTATGGAAAACACCTGTTCATCCAAAACACCTTATGAGACCAGATAATAACAGATTTTGGTAATTTTTACCAGAACACTTAGTTGTTTCAATGTACTGTAGCTAAAATGTAAATAAGATCTAGCCTAGGTGCCATAAAGGAATTATTTGAGAATTTTTTTATTCTCAATTTAATCCAATCAAATCTTTCGATTTCCTGTGTTGTCATTGTAACTGAGAAAATTTTCATGTTGAACAAAACATTTTTACTCAAAAAGGTTTTATGGCGCTGGGGCCTGGACTTCAAACTACATGTAATTAGGATTTTTTAAATGTAACCATTGAAGTCTGTAATTAAATAATTGGCATATGAAGCTTTGACATATTCCAAAATCCCCCATTTTGAAGCTATATACATATACATTTGTATAAAACAAAACAGGAAGCCATAAATCAAATAAGCAATAAATACTAAATGTTGATGAAATTGCAAAGCTTCAACAAATTTTGCACATACTCATATTCAGTTCTACGTTTTGTCCTGTACAGTTGGTATTTAAAGAACATCTATTATCAGACAGCGAAAAACAAGGTGTTTCTATTGTAATTTCGGGTTCATATCCTTGCATGTAGTTACATTTACATGTCCTGTCTTCTGTGGGGCTTCCATTGGTACACATTTTCATGCCCAAACCATTACACATATGTTTTTGGTACTTGCACTTTGTAGGTCCATTATCAAGCCATTTGTTTGATGGATATTCAGCTGGCATATAATGATCGTCATCACATGGTATCTCCTGCAGAGTATTCTTGAGTATATTAAATCGTGGGAAGTGACCTACAAAATATTTAATATTTTTTATAATATTTGTTTATATTGGATTGTATAATACTGAAAAGATGGAAATCATAAATTGACTATATGGGTGGTTTCACTAATTCAAATGCTTAAATATGAATATAATGAATATATGTGCGGCTTAAATACCGGTGTCGTATAATTATAGGTCCCCCATGAAACGTAAAATTAAAATTTTAGGTCTGGGTCTCTATAATTTAAGGTCCGCCCGTATAATAATGGGTCCTCCCAATTTACCTTTCCGGCTATGTTCCTCAAGCGATGTTTCAAAATCGTTGGCCTTTATAAACAGTCTAACCCTCAAATCAATGTCTGTATTATCTTCTAAACCAACGAGTATCCTTATCTCTTAAAACTTTTATTCTGCATATATTTTGATCATTTCGGCAGTTATATTATATCTGACTACATGTGTCCCTAGGCTTTTAAATGGCTTCAAAATTCATAAAAATGGCAGACCCATAAACTGTACATTCTATGGGTTCTGGTTATAAAATTAATATGAAAAAATAACCTATCAACTGTATATTTTATGGCTCCGGAGCAATGCATAAAGTTTTAATAAGAAGTGCAGACTGATAGTTTATTTCATAGGTCTGTGGCTCAAATGTAACTTGGAAAGCCAGATCTGTAAAATTTATGGGTCTGGGGTTATTAAATTAATAAAAAGGCAGAAACATCAACTGTAAATAGTATGGATCTGGCCCCATTAAATTTATTAGCAAGGAAGACCTATAAACTGTAAATGTTATGGGTCCAATGCTCGTTATAATAAAAACACTAAAACTGATAGGAGTTTTGGCCATGCTAGAGACTTTCATCTGACACCATTAATTGAAACACTTAAACATCATAAAGTTTCAGAGTTGTAACAAATATGGGTATGATAAATTTCTAAAAGTTAGGGGTCGTCCATAATTGTCAACCATTTTCACAAGTGTGCAAAAAGCACACTTTTTGAGACCCCCCACCCCCATCAAAAAGTGTACATCAACCATTAAACTAATATAAAAACAAAACTCCACGGAAACAAAAAATATCTGAAGATAAAAAAAGTGTACGCAAAAATGTTGAAATTTTTAACCCCCTCCCTCAAGTGTGTGGTTTGCACACTTATGAAAATGGTTGACAATTAAGGACTACCCCTTAGTGTGATAAAGGTTTATATCCCATGGAACGGTAATCATATACATAGCTGCAAAAAATATTTATAAAAGAATTTCTTAACACAGAAAGAGAACAAGTGTGGACACAGAAAAACGTCTCGCCTGCATTCCGCATCAGTAACGAAAATAAATTTCGTCATAAGCATTACTTAAATAGCATTAAATATCAGCAGCGGCCTGTATACAAAATATTGTCACCATACCCTGCATAGTTACAGGGGAACAGCCGTAACCCAAAAACTTTAACGTTGTCACTGGACCATGAAATTGAGGTCAAGGTCAGATGGAACCTACCAGACAGTCATGTACTATTAATCAGCAACCTATATATCAAATATTGTCATCCTACCATGCGTAGTTACAGAGGAACTATCGTAACCCAAAAACTTTAACGCAGTCGCTGGACCGTGAAATTGAGGTCAAGGTCAGGTGACACCTACCAGACAGTCATGTACTAGTCATCAGCAACCTATACACCTAATATTGTCATCCTACCATGCATAGTTACAGAGGAACTGTCGTAACCCCAAAACTTTAACGTAGTCACTGGACCGTGAAATTGAGGTCAAGGTCAGGTGACACCTACCAGACAGTCATGTACTAGTCATCAGCAACCTATACACCAAATATTGTCATCCTACCATGTGTAGTTACAGAGGAACTGTCGTAACCCAAAAACTTTAACGTAGTCGCTGGACCGTGAAATTGAGGTCAAGGTCAGGTGACACCTACCAGACAGTCATGTACTAGTCATCAGCAACCTATACACCAAATATTGTCATCCTACCATGCCTAGTTACAGAGGAACTGTCGTAACCCAAAAACTTTAACGTAGTCGCTGGACCGTGAAATCGAGGTCAAGGTCAGGTGACACCTACCAGACAGTCATGTACTAGTCATCAGCAACCTATACACCAAATATTGTCATCCTACCATGCGTAGTTACAGAGGAACTGTCGTAACCCAAAAACTTTAACGTAGTCGCTGGACCGTGAAATTGAGGTCAAGGTCAGGTGACACCTACCAGACAGTCATGTACTAGTCATCAGCAACCTATACACCAAATATTGTCATCCTACCATGCATAGTTACAGAGGAACTGTCGTAACCCAAAAACTTTAACGTAGTCACTGGACCGTGAAATTGAGGTCAAGGTCAGGTGACAGGTGACTGACTGGCAAGTACTCATCATAAGCTACCTCTGTACCAAATTTGATGGACCTAGGGCTTGGGCTTACAAAGATATGAAGCAAGATGTCAAGTGTTTACGCCGCCGCCGCCGCCGGATTCCCATACATATGTCTCGCCTCCAGCGACTTTCGTCGCAGGCGAGACAAAAATCCAACCATATCATTTGACTGTCTATTTGCTAAATTCTATGAAGTCAGCAAAACATTATAAAAATACTAACGAGACTTTTAAAATGTGTACCTGTATCCTAAAAAATATATATCTTTCCAAGTTTAACATTGATCATGTTTAACTACAGGTCCTTCAGCCTCAAAAGAAAACTAAAGAACAAATATTGCAAAAACCAAAAAAATGCAAGTTTAATTGGTAATTTTTAAATAAATTGGAAGTGTTTATATTAAAAGATTTAGTAGTCTAAATGGGAGTTTACAGTGGAATTACTGATATTACGTTACACCCCGGACCTATAATTATAGACAAAAATTGATCGAAAGCGGACCCAAAATGTTAACATTATGGGTCTGGGCGGACCAAGACCTGTAAGTATACCACACCGGAATTATGTGTTGATGTTGTCACATGACCAATTTATGTCAATTATTAAATAAAGCATTTTAAAGATTGTAAACATTTTGTCTGAAATCTGTGTTGTTATTTTTCAACAAAACACTCAATTTTAATCTATGTCTAATTAATTTTTATAATTTAATATTAGTGTAAATTTTAAATATTTTATTCTTATAGCTAAGCTACCACCTGAAATGCATCCCATGACTTTCTTTACACATTCCATATAGCTAGGATATGCCATGCAGGCTATGATAGGTTCTTACTTTTCAATAAAGCTATACAGTACAGTCAACAGAGTTTGTAGGATAAACATTTCTCACTAGATGAACAGAGTTATCTATTGTTTTTCCTAGGCTTACATTTCATGAATATTCATTAACAACTACATGATTGTCAAAAATAGCATTAATTGCCATGTTGAGGGTTAGAAAAAGATTCAAACCCTGGAAACAATACAAGGGCCCTCAGGGACTTTCTCAAATTTCAGCCTTTGGTGTAGTAATTTGTTTGTCCCTATTATGAATACATGCACATGCAACCCGACAATTATTAAGCAACTAACAGTAATTTTACCTGATATTCTGTATATATGTTCAAATTGCCAACTACTAGTAAATATTTTTTATAAATCGTTTAAAGTTGTCCAATGAAGGTTGAGCATGTAAAAAAGGAACACATTCTTATATACTTTACAACTGACAGAAAACTGACTGATAACAACACTCATCAAAATACTAATAAAGGTTAATAATGAAAACTTCAATAACTACCAAAAAAGAGAGGAACAGTTAAAATATAAATGGTATCAATACATATTGTACTTTCATTATTGTCTTCTTCTAACAAATGTTTCACCTTGGCTTCTTCTATAGAATTAAATTAGGTATATGATTTCAAATGGAGGCAAAATTAATCATTCAAACCTTTTGATATCATCTCAGGTGTCATACAGCATTCAATTAAATATCCGTCTTCTGTAAGAAGGCAATGGTATTCCTCTGTGTTCACACAGAAGTCCTTTGCACGATCTAACCATGTATATGTGTCTTTAGGACATGAAACCACACGCACTGGACTTTCACATTTCTTACATTTTACCAACACATAAAAGTTTATCCAGACAATGACCTGTAAAATGCAAATTTTATATTTTTATTTATTTAAATAAATTTTCAGTAAATAATTCATTTTCATTAGTTAATATACAATTAATGACTTTGATGATATAGGTCGCAATCAGTATATCAGGCAGAAAAAATGTAGACGAGGTAAGTATACATTTTTGAGGGCTGAAAAATCCTAAATATGACTGTATATCAAAGTCAGTAATTGTTTTATTACATGAATAACATCATCATCTTCCTTCATCATAAGGATGCTTACATTTTGTAATTGTTGTGATGCTGGTTACCCATAATATTTTCTGTTAAAACTGCATATTGATATTGATTTGCTGATAATCCAGTTTCATCACATTTCAAATATTGAAAAGAGAATAAATAAATCAATCATTTTATTCTTACATTTTTAACAGTATATTTTATAATTAATGATGATTCAATGAACACTGAAATTGAAATTTATAGTTATGTTGGGGCAGTCATGAAAAACAGGCTTGAACTGGTAAACACCGGGTCAACATTGGATTCAGCTTGACTACTATGCAGCGTAATCATGCAGCCGACGAAAATTTCCATATTTTTATGAAATTTTACTACTGTTGTGATTTATCGTGACCCAAAAATAGTTTTTAGACCAATCAAAAACACTCTAATTCTATTCATGTAATAAAAGTATTTAGTCTATATTGCACAACAGATGACTTTTACATGGCTGCACATCTTAGTTGGAAATTTTGAATATATTAGTCTGCAATATACAGCTGTAAATTTCCTGCACTTTGTTAAATGTTTGTTTCAAATCAATTTGCTATATGTAAATTATGATATTTAAATTATTTATATGGACTAATAAATATTGGTCTATTGTCCATAACCCAATAAACTCATGTGGTGTTACCCTCTTCATCATTTGTATCTTACAATGAGGTAGAACGAATAATCATACCCTCGATTTCTTTTTTGGTTAATCAGACAAATCACAAAACTAACTCTGGATTATAATGGCAGTAAAATTCTGCCTCAAAATGGGGCCCTGCCATATAAATTTTATTTCCTACTCATTTTTCCCTCCAACTGACAAAAGTAGAATCTTTCTCTTTTTCTTATACTGTCATTTAAGTGTATTGGAATATGCCTGTTTGAAAAGGTACATCAGTTCTGCATAGAAAATGTAGCCTTAAGAAACAGGTGCCCTCTGGTGAGTGGGGGATTCTGTGAAGAAGCATTATACATATTTGTGGCATTTGGAATATATGATTATCAATCAAAAAGTATAAATTTCTTACAACAAAAAGGTCCAAAATATTTTTTCTTTTGTTCTTCATCATAGTTCTCATCACTTGTGTAACATGCTGGAAAACATTTCAAAAGAAAATGTTAATATAGTGTTAATTGATCTTTAGAACACATATTTTCCTTTTTGCTGGTAAAAGAACGAACGAACGAACGAACGAGCGAGCGAGCTAGAGAGCGAATGAACGAACGAACGAATAAATAAATTAATAAATAAATAAATAAATAAATATGCAAACCCTCCTCCCCGGTCTGCAGTATCTATATGGTCAAACTTGCAAATTCAGTGTTGACAGGCATGTGATCAATGCTAGATGACTAACAGTAACCAACTAGAACTTGGCCAGAGAGGCCAACTGTACAATATAAGTTTTGCATAATATTTTTGTAATGTTGCTATCTAATATGAAGTAATAAATGTACATGTAAATAACAAATTGATTTCACAACCAAAATGTCTACATATTTCCCATGATAACAAAAAATTTATTTTATCAAAAAAATCTATATATTTTTTTTTAAAGGTACATGCAATGTCCATAGATCATGCTTTGTATTATTTCTTAATTCTTAAAGGCAAAAATCGCTATTACAGTGAAGGCTCAAAATATACTGGTATGTTATATTATACTTATATTAAAAGTAAATTCTACCTTTATGCATGATTAATCAAACAATGAACTCTAATACACATCCACTTCTTCTCTGATCTCAAAATCCACATATATCGAATCACATGTAGACATTTATAATAGGAATTTCTGATATACAATGGTATTTTTTGTTCTTTTTAATATTTTCAAATACTAGTATGTCATAACAAACCCTGCAAAACAATAGAAAATCACAATATTTACAAGAGAAATGTATCTATTAACAAAGGTCAACCATAAGTTGTTGGTTTACGGAAGAATAGGTACTTTCATACGTTTTGGGGAAAGTCTGTGTGAACTTTCACTCGTGATAGAAATTTTTATCACTCGTGAAAGATCAACCGGTCTTTCCGCAAAACGTATGAAAGAACCTATTAGTCTTAAACAAAGAGGATGAATGTGTCTGGTTTGTCTGTTTGGTTTTTGTATATAACAAGGAAGGTTTATTGCTACGATGTTATGGTATCATTTATAAAACATTATAATTCTGGCATTAAGTCTTCTGTGTCCTAAGGACCTCCATCCCATTTTCTTCTGCATATCTGTCACACTTCAGAGAGGAGAGTAGTCTTGGTTAATCCATCTTATTGCTCGCCTCTGGACCATTTCCACTTTGTGAATGTTTGTTTTGGTGTATAGGTTCCAGACAGTAGAAGCATACTCTACCTGGGGCCGTACTAGAGTCTTATATGCTAGTTCTTTGACTTTTTGGTTATTAGTTGATATGTTTCTTTTGATAAAGCCTAGGGATTTATTACCATTAGTTGTTATTCTTGTTATGTGTGTGTTAAAGTTAAGCTCTGTGGAAAGATCTAGCCCTAGGTATTTTGCATGTGTAACAGGTTCAAGTGCTTGACCGTGAAGATAATATTTGTTTTTAATGACGTGTTTGTTTTTAGTAATGTGCAAGACTTGACACTTTGAGGAGTTGAATTCCATGTCCCATGCCTTTTCCCATACCTGCATCTTGTCAAGATCTTGTTGTAGGGTTAGAGAGTCTGCTAAAGAGTTGATGGTTAGGTTAAATTCTTAAGTTAAAACCCTGCAGAGGTACTCTTCTAAAAGCTTATGGTTAAGGTTGGTCACTTATAATATTGGAGATTTCTGTTGTTAACTTGTGGCCACATATATTTTCATTCTATGTATACATCATCTTTCTATTTCACTTTTTTCTTTTCACATAAGGGCTGTTTAAAAAAATATGACCCCAAGATGTGAAAAAAATGTCAAATTTAAACATGAGCATATCAAGTTGTTGTTCATAATTTCAAAATGTGCATACGTTGAAGTTAATAAGACAAAAAAGAAATTAACGAAAAAGTAAGAAATCAAGTTTTTATAATATTTTATTGAACAAATTTTGAAATATAAAACACTCTTAACATGTATACATTTTACTTCAGTTTGACAATGTTATGTTTCATATAACTTGTTGCTGTTTTCTTTAACAATGTAACAAATACTAATGACTTCCTGTGCAAGATTTTGAACAATATGCAATTGTACTTTTTCAAACAAATAATTTTTTTCAAGAATTTTTTTAAATTCTTTTGTGATCTACCTATTAAAATTTTTATTAAGTTAAAAGAAGTATGTATTTTTGCACATGCCAACAATATTATTAAATTGTATTTATAAGTCATCCATTGAGAAAAAAAAATTTCATGATAAAGTTAAATCATTTGAAAATGGTAGGTTGAAGAAAAAGTACTATGTTTAGTCTGATTTTGTTGCACTCCTGACACTCCATGTTATAACAAATAAAAGAAGGAAATACATTCTTTAAAAAGTACTGAGGTAATTTTGTGATATTGCTGGGAACAAATTTCATATATCTTAACATTTTCAATAGGATATTTGAGACAGAACAAAATTAATATATAAGCTGTTTAAAAAAAATGACCCCAACAGATTATGGTCCTCTAAATTTTGTCAAATTAATAGATATATTATTTCTAAATAGTTAAAAATATATGTCTAGTTGTGGGGAACATGTCTGCAAAAAAATATTGAAGATACGTCAGAAAACAAAAAAGTTATGCCAAAAAAACATGCCAAAATTGTCAGGAGTGCAACACTTTTCTGTGACATTTAAATATGTAATTTTTTAAAAGGTCACATAATTGTAAAATCTAGCAATATGTGCATAATTCTTTTTTATTACACAGTTTCATGTGTTAACTAATTGAGAGATATCAAAAGAGAGTATGTTGCATTTTTAAAAGTATGAAAATATTGTTCTGAAAAAAACTACCCTATCATGAGTGCAACACAAATTTAAGCAACGTTGCATTTAGTTCTTGGCAGAAATTTTTTCCTTTTGTTATCAATGATTAAACCAAAATAAAATCATAAATATACCTTTGCTGCATCAGAGCAGTCACAGCAAGATACCCTAAAACTGGTAATCTGATCAGGGACACCAAGTAAAACAGAGCACCCTCAACTCTCAGGAGTGCAACAAATGACATGTTTTTAGATACCAGTTTTAGGGTATATTGCCGTGACTGTTTTGATGCAGCAAAGGTATACTTATGATTTTGTTTTGGTTTAATTATTGAAAACAAAAGGAAAAAATTTCCATCAAGAACTAAATGCAAAATAACTAAAATTTGTGTTGCACTTCTGACAGGGTAGATCTTTTTTTCAAAACAATATTTTCATACTTTTTAAAATGTGACATACTCTCTTTTTAAAGGTACTTGGACTTGTCGGCCATACTTTTTTCGTCCATAGTAAATCTCGTCCACAGTAGACATCGGCCCTGGACATTTCGGCCATACCATTTCGTCCATACTATTTATGATGGTATATTATTGATTTATTCAGTATGTACAGGAATTTAAATGAAGTTATCTTTTAATATTTCAAAGATGATTTGTTTTTGTGTGGTAAAATAATGAAAGTAATTGCCGTTTCTGATGATAATAATAAGTTTAATCCCGGAGATTAATAACGTATTTTACAAGACATGTTTATATCCTGGGTATATATATGGGTCTTTTTATTGATGTATGTAATTGAAAAGGTTATTGCTACCAATTTGAATATTGAATATAACAAATAACAAATAAGGCTTTATTATTTTTATACCCCCGCTCGACAGAGTCGGGGGTATATAGTGGTCCTCATGTCCGTCCGTCCGTCCGTCCTTCCGTCCGTCCGTCCTTCCGTTCGTCCGTCCACATTTGGTTTCCGGATGATAATTCAAAAATTTTACATCCGATTTGAATGAAACTTTGGGATATTGTTATATATCAGGTTGGTAAGAAGCCTATTGATTTTGGGGGAAATACGTCAAATTTCAAGGTCACAGTCCACGAAAAACGTTGGAAATTTTTACAAAAAAGTTGTTTCCGGACAATAACTCAAAAAGTTTGCATTCAATTTGAATGAAACTTTGGGATATTGTTATATATCAGGTTTGTAAAAAGCCTTTTGATTTTGGGGGAAATAGGTTAAATTTCAAGGTCACAGTCCACGAAAAACGTTAGAAATTTTTACAAAAAGTTGTTTCCGGACGATAACTCAAAAAGTTTGCATGTGATTTGAATGAAACTTTGGGATATTGTTATATATCAGGTTGGTAAGAAGCCTATTGATTTTGGGGGAAATCCGTCAAATTTCAAGGTCACAGTCCACGAAAAACGTTCGAAATTTTTACAAAAAAGTTGTTCTACAAAGATTACTCAATGTGCTTGGATATTCCTTTATATTTTCTCCAAACTCGTATCTCTATTGAATTTGGCTTGTTCTGTAGCATGGTTTATCCTTCGATATTTAAAAATGTTGTTTTGGTTAATTGACATCAAAGAGGTTTTTTCTTTGTCTAATTGGTGTGTAGTTTCTTATAATTATTTTTTAATCATTCAATTATTAGTTAATTAATCAATCAAAGATTGACGATGATTTATAATTAAAATAGTAACATATTAATTAATATTATGATTTTATTTTAGGATTAATATCTAATGTTTCATTGGTAATATCATTTATTTCAATCAACCTTGGTTTTATTATATAACTTTATTTAAAAATATATATATATTAAATCCATGGCCGATATGTCCTATTATAGTATGGCCGATCTGAACTAGGGCCGAGTTGTCTATGGACGAAGTGTCCATGGCCGAAGTCATATTATGGACGAGGTGTCCCTAAAGCCTTTTTAAATCTCTCGATAAGTTAACACCTGAAACTGTGTAATAAAAAAAAGAATTATGTACATTATGGCTAGATTTGACAATTTGGTGACCTTTTAAAAAATGACATTTTATTAAAGTGTCACAAATAAGTGTTGCACTCCTGACAATTTTGACATGTTTTTTTTGGCATATAACTTTTTTGTTTTCTGAGATATCTTTAAGATTTTTTGCAGACATGTTCCCCACAACTAGACGTAGATTTTCAACTATTTAGAAATAATATATCTAATAAGAGGACCATAACCTGTTGGGGTCATTTTTTTTAAAAACTTGACTTGGGGGAGTTTTTTACGTCCTACACCGACAACTTAATGCCCTTGGTCGGACGGGTTTTTTTAAAACCGCCCATAACATGTATATAACATGAAATATAAATATAGTAACTGATCTGGGCTTAAGGTACTAAAAATATAGGTATCATCATTAATTAATTAATCATAGACTTCAAGATCTGAGAAAAAAGTCTGATCACAATAACTTACGGTAATGCTTGATTGATGTCATAAGATTATGATTCGTGAAATTCGATAAATAAAAATTAAGACGCGTAAGTCACAAAATGTATATGTATAAGGGAGATAAACCTACTTTCATTTCATTGGGAATCCCCTGTGGTTGTGACAGAAAATAGTTCGTTGTTAGGCTCTTATCATTTTTATGGGCAAGGGTTTCTAAACGCTAAATTTTTATATTAAAAATAAGCTGCCCTCTTCAGATAATATGAAAATATTCTGATCCCATTGCCCTTATTTAAAAAATGCCACATTTTCAATAAAAATAAAAAAACCCAAACACACGTGCTCGGACTCACTTAACTTATTAAACGCAGTGAGCTCTACTGCTTAACGTTTATTGAAGGAGCTAACGGTTATTAGACAACAATTAGCAAAAAATTCTTCATATTCTTTCAGACGAAGTTTTTTCTGAATGTTCACGACTCTGTTGTCATCATGTTTCTCACTCATGGCACGTACGTTATCTGGACGTTTCAAATGGCCGCACTCCGTTTCGTCCATGGCATATGTCAAATGGGCCATAGTGATACTCATTTCTGCCATACTATATTACTTCAAACATTTTGGTAATGAATGGACTATTTTGTCAATGGGGATGTCACATTGTGCAATAATCATTATATATAAACCTGTACCCATATCCCTAGTTACCCGCCCATCCCCCCCCCCGGGAAATACTGATTTCAATTGTGTTGAATTCATAATTATATAATGGTTGTATTATTTCTAGGTAAATAATGAAAAACAAATGTGAAGATAAACAATTTATTTTGTGCATTTTAGGCTGTACTGTTTCTCGTTGTGTTTTTATACTCATACGTTTTTCGAAATTATTATCTCGTTTAAAGTTGGCTTGTTGTTAGGCTTGTGTCATCCTTTGAGTCAGGGACAGTCTTTACTAATTTGAGTGTTCAACCTGATTAACATCAAAGTATTTTAATTAGTTCACTTCTAATGGTGATTAAAACATTCGAGTGATGATTAATTATCCCTGATCTTGAGTTACATTTTTATTTTATTCAAACTTTTCCTTTTTTTACCAAATATATATTTAAAGAAGATTTTCAAATATTTGACATAAAAGTACTTACATCATGACCCGAAAGTCTTATTACAGTATGGCAGATATGGGTATGGACGAAGTGATATTTTGACCCAAACGTCCCAACAGCCATGATACGAATCTATAAGAAAAAACGTCAAATTCATATGCAAAATTTATAAATTTCATATCAGTAAAATTATGTTTGTTTCAGTTGAATAGAATAAGATTAGGTGGTATTAATTAATCTTTAGTAATTTAACATGAGGGCGTTATCACTTCGTGGTAACAAGAAACACTAATTGTTTATTTTTAATTTTATATAAATAAATATATGTACACAAAAACTAAATGAAGAACAAATGTCATTACGTTTAGAAAACGAACTGTGTATGGACTGAAAATGCCGAACAATGGTATATCATGACTTACTTACTTACTGCCCGTGGGGCAGCAACAAAGGTCCTACATTGGTGGCGATCTTTTGCCAGCCTTTCTATGGTTCCCCAAGTGTGGCCCCAACTTTTCATCTCTCCTTCTACCGTTCGTCTCCATGTGCTTTTTGGCTTTCCCCCTTACGTTTTCCTTCTGGCGTCAAATACAGATCAACTTTGATGTGGGATGTACTGTCTCTCCTCATGACATGCCCTATCCACTTTCAGCGTCTTCTAAGTAGGATGGCGGCCATACATCATATGTGGCTTACTGGCAGCAAGTAAGAAATCGTTGCAGATAGTTCGTGGCCAGAAGACTCGCAAGATGCGTCTAAGGCATTTCGTGTGAAAGGTGGACAACTTAGCGAGATCTTGTTCTGCCATTCCCCAGCACCCAGAGCTATACAATAGTGTTGAAAGTACACAGCTCTGGTACAGCTTCAATGTTAGTGAATCTGTCAGTTGTTGGAAAATCTTTATTGTAGACATGTATAGGCTGACTGGTATTCAGCTTCATTACCTCAGTTTTTGTCTCACTGCTTTTAGGCCGATGTATTAGGCATATTCAGATAGTGGTTTAGTTTTTTCTTGTATGTGTTGCTGTGTATGTGATAGCAGAGCTAAGTCATCAGCAAAGTCTAGGTGTTATAATACTGCAGTATTGATCTTCCATCGCATCCCTCTCTTTGCTTCACCAGTTGTTTTCCTCATTACCCAGTCAATAACCACGTTGAAAAGCACAGATACAAGATTCAAGATATTTTATTAAACCAATTAATGGTGCCCGAATGCTGAGCGATTTACAATCAAGGAAAATAATAAACATAAATAATTTGATTGATTCGCATGAACAAAATACACAATACAACTACATGCACATTAAACAGTAATAAAACAGCATATAATACAGATCAACTTTGATGTGGGATGTACTGTCTCTCCTCATGACATGCCCTATCCACTTTCAGCGTCTTCTAAGTAGGACTCCAATCTTAATTGACAAGGATTGCCAGTTTTCCTACCGCAGGTCGGGGGTTTTCTCCGGGTACTCCGGCTTCCTCCCCCAATAAAAACTGGACGCCATGATATAGCTGAAAAATTGCTGAAAGTGGCGTTAAACACCATCAAACAAACAAAACAAACATCTAAGTAGGATGGCGGCCATACATCATGTGGCTTACTGGCAGCAAGTAAGAAATCGTTAATGTATATATGACGATACAGCATAAACTAAAAATAATATATAAGTCTAGAAGATTATGCAACGATACAAATGCCGGTGTTTCTTGTCAAAAATTTTGTCACAGACTGACCATCGAATGACTGGCCTTAGTCATTGAGTGTCAATATAAATAAATAACGTAAACAATCATAACATATCGATCTTAAACTTTCTCATTTCAACTGAACCCAAAACTTTTTTATAGTTGCTTCTCAGTCCGCTAACCGCGGACGTGCCGTGCTTTTACTTGGCTTTGATCAAATATTCCAACAAGATGTAATCAAAATTATCAAATTATCAAGGTGACAAATTCATTACGCCAGACGCGCGTTTCGTCTACTTAATACTCATCAGTGGCGTTTAACTCAAAAGTATTACATACACACATACACATACGTATATATATATATATATATATATATATATATATATAAATTTGATATTAACCCTGTATTTCTGATGTTTCAGAAATCCGCTGGATAGATATATTATATGGTTGTCACAATACTTAGACGTTTGTATATATATACAAGTCTAGAAGATTATGCAACGATACAAATGACGGTGTTTCTTGTCAAAAATTTAGACAAAGACTGACCAACGAATGGCCTTAGTCATTGAATGTCAATATAAATAAATGACGTAAACAAGGCATAACATTTTAATCTTAAACTTTCTCATTTCCAACTTAACCCAAAATAGTTGCTTTTCAAGTCCGCCAGCCGCGGACGTGCCGTGCTGTTACTTGGCTTTCCTCAAATATTCCAACAAGATGTAATCAAAATTACCAAGGTGACAAATTCCTTACGCCAGACGCGCGCTTCGTCTACTTAAGACTCATCAGTGGCGTTTAACTCTAAATGCTTCAAGTATTTTTTCATTCGGTGATGGAATGATATAAGTCCACTGAGATCGTGTAAAAACACAATACAGGTAGTTCAAAATATTATATAAACGTCTAAAGAGTCTACCAACCAGTAAAGCTTATTAAGTATCGGATCGACAAACATGACGATACAGCATAAACAAAAAATAATATACAAGTCTAGAAGATTATGCAACGATACAAATGACGGTGTTTCTTGTCAAAAATTTAGACAAAGACTGACCAACGAATGGCCTTAGTCATTGAATGTCAATATAAATATAGAGTCTACCAACCAGCAAAGCTTATTAAGTATCGGATCGACAAACATGACGATACAGCATAAACAAAAAATAATATACAAGTCTAGAAGATTATGCAACGATACAAATGACGGTGTTTCTTGTCAAAAATTTAGACAAAGACTGACCAACGAATGGCCTTAGTCATTGAATGTCAATATAAATAAATGACGTAAACCGGTCATAACATATTGATCTTAAACTTTCTCTTTTCCAACTTAACCCAAAATAGTTGCTTCTCAAGTCCGCCAGCCGCGGACGTGCCGTGCTGTTACTTGGCTTTGCTCAAATATTCCAACAAGATGTAATCAAAATTACCAAGGTGACAAATTCTTTACGCCAGACGCGCGTATATTTCAATCTATTTTTCTGTTCAATATTTCCTTTCGTTTATCGAATAAAGATTTCAGCAATGTACTTAGAATTGATATTACTTTTATGTCTTCAGAGGACATGATCCAAATAAACTTCATATCATCTGAAAGTTTTGATAAATTCTGAAAATGGGACGCTAATTTATTTACATGAGGGGAACGTACATCCTTAAGGGATCGGCATTTTAATAAAAATGAAGCTCGTCCTCAACTGAATTTTTACATAATTGACATATTCTATCTGTACCATTATACCTTCCTCTTTCGATTTCGAGGTCACGACAACTTGTTCTGAATTTGGATATTATTTTTCTATCTGTTTGTGAGTTTAATTTCAAGTATAGTTCAGACTTAAAAATATACTTGAATTTTCTATAGGTTCTTAGTTTGTTACCATAACTGGTATTATTCCCAGATGGTTTTTCTACAGTATTGATCCAAATTGTATTAAATTTTGCTTTTAGAGTATCTTTGACTTTTCTTTTGAAGAAGTTTGATTTGAAATTTGAATTAAGTTCAAACATATATTCTAGATTTAAATATTTAAATATTTGTTTTATATTACCCATCCATGATTCTTTATTTGGATGGGTTGTGGCCTGTGACATTTTTATTGCCTCATATAAGATAATATTTTGGAGTTCAATTTCTTTTACAAGATGAACCCAATAGTTGACCATACTTATTATCATATAAAACAATGTGGGATGAGAACCTAGCTCTCCTCTACAAGCTATATTTGAGGTTCTGGTATTTACTCCTAAAGAGAATTTACACAATTTCATATGGATTTTCTCTAAAACTAAATTATCTATTTCTTTTGAGATGAAATTATCAATATTTATTTGTTTCTTTACAGGTATATAACCCCATATTTCAGAGCCATAAAGTAGGATTGTTCGAATTGTATTGTTATAAATATGAATTAGAGTATTAGGTTTTGGTATTTCTTGTGTAAATGTTTTTCTTTATTTAAAAAGAGCTTTCAATCCTTTGTTATGCACTCTTTCTTTGCTCTTTGAAAGCTACCTGATGCTGAAAAATTGATTCCTAAATAAGTATAATTTTGTACGCACTCTAATGTTTCATTTCCCATAGATATTTTGATATTTTTTTTGACGTCCTGCTTTATTTAAAACAAGTACTTTTGTCTTTTTGGTATTAACAGTTAATTTCCAGTCAGATGTAAATTTAAATAGCTTATCAACACAATTTTGAAGGCCTTTTTCAGAAGATGATAAAAGAACAACATCATCAGCATACATTAGAATGCTTAGAGGGTGGGATCCAAGTTGTATTTGGTCACAAGTGTGGTCAAAATATATAGGTAGGTCATTTAGAAAAATTTTAAATAGACAAGGACTAAGATTATCTCCTTGTCTAACACCTATATTTGATTTAAAAAAAAATGTTCTGTGTTGGTCAATTTTAACAAACATTTCAGTCTGTTCATACATACTATTAATTATTTCATAAAATTTAGTTCATACCCCTATGTATTTCAGTTTACAGAATAAATGTAAATGTGATACCGAGTCGAAAGCACGCTTTAAATCAACAAATCATGCATATAAGGGCTTTGAATCATTTTTAACATATTTTTGTATAACTGTATTCAAAACAAATATATGATCTGTCGTACGACATCCCGTGGTAAAGCCAATTTGTTCCTTATTAATAATATTTCTTTTTTCCAAGAAATTAGTCAATCTGGTGTTTAATATTTGGTTGAACAATTTTCCAATGTTATCTGTTATAGTTATTCCTCTATAATTTCCTGGATCATATTTTGATCCAGATTTATCACGGTGGATTTATGTATAGGAGTAATATAGCCTTGACTCCAAGTCTTCGGGTAGATTCCATTTGAAAATACTAGATTGAAAAGTTGTTTCAATAAAGGTATGCAGATATGTTGGCTATATTTGATCGTTTCATTTGATATGGTGCTTAAACCACTAGCTTTGGAATTTTTAAGACTTTTAATTGCTTTTGTTATTTCCTCAGGTGCAATAGTATAATTAAGTTCATTAAATGTTTTTGCATTTTGAAGTAATTCAAGTTTTTGCTCAATGATGTCGTCACTATATTGATTATTTGTATTCAAATTTTCAAAATAATCTTGCCATTCTGATGATTCAATTTTATTATTTAGATTATTTTGGTTATTATTTGAAGTATTTTTTAGTTTATCTAATAGCTGCCAATAAGCTTTTGGATTTTGTTCGTATAAGTTGTCTAGTTTGTATAAAATATCTTGTTTAAATTTTCTTATTTTTGAACGTCTTTGTTTTCTATATAATTTGAAACATTTAAAAAAGAACCACGTATGTATGGATCAGTGGGGTGCTTTTCCATGAGTCTATATTTTGAGTATAATTCTCTTTTGAGTTTAATTATTTCTTCATCTTGCCATTCTTTTTCCTGTTTTATTTTCTTTTTCTTACATTTAGTTTGGATTTTGGGTTTTACTATTTTTTTCTTTAATGATATATCTGCAGCCTTTAAGAAGATATTATTAAGGTTTTATCACAAAATTTATTTGCTAATATTTTAACTTCACTAGAATTGATAGCATCCTGGTATTGTTTAACAGAATTATCGTTCCACAGAAGACATGACACATCCTTGACGTACACCCGTTTCTACTTGGAACTGTACGCTGCAAGTACACTGTAAAAAATGTGTTTAGAGTCTAAACATAAACCTAAACGCCCTTTCTATTCTCACTTGAGCACATGTTTAACCCTAAACATGTTTAGGTTTGCATTGATGTTTAGGGTTAGAACATGTTTAACCCTAAACATGTTTAGGTCTTAACTGGTGTTTAGATTGAGAACATGTTTAACCCTAAACATGTTCTACTTGCAATTCCTGGGTTTTTCCTCCTGTATTCCCTGCTTCTATGTCAAACTAGTTTTTAATTTACATACTGTTCAGCAAATTGTTTGAGGACTCTCATTTAATATTCGGAGAATTTACGATTACTCTTCATACAGATCCAACCATACTGTCTAATATTGTCAAAAATGCAACACAAACATTAAATTAAGTCTAATATTTTATTTTTAAGTGTACATGTATAAGTTACTACAGTTGTTTTCAAGCATGTAAATTTCTGCATAGATGCATGATCAATAGAACTAATCTACATTGTATTAAAATTAAACAAAAGATTAAAAAAGAATTTATTCTATAAAAGAATGTATCAAAAACACCATGTATATATGCCATCATATATGAATTTTTAAGAATCAAACATGGGTTACAATGTCTTATTCATGCATGTTCCCACAAATGACAAGTTTAACTGTATAATTCAACAATACTTTCAAGACAAATGATAAAAATTGAAAATCCAGACTTTGTTGGTGAACATATTGACAAGAAAGTAAAACTGTCTAATTTAAATCTAATTCAAACAGAATCATGAAATGTTAACCTCTACCACATACACATTTATTTACACATTAAAGGCTATTCCAGTATGGCCATGGGATCAAATAAAAATTCGATCCATGGTGAGATTACAAATAATCGAATAAATTCCAAGCTGGTGCCCAATAACAAAATCAAGACAGGAGTTGCTTTTTACCAGGCAAGCTCTTTACAATGAACATGGCAATATAACAATAAAGGTGAAAAACTATTTGTACAGTTAACAAATCCTTGCAGAAACTTTAAATATGTAAAACGCAACTCATTAACATCCATTACAATATAAAAATTGAGATTCACACATCATATCAAAAAGTTCATAATTGTGAAAATGTTACAGCAAGTATCAACCATACAGTAATAAAATATGGTAATAAATGATATTAATTGAATTTTTTTTTTCAGAAATTTGATTTGTGTTAACCCCATCACATGACATATTTTGAGAGGTTAATTCTTTAAAAACGGCCGATAGAAAAGTGATATTGCAGTTATTTTTAAATTTCTTTAAATAATAAGAAATTCTCCTTTCGAAAATTTTTAACAGCCATTCAGAATTCATTTGTATCTATTTCCAGTTTTGAAAGTTGTTATCTTTGGTAGGTTTAAAATAATGGAGTGTTTTAAATTTAAAAAAGTTCAATTTGTTGTATTTGTTTATAGAATTCATATATATTTTAAATCAACAGTTTTCATATTTTTAGCTGATTTTGAAATGAAATGTGAAATTTTGGTTCATAAGACAACAAACCATCAAAACAATAGTATCAAAAGAAACATTTAACTAAATTTCTTAACAATATATATACAGATAAAAACTTGCAATTAATAATATATGTATAATAACTGTAGCATTTTTCTATACGAAAAATATTGACCTAATTTAAAGTCAAAACTTGTATGTTGTACATTACTCAAGTTCAGCGCCATTGTTGTCCTCCTCACTTTTGTCTGATGCTTGTTCTATTGTTTTAAACTTTATCAAGTTAGCAACTCTATGGAAATGTGAACAGTCTTTAGTAGTGCGATTTGTAGAACCCTAATAGCTGGCAGCACTTAGGACAAGAGAGATCCAGAAAGAACAAAAGTATAAGATCTTCTATGCCTGTTTTATTTTTTGTTTTGATTCATACACATAAATGGTGTTATTTTTTGTGTCTGTTTCTTACAATCGCAAGACACGAAGTTGTCGTCTTCACAGTGCTTGGGTTAGTTGCCTAAAAAAGAATAAAAATATTTAAAACATACAAAATAAGCCAGATACATAAAAAAAACTAACAACAACATGCAAGCAAACTTTTATCAGCAACTTTGTTTTTATCCTTGAGCAAAATATTAATGATATTTACAGAAAAAAAGAATACAAACATTTTTACTCCATTTTCAAGGCATGTACCTTGTATTGCAGTAACTTACAAAGAATCAACTGAATCTAACAAATTGAGATGTATTTTAAGTATTAGGACATCAGTGTGTGTACAGACTGACTGACAAATAGACAGACCAACACTTTTTTCCAAACTGAGAAAAAAAATATAAATTTGGTCATATACTGATCCTATTGAAAAAGAATTTAACATAAGGAGGGAGACTAATGAGAGGAAATATTGTTACAAATGAAAACAAAAAAGAACCATTCTTACTTGCACTTCTGTATTAAAATAATGGAAAATCTTTTTTCTTGTCTTTATTTCTTGCTTCAACAGTCTCAAAATCTCTTCATGCTGATGAATTCTTTGTCCTCAGCCTGTAAAAATATATGAAATCTAAAACGAGTACAATTTAAACACTAAAAACTTGTTTTCATTCTTTATCAACGTTAAATCATCCCATATCTTGTTGTACTATGCAAGAAATGTAAATTTATATATTTTTAAAAAGCCAGTAAAAAGAATAGGCTTAAAAAACAAAATGTAATATAAGATAAAATCAGTTCTATCAATGTCATGAATGTACTGTAAACGGAAGCTACACACATTATCTAATAAAACATGACATACATAATAACATTTTTTCTTCAAGTCAATGACTGAATGTATTTGAGCAAATGCACTTGTGTGTGTAAAAGTAGCAAAATCATGCAGAAGTGTACAATTTTACAGTGAGTTATATATGCACATAAAACATCTACCGATGCTGAATATAGCTGAAATATTGCTTGCTGGACGATCAGCCATGCTCATGCGGTTGTTGTGTGCAGTGAATTTTAAAATACGGTGTATGTTCTTGTCATACATACATATTGCTTTTTGTTGTGTTATGTTGTATTATACATTCATTTCGTGTAATGCAAGCCGATAATTAAGTTGCCGGGGCACATGATGTTATAGTTTGTTTCAATGACATTCAGATTCTGACAGCATTTATTTGATAATACAAACCTTCTAAGGCAGTAATCGATGAAGTACTGAAGGAATTCTCTGCACAAAGCTGGATTGTTTCCGGCGCTGAAGTTTCATCGCGGATTTTGTCTATAATTCTTTCAACAACGTCCATTTTGGCGGCTACTTTCAAACAAAGAAAACTATTGCGCCATCTATCGGGAGATAACTCGACACTTTTTCTGGATCGTGCAATTTTAATTTTTTATACAGGATCGTATAAATATAATCCCTGATTTAAACATCAGTGTAGACATTAAAATGTTTGTGCGTGTTCTGGTTGATACGACTGGGACTAATATAGGCAATCTAATTAAAATGAAATCTTTACTGACTTGCTCCCCCTTTTTGTTAAATTGTCATTGTGGGTATAATTAGATTGAGGTTCTTGGATACTTAATATGGACAAAGCTTGACATATCGCCAGTAGCGGGTTTAAAAGGAAAGGGGGCACGTAACGTTGTGAAACAGAAAGAGGGAATTTGGGGGGGGGGGGGGGGGTCCACTACTGGGACCCAACACATCTCTTTAGGAATGAGATATTTCAAACGTAGATATCTATTCTGCCTATAGATACAATAAAAGACTTACACACATGAGTAAAGTTAATCAAAGAATGTTTACCTATAAATTTACAAGACATCAAATGTGTGTAATTCATTATGTTTTAAACCTAAACATGTTTAGGAGGAACATCACACTTTAACATGTTTAATGTAAAATGGAAATTATGTGTTCTAACTCTAAACATGTACCAAACTTAGGTGTTCTAACTCTAAACATGTTTAAAATCCTAAATATGTTTAGAGTTAAACGTTTAGGGATAGAACATAATCCTAAACACGTTTAGACTTAAACATGTTCTATTGACGTTCCAAGTCTAAACGCCATTTTTACAGTGTAAAGTTGATGTAAAAACTCTTGATGATGTCTGCAATTTTTTATGGGACTGCATACAATCTAACTATTTTCCATAGGCTCCCTCTATGAATGATATCGAAGGCTTTTTGGAAGTCAACAAAATTTATGTACAAATCTCGTTGTCATTCAGTCATTTGTTCAATGATATTGCGCAGAAAAAAAATCTTGTCAGTTCAACTTCTACCTCTTCTAAATTCTGCCTGTTCTCCCCTTAAGCGTTCATCAATCGCTGCAGAAATTCTGTTCATTATTATTTTGCAAGTTCCAAGTAAGTTTGTGAATTAATGGGTGTGGAAAAGGAGTGCCTCCTATCACCAAGTTCAGATGTCAACCAATCTCTCTCATAGTTTATGAAGTTTCCACAGCCATGCTTGCCCATTACTCTTTCCATGCCAGAATTCTCAGAACCCACTTTTGCATTTAGGTTGCCCATGACAAGTGGGATATTATGCATATGAGCTAAGACAATTTCAGACTGGCCTTTGAATATTGCTGTTAATTGGCTTCCATTCCATTAGTATCTTCTCCATCCCTTTTTTCAATATTAATGCTACTCCTTCAGAACGATTGTTATCTTCTATGCCAGAATAGAGAAAGGTTAATTCATGTAAATGGCGTTTAATAACAATTTCTCTCAGATCATGGGAAACCAGGTACGAACTTTATACACTAAGTTCAGGCTATCCTAGTTGCAAACCCCACAAAATAAAAGATATACAACAATGTTAAACAACATACAGGAATATGGACTATCCAAGCTCTTTTGTTGTTAAACGAATTGCATATATAATGAACGTATTCAACACACGTTTTTTATATGTGATAAGGTCGGTGTCTTTCCTTTAATTTGGATATTATGGTACCTCCTTTTTGAAAAATGTCAAAACAATTTTAAACCATCCTCTTTATTTTTTTGGACAAATGTGACCTCCCTCCTCCGATATTCTAGTCACTTGTCACACACGTCATCCTTGACAACCTCCCAAAGGTCAAATGGTGACGTGCTGGGCAGCATTGTAGGTGGAGCACTGGGAACGCTGCCAGTATGACCCATAAAGTGAAAGAGAAGGAAAACCAGTAAATACCTAAATATGATAATATGCTAGCTGAAGCTTATGATGCAACAAGATGTTACACCAGTCTAAACTAGTCACCAAAAAGCTGGTCATAGACGAGTATTAGAACTCGCATCTCTCATGAACATTTAAAGGCTATTAATATCAAGGACACGACTCGCCAAGCAACGAAGAAGGAGAATACAGCAGGTACCAGTCACAAAAACAAAAAGAGAGAACACGAATACAAAAACATACTATTTAAGGTCAGTAAAGAAAACACACAAAGAACACGTATACAAACAATATTACATCATATAAAACATCAGATCACATCATCATACATCAACATTGATTTAATCATCGCAGCGCCAACATCATAAACAACAACGATATCATCAAATCATCAGATATAAGTAAGTTTCTTTTGGGTTAAGGTGCCCAGAAGATTAACTTCATCCGTCCCAGGAAAAATATTTTCCTTCCAACGTCAAATGTCACTTTTTATGTTGTAGATTCGCATCTTCATCTAGATATGTCTAATATATAGAAACCGACCGAACAACAAAAGCTTAAAGGAATAGGACAATTACACATCCGGATTTAGACAAATATACAAAAATCAATAATAGGGCATCTATCGGCCTATATGTACAGCTGAGCATGATAAGAGTCCATTACAGAATAAAATGTTTACCTTGACCTTGGACTTATACATTATAGTTTTAAATTGGCCCTAGTCAAAAACAACAAATGGGATTTTGCTGAAAATTAAACTTTATCTTTATTTAATAGTACTCAACAGCTGGACATCATACAAAGACAAATGGTGTTAGGAAATGCGTAAAGTATCAACTTGCTAGCCGGACTTCAAGCGTAAAATTAAATAAAATCAATCAGTCATTTTCACTTATATGCAAACCCTTGAATGTTAAGTTGACAGCTGCCAACCAAACAGGATGTTTTATTTGCCCCGGCAGAGAATTTTCTGGCAAAGAAATATAACTTCAGTTATTCTTAGCAGAGGCATATAATTATATGACTTGTTGTAATTAATCACTTTCGCGTGTTAATAAAATATCCATGTTTAATGAGCATATAATATAGTCTGGTAATATAGATATATCTATATTCTTGATAAGAATCGAAAATTTCTTCGCATAAAATTCAGGAATAAGGAATTGCTGCGGCAATATTTCAATAGAAAATAAGTGAAAAATCAGATCCCTACATATTTCAAAAAACCAATCTACTCCAATCGTGTCTTATAAATATACCAACACCATTGCCCAGAAAATCTTTAATTACAAACATTGTAGGACCTAGACATTAAACTATACCTCGAGCAACCTACCGAATGCACTTGTTCTCATTTTCCTCTCTGGTCATGTCCCTACTGGTGATCTGAACATCATTGACCACGATAATCTCAGAAACATTACTTTTCGAGATCCAAAATTGAGAGAACCTCAACCAACAGACTGTAAATTAGATTTCAAATCTTGTATGGATGCAGCCGAAGACTGCCAAAGAGAGGATCAAGAGAGAAAGGGAACAAGAGCCATAACTAGATGCACAGTCTAACTGAAGGTCTGTGGTACAACGTCGCAAGTAAGAATCTTAGACATTAATGATCGACCTAAATCTGTATTAAAAGACGAGGATGCTACGAGATGCCTCACTTCCCTCTATGACAAATATATTGGTGTCCCTGCAGGCAAGGCTTTTAACAACATTGTGTTTGTATGTAAGGCACATATTAAAATAAATGCCTAATTAAAAAAGAGCTAGGCATCAATGATAACTCTGGTAATTCCATATAGAAACGTATCACATTTGAAAAGGTGAAATCCCGGCTAACCACAAGTCCTTCATGACTACTTTGAATATTCATTACGACAGAGTCTTAAGACTTACCACGTATGTTTCTTGGACTTTGATTTGTTGATTGACTTTATAGAGTTTCTTTGGTGTTCCGTATTTTGTTATTACCTTTATTGACGATATTGAGAATGTATTTTATGGCTTTTCTTGGACTGCTTTGACATTTGTTTCTTTAGTCTTTATAGTTACTTGATCACAGAAATCAAATTTGTTTCCATACATCATAATATTTTATCCACCATCAAATGTTGCTTCCTTAGCAAAATTAGATTTCAACCAAAAGAAATTAACTGTGACAGGAAAATTTTTATTTCTACCTTACAATAAAACGACCAAGAACACGTGGACAGACAATGCCACGTAAAGAGGGATTGACAAAAACATGCCTGTGACTGTAGGTGCTGTGAATTTGCTTCTTAGCGTCTTCCTCCAATGACTAAGTGGTACACCATAGAGTTATGGTTAATGTTAGTTGAATATAATTGTTTTACCCTAATTGCCGGAAATTAGTGTTGTTTTTTCTATGTAATTTGTTCAAAGCAAATACATATATATGCAAGAATTACTTTCAAAACAAGAGATATGTGAAGATTTATGTGTGGGCATCATTCTGAAACTTTTTGTGCTAAAAATATTGGTAATTGGTAATTGTTAGTATGACAAAACAACTAGATATAGGTATGTTTTGTTTTATTGTAAATTGTAAATAACCTTACAAAACAAACATATCACGTTTTATTTGGTTTACAAGTATTAAACAATGTAGTGATATTACAAAATTTTGTCGCCACAAAGTTATGTATGGGCAAAATATATTTCCCAAAACTAGAGCTATCTCTTCGCATCTGCACAAATTTAAATTTGGTTATTTCGTACAAAGGCCTATTACAACATAGAATAAGCCATAGATATGTCTCTATACTGGAAACATAATTTAACATACAGGTTATAAAGTTTTCACGTCGGTACTTACATTTTGAAATTTTTCACATAAACATTTGATTTCAAAACATAGTTTTATTATTGATATATAAGATATAGGAACATAATACGATCAAGTGGGATACTAACAATGAATCATGTGCTACATATTAAATGGAGCACATCTCATCTGATTTCTAAAAAAAATGTGTCAACTCAAGATGTTACTGGTTTTATGATCATTTTTGAAGTTTATCAAGGTATAACAAGGTGATAATTTTCTCCTTTCCATGCATTAAATCCAATTCAAGTCACTTGAAAACAACAGACATTAAAGTAGTTAATTATTTTGCATTCAGCAAGGTTGTCTACTGCAACATGAATAAGAATTGTTGTGGTTTAAAATATACAAAAGCCAATTTAAAAATGTTAAGAAAGTAAAAATGTATAATATATTATGAGTGTGAAGAGGTAGATACAAAACATATTCAGGGACGTTTGTCAAATATATGATGTTGCCAGATGTGTGCCCAAAGTTAAAAGTGTATTTATACCAAGTCTAAAACTTGTTTTTAATGCCCAAATTTATCAAAATGACGGTGATAATGACAATATGCATACTTCTTAAAGTAGTATAAAATGCTGGTAAAATGTGTAATTATTAAAATATGGATTTCAATGTCACACAAAGATAAAAAAGTTCAATAACATTGCACAAAATATATTGAAGAACTACTGGTTAAATTTCAGGAATGATTTTAATTTTTGATTATTAACATAAAATGACCATAACCATGTTATGTTTAATAATGTGTTCAAAATTTGAAATTATTCCTTATAATTAATTCCTGAAATAAGCAGTACCTGACATTGGTAAAATTCATAAACATAAGTATTTTAACTGAACATTGTGTGGAGTAATCTCATTAACAATGCTAATGAAAATTTAAAAGTTCCTTGAAGTTCCACAACCAATCCAAATATATAAGATAAATAGTTAAGATAAATGATATTTATAAGTGTCTAATGAATTAACCAAACAATGTCGTTGTAATTTCCACTCTGTTATGTTTTGAAATATATATCTCTTGTTTTGAAAGTAATTCTTGTATATATATGTATTTGCTTTGAAAAAATTACAAAGAAAACAAGAACAGAGTGGCAATTACAACAACATTGTTTGGTTAATTCATTAGACACTTATAAATATCATTTATCTTAACTATGTATCTTTAGTGCACTTCTAAAGATCCAATTTTGAAATACAATCAGATGTTGGACATATATAAATAATACAATTGAATAATTTATATTTAATGGAACAACAATGTTACACAGGAATACCCTTCAGGGCTGTTCTATTAAAACACTAGTTAGAACAGGTGGGCACTATTAAAATTGAGTGACTACCCCCAGTTTTACTTTTAATTGTACTTGATTTATGCTTATTTTTTTACTTGTCAATGATAGACCCAATCACAGAATTGAGTACCTTCCATTTGTGTTTCAATGTTTAATTGGAACAGCCTTTAGTAAATTTGGGCTTCTGTACAACTCAAACAAAAAAGACGACCTTACAGTGGAAAATATTTTAAGTAACACATACCATTTTGCCAATAGACATCTAATACAAGTATTCCTAAACACGAAAACATAACATTTTTTCACAACTTAAACTGTGTCATCAACAACACATGACTAGACACAGATAATGCCTTAAATGTTTTCTGTGTAAGTATTGGTAATAAAATCTATTTACATGAGATCACAGAAATATTAAAAATATATACCATTTTAAATTATGATAAAACCTGAACAAATAAGGTTCCCATGCCAACTTGACATAAACTTAACTGGTAAAAAGCATGTGTTAATTTATTAAAGGGAAAAACGTATGCTAAAATTACAAATATTCCTTTAAACCCTTCTTTGGGAAAAAAAATATGAGTAAAAAAAAAAATTATCATAGTAAAACTTGAAAAAGAATGTGTATAAATTACTTTCCATGAGATTACTCACAGGTAACATAAATCTGCTTATAGTAATAAATTACTTCAACTAACTGATATTTTAATGTACTCTAACAATCCATCAACAAAATTTATCTACTTCATTCCAAAATGTTATATTACAGATATAGTAAATCTTACTGCAAAACATATGGATGTACCATGTTGTTTCCAAGAAGCAGAAAAAAAACGTTTCACAAGTACAATTATCTATATAGAAAACGAATTCATAATAAGTTACACAAGAGAAAAAAAAATGTTGTTACATGTATACTACAAGAAATGAGTAGACTCGCGAAGTGGAATAGACACGTTTTACAAGTACCATTTTATGTCTGGAAGACATATTCATGATAATATACGCGAGAAAAAGCACATGTTGTAGACTAAGAGAACAGTGGACAGACATGTTACACCAGTACCATTTATTGTCTGGAAGACTAATTCATAAGTTACTTGAAAATTATCATTCGTTGTTTACTCGTAATAGATATGCAGACAATCAAGGCAGCAGAATAGACAGAATGTTTCACATGTACAATTTTCTGTCTGGAAGATAATTTATAAGTTACAGTAAGTTACACTTGAGAAAGTACACTTGAAAGGTAACAATAATAATTTAAAAAATTAAATGAATTTAATTTAAATCCAAAATCATCATATTATATGTTCACAAGGAATACACAAAGAAATGTAATTTCCTCAAGCTGACAACTTTAATACTGTATTTCTTTGATGGGAACTGATTATTTCCAGGTGGGGTATTTTCAATATATTGACTAAATAAAATAAATATGACTATTCTATTATTACATCTATCACAGTAATTGTCTATACAATATAATCAACTAAAAGCTTGTTTTTGCATTCCATTTTTAGCAGTTTCATCAAGCTTAAATAATTATTTAAATCTATTTACAATATACCGGCAATTATTTGAAGCTACAAACTTTAAGCTCTATATCACTACAATGAAGAAGAAATCGGCATAAAAATAATTTTTGGCACCTTTCGTGGTAAAAATAATTCATTCTCCAATAAAAAAAATATATTTTTGTGTCAACTGTCTAATGGGTTTATCTTCTTTATCTGTGAAAGACTGTACAGAAAACTTTTCAGACAACTGTCAATACATATTGTAAACATTTAAGGAACTATTAGAAAATTGCAATATTTTATTGAACATTAGACAACATCTATTGTAAACTTTGAAAGAACTAAGAAAAATGAGATCTTTCACTGAACACTTGAGCAAATTCATTGAACATTTGACAACACCTATTGTAAACTTTGAAAGAATTAACAGAAAAACGAGAACTTTCACTGAAATTAGAAAACTTGAAAACAAACCACTTTATACATAACAATTTCGCACAATGCCATCATATTTTCATTAGCACTCATTCCAAGTCCTCCATGCAATGCTTTAAAGGTATAAAAAAACAAATAAAAAATATAAATGATACACATCAGTTGATAAAAGTGGTCATATCATTTTACTACAGAGAGGTGGGGCAGGTCTTTTTGTATTCTCAAAATCTTGTGACTTAGGACTCGTGTTTACCAAAATTTGTGATTAACATAAAATTTAGTAATTTTGTATTTTCTGTGACCTTTGATATTTTGTTTTAACTTTATGTGAACCCTGACCAGACCCATCATACCCCCAACTTTTCCTAGAATAAAAAGACCTATCTCTATGTGTTCCCCATTTTAGCAAACATAATTCTGAGTCATTGCAGCATGCAACTCAATTCAATTATAGATAACAGCAGTTATTAACAGTCAAAACTGTAAATCTCGAAAATTACTGGGCCTCAAATAATAACTTTAAGTGGCATAACAACCCAAACAAACAAAAAAAACCACAAATAACCAAAACAGATATAACATGATTGGTGATAAAGGGCAAATTTCAAAACAAACAAACAACTTGGTGTTAGCAAATAACATACAAATTTGCCTCAGTTCCATACATCATTATAATTAATATTTAGAACAATTATTGTGTGATTATATTTTTATCACATTAAAAACTAACAAGCAAACTCATGTAAGCAAAAAACATACAAACTGTGCACCAATCTGAACACCTCTTTATATTTAAAATGTAAAAAAACCTAATTAAGTCTGTATGAGACCATACTACAGTACTCAAGGAGATTGAAATCCACGCAAGTATAAATATAAAAGGCTGCACATTTTATAGTGTACCCATCCTGTACAACCATCTTAAATAATGAGGAGTTTATCAGTTAATGCCAAGAAGTGTAAGTCAAGATACTGTTTGTTCTGTTTTCAACACCATTCACAAAAGAGTTTGTCATGACTGTATACTAACCATTCATGACTGTATACCAACCATTAATGATGATGTACACTTAAAATAATTCTATCATGCAGAATGAGATCATATTTGACAGTCATTGTCTCCAATCTGTTCCTTTCAGATGATGTAAACTTCAAATAAAATATGTAAATATTAAACATATTGAAAATTAAATATTGACATAATATTTTAAACTGCCCAAGACCAGGGATCTCAATACACTTCAAAGAATCCTTTATGAAATAAAATTTTAAACTGGAAGCATATTTAAAGCAAATCACATCCTTTTTTGTACGAGGTAAAAGTGGTTTTTTTTTACTTATCCTAATTTTTTGCTGTCAACCAGCTTCAACATGTATTTATCCAGACAATTTGTTTCAACTCATTCATATTGGCACATAAGTCTACAATTTGTCTTGAGGAAAACATGCACTTATAACTGAAAACATTTACTAGTAAATAAATTGAATATGAATATCTTAAAAATGAACTCTATACGTACATAGAGTGTGGTTTTTGCAATAAACCTCATTTTGTGTTATTTAAGTACGTGCTGTGTAACAACCTGTTTGATATGCATGTATATGCCTGATTGCTGTGAGAAAATTGAACATGCTTACGACAGGAAATTTAAAGATATGATGAAACAATTCATTATTTCTTCAAATGTCTGGTGACTTAATAAGTTCTGACATTTTAGGAGAATACATAAGCATTAATTTGTTTGCTAAAAAATTAAGATTTTTGTTTTACACTCGTGTATCTTTTTGACTTTTTTGCATTCAGTGATGATACGTCAAGAAAGTACCTAATTTCAGTGATACTGCTCTATCTGTATCAACAAACAACATATTCTGGATTAGACTTATCAAGATAATGACTGATTCATGCTATCAGATGTATTCATCAGTGATCACAGATCAGTCAGCAGTCATCAATCTGTCTCAGTGTTGTATTGACAGGTGCCAGTATACATCTCCAACTAATTATTTTAAGTGTATTTTTGTTGAAACTAGGTAACACCTCATGGTATTTAAGGTATGGAAAGGTCTTATTATTAAACCTACTTGAAATATTACCCTGAATATACCAAGTGAGTATCAAACAGATGATTCCTTCTGATTATGGATTTCTTGTTTGGCATCTGAAAAAATCAAAGTTAAAGAACTGTATTTTTATATATTTCGGACAAATAGTTTAGTAATTAAATAAAACCATGTGCATTCAAATTTTACAAAAAATAACAAGTAGTGGTGTGTTATTTCCTCAATTTTTGTACCATGATAAAAGTAAAAAAATTTCAGCCAACCAAGTGAACAAAAGGCCAAAGTGTGGACACAGATAAATGCCTCTTTTACACCAGTAGTGAAAGAAATTGATGTACATTTACCTGATACTTATTAACAAAATATTATTATTAATATAAAATATAATTATGCAGTTCTAATAAAGTTTATAGAAAATTTGAGGTCAGTAACATATTTCAAGCTGTCATTTACTATTTCAGCTATTCATGTACCGAATATTGTTATCCTACTATCCATGGTTACTGGGGAACTAACATCATCTTAAAACTTTTAACATAGCTACTGGACTGGGAAACTGAGTACATGGTCAGACGGTCATGTCATCAGCAACGCCTGTACCAAATATTGTCATCTTACAATGCATGGTTACTGTGGATTTGACCCAAATTAAAAACTCAAAAATAGTCTGGTTTCTTGGTCTTGATTTGTGGATTGTCTCTTTTGACAGTTTCCTATTACCTCATTATTTATCATAAGCTAAGTGCCATCTTTAAAACATAAGCAATGTCCATCAAAAGATTCATGAGTTCATCCACAAAGTTAAAATATAGACATTAATGTCAAAAATGGAATCTGTTATATAATCTAATACATACTGGATTTATAGACAGGGGTCATTTGGACCTAGGGTCTATGTCTGCTAACTAGAGGCTCCCAGGAGCCTGTATCGCTCACCTGAACCTGAAACCAAACAACCCTTTTTTATCCAGCTTTTCTTTGCTATAAGGAATTGCCCAACACTTCTGCAAAAATCATTAATTTTGACCTTTTAAGGGAAATAACTCCTATAAGGAGGATCTTTTGATGGTTAGAGGGAGAAGGGAGGTTCACTTCAAATTTGCTGTACCTGTTATACTTTTTTAACTATCAGTCGAAAACTCTCTCAACCCCCCCCCCCCTTTTTTCATTTTTTCTATTTTAATCCAATGTAGCTATGTAGGTAGTCAGGTGTCATGATTTGCACAATTTTGGTAGAGGACATCCTGAAGATGATGTGTGCAATGTTTCAAAGCAGTCCTTTCATTGGTTTAAGAGGAGAAGATTTTTTAAAATCAAGTAAAATTGATTAAAAAAATGTTCAAGAAGAATAATTCCTAAACGGTTAATCAGACAATCTTGACCCATTAAGTCATTTTTGTAGCCCTCATAGAGCAGAACAATTAAGCAATGCTAACTTTTTCTCTAGTTCTAATAATTTACAAGATTTTGAGGCAAAAATGTCAAAAATAATCAATTTCGACAATTAAAGGGCAATAACTCCTATAAGGAGTCATCATACAACTTCAACCCAATGGAGTGTTTCGTAGAGCTTTTGATGCAGATGAAGGCATGTCTCTTCGGTTTTCCTGTATCTGTTACACTTTTTTAAATATAAGCCAAAAACTGTATTTTACCGCCCCCCCCCCCATCCTATTTTTAGCCATGGTGGCCATGTTGGTTAATCTGCAGCCATGGTAGGTGCAAACTTGGTTGAGGACATTTGACAGATGATGTGTACAAAGTTTCAAAGCAGTACTTTCAGTTGTTTCAGAGGAGAAGATTTTAAAAAATCAATTAAAACTGATTAATAAAAACAGTTCAAGGGGAATAACTATTAAATGGTTAATCAGACAATCTTGACCTTTAAGTCATTTTTGTAGCCCTCATAGAGCAGAACAATTAAGCAATGCTAACTTTTTCTCTAGTTCTAATAATTTTCAAGATTTTGAGGCAAAAATGGCAAAAATCATCAATTTTGACAATTAAAGGGCAATAACTCCTACAAGGAGTCATCATACAACTTTGACCCAATGGAGTGTTTTGTAGAGCTTTAGATGCTGAAGAAGGAAGGTCTTTCGGTTTTCCTGTATCTGTTATACTTTTTGAACTATAAGCAAAAAACTGTATTTTGACCCCTCTGTTCTATTTTTAGCCATGGCGGCCATGTTGGTTGGTCTGAGGCCATGATTTGGGCAAACTTGGTAGAGGGCATTTTACTGATGATGTATGCAAAGTTTCAAAGCAATCCCTTCAGTGGTTTTGGAGGAAAAGTTAACGACGACGACGACGACGACGGACGCCAAGTGATGGCAATAGCTCACATGACCCTTTGGGTCAGGTGAGCTAATAAAATGTAATTACCTTTTGGTACAAGTCTAACATAATGGAAGCCATCTTTGGTTTCTGGATTATGCAAATGTCCAAGATAAATAACAGGTGGATTTGGACATTTTGGAACATATTCAATGAATTTTTGAGAATTTCCTGTGGACAATACACATATTTTCACTTGTAAGCAATGGCAGACAGCATTCAAGCATATTTCATCTGCATATACTCCAGGTTCTGACAACTGTTCTAAATAACTGTTAAAATTGCTACTTGTAAATGATGAGTATGAAACTCCCTGAGGTGTCTCGTTGTTTTCACGAAGAAAGGCAACCACCCAATTTCTCAGTTCATTTGCAATGCCCAAACAATCCTCATAATTGTTTGTTCTAAAATTTTCTGTCATCTGTTGTGAAACGGCATGAAAAAAACAGTTTCCGTCCTTAGCAACATCTTGAACATCGTAACCAAGGTCTGCTGCTCTTCTTTGTAATTCTGACAGTACATTACTAATAATCTATCAAATGAAGAATAAAAGTAGTGTAACTGTTTATGAAAGCATGAAGGAAATGTTCAAATTTTAATCCACAACATTTCAGCATAATGGTTATACAAATGGGTATGCAACACAAGAGTGATGACGTATGTTTGATAAACCATCATCTCTATGATATATACATTTATCATATACTTATGGCTAAGTAAAAGGAACTTTGCATATTGGATATGACCGGAAATGACCAACCCATATTTGAACACCCCGGTCAGTTAACCCCGTATTAGGAGCATCTTGTGCACTTTACTTCTGGTACGTCAGCATCAACAATGACAGAGCCTAGACTTTGGAGGCATGGAAAATTCATTGAAAAACAAACACTCATTTTTTTGCTGCAAAATGATAAAATTGTTATTTGTACTCATTTTAGTTATTATCCTTATTGTTGGATGCATATGATAAAAAGATTAACAAATGGGCTAATCCAAATCGGCCTGGGTATCATCCCTCGACCCATATAAGACCTTGACTCTGTCTTGGGCTGATATGGGGGTCTTGGGATGATACCCAAGCCAATATGGATTAGCCCATATAATCTATAAGTATAATCTGGTTACTATCAAGTAAATTGCTCCCAGAATTAAACAGAACTATCACTCACACAATCATCATATCACTTAAAAGCCCGTGGCATAGTTTCATAAAACATCTCAAATTTGAGGATTCCCTAACTTGTCCTCAACTCAAAAATTGACCAATCAGATTGCTTGAAAATTCAAATTTGAGGAAAACTCAGATATTTGAGGAAAATATCAATTTGAGAACTTTTATGAAACCCAGGCCAGAACTATTACATAATTTAGTTAATACTAACATTTACCAGTCTTTGATAATTATTTAATTAAAATTTAATTGATAAATTTTCAATTTATACTATGAAGTCTGGTAGGGGACCTTTACTAAAATATCTTTTTTAGGCTTTTGATTTTGTTTGTTCGTTTGTCTACTGTCAACACTGTAATTTTTCAGCTATGTCATGGTGTCCAGTTTTTATTGGGGGAGGAGGCAAACAGAGCACCCAGAGAAAACCCCTGACCTTTGGTTGGAAAACTGGCAATTCTTGTCAATGAAGACTGCAGTCCAGCACACCCTGCCGCAGTGAGACTCAAACCCCCAATCTCAGTGTTGACAGATTACGTGATCAATAGTAGAGAAACTACCTCGGCCACAAAGGTCCCTGTTCGTTTAGGAGGCCATTTGAGAAAACATTTTTTATATACGATACAGTACATAAAGCTGTCCTAACGCAATATTGTTGAACATTTGTACAATTAGGTATTATGTTCTACCTTATTGTTCAACAACAATATAACCTTAAGTTAAGGTACCAAATGACACATCCCAAAAGTAAAAAATATTTACATTGTCATTTTCTGGTGCTGCATTGCTTTCCTGTATCTGTTTAAATCTTTGTTCTACTGTGTGCAGATCAATATTATGAAGTTCAGTATCATCCATTGCAGTGGGTAGCTCCTGTTCATTCTCTGATTCAAAAGCACTAGAATAATCTGATTCATCACACTTTGACTCATGCATTAATGTAGTAACAGCATCTTCACCCTATAATAAAAAGTTGCATCCAACATACAACTCTACTGGATAATTGTGAAATTATGATATTTTTTAGTTGCAAAATAGTAATAAATACCAAACAGATGAACAAACAAAACAAAAGGATATTTATTATGAAACACACTTGGCAGAGTATCCTTGAAGCCAATTAGGACAAATCTCAACTACTTCAATGGTGAATAGAAAACACTTAACAAACTTGACTCAGTCTAACCAGTCTTATAACTAAGCTAGTGAAACGATATGGTTTAAGAATACACTGACTTCTCCTTATGTATGCATGGAGTATATATGATCGAATATAATTTTAAATCAAATACCTAACCTTTGATATTCAAAAGCATGGTCACAGGAAGTTCAATTTACACGTATGTATGTTCCCAATATCATGCTCAAGCTATGAAATTAATTATCTGCCTTTTAACTTCAGCGTCACATATGTGACAAGATGTCTTGTATAAATGCAGGTATATAACAAATCACATTTCAAGCACAACCACAACAATCATTCTGTGAACCCAGAAAGTAAAAGACAACCTACTTTTAGTTAAAAACCTATTAGGAAACGTTTGGTTTTTATTTTAATCGATCTACTAGCTAACTCATTTTACTGCAACAATCTTGCTGAAAATATGATAGCATTATAACTGGGTTTTACTATTTTAACATAAACTAGAGGCTCCCTGGAGCATGTAATCGCTCACCTGGAACCCAAATGACATTTGCCATCTAGTTGTTATATCTTTTAAGTTACTGTGCAAAAACTAAACATTTCTTCAAAAAAAATTTTGTTAAGTACAATAACTCCTATAATGTGCCATCAGACAATTTCTGAAAATTAAATGGTTTGTAAGCCTTGTACTTTAGGGTAATATAGAAATTAACAGTTTTACTCTAGGTGTGTTATAGACTAATTTATAATACAAAAACTCATCATTTGTCCACATTCATAATTAAAGGGCAATAACGCCTATAAAGAGTCATCTTGCAATTTTGGACTAAGCAACCATATGTTGGCCTTGCTTTGCTGATCATTTGTGCAATTTACAGTTTCAATCTACATGTAACGTAAATCGACATTAAGTCGTCAGTTCTTGAATTAATTGTATCTTTTTAACTAGATGACGACATTTAGGCATACACTTTTGTATTGCAAAACACGAAAAAAACATTTGTCCTCCAAATGACACATCATTTGGAATTCTTGATGTTTATCTTATATGATTAAATAAACGAAAATAGACAGAAGGGTTGTTCTGACGGATCCAGGACACCACTGTCTTAAAGTCGTCATCTAGTCGGATGTAATGTCGTCAACTTATTTTATCATACCCCAGTACACCCTGCCTGCAGTGAGAATAGAAACCACAACCACAGTTGACAGGCAAACTAACTCCCTTAACCACTAGGCCATCAATGCCCGTCATGAGATATAAACATTATACAAGATTGCTATAGAATAGATATGTTAAACTTTTCAACAATCCACACAAAATTGGCTAGGAAGGGCAATTGATTGATATGGGTGTAATGTTCGCTTAATACATGTTGTAACTTATATGTATTCCATATCAAATCAACATGATGGCCTAATGCAGAAAACATTCTTATTTTAATAAATGCCAGAACCTTAGGGGGTCAATAGTGCCCTTAAGTCGTCAATCACTTTCAATCCACTTTACATCAATAAATACACACAATAGAATGGAAATAACCGTGTGGTCATTACATATTACACTTATGATACATGGTACATATCAATGGATTAGTTCCCTTAGCTCGATTCGTTCCTACATGCATATCGCCAGTGCATGGTATTATCAAAACATGTCATTGCCAGGAGAGAAAAAAAGACATAGTTTTCCTGGTCTTTTCAACAAACACTATAATCTTATAATAAGATTATTTCACAAATAGTGCTAGGAATTACTTTTAGGGGAAAATGTTTCTGCTTTAAAATGGACAGTCTCCTAACTTTGTCTGACGAAGCAATAAACGAGAATCTGCGATGAAGAAATCTGACGACTTTAAGACTGTGACGACCTAATGTCGATTTACGTTAACTGTTATAATTTTCAAGCTACAGGACAAAAATGGAAAACTTCATAAAACCAGAGGCTCTTAAGAGCCTGTATCGCTCACCTGATTTTATAGGCAATGAAGATGGCATTTCCCTGATGTTAAAGTAAGTCCTGTAATTTTCAATAAACTTTAAAGAGGACCATCCAAACAATATTACTAGAAAGTTTTGTTTTCATTGGTTAATCAGTTTCAGAAAAGAAACCTAATAAAACTTTTTCCCATAGGTCTACTGTTACTAGTAATCTATGTAATGCTGTGGTGGCCATTTTGATTTTCCTATTGACATAAAAAACATAAACTTCAAAGAGGACCATCCAAACAATATTGCTAGTAAGTTTTGTTTCCATTGGATAACCGGTTTTAGAGAAGAAGCCTTTTCAAAATTGTTCCCAAAGGGTCCTATGTTAAACTAAGTCCTGCTGTGGTGGCCATTTTGGTTTTCCAATTGGCATAAGAAACACAAACTTTATAAATGACCATCCAAAATAATATCGGTAGTAAGTTTTGTTTCCATTGGAAAAACGGTTTCAGAGAAGAAGCCTTTTTTAACCTTTTTCCCATAGGGTCTAATGTTCAACAAAGTCCTGCGGCGGTGGCCATTTTGAATTTCCTATTGGGATAAAAAACACAAACTTCCATCCAAACAATATTGCTAGTAACTTTTGTTTCCATTGGTTTACCCAGTTTCAGAGAAGAAGCCTTTAAAACTTTTTCCCATAGGGTCTTATGCTAAACTAAGTCCTGTGTTGACGGCCATTTTGAATTTCCAGTTGGCATAGAAAACATAAATTTTATAAAGGACCTTCTAAACAATATTGCTAGTAAGTTTTGTTTTGATTGGTTAAACGGTTTCAGAGAGAAGCCCTTTTAAACTTTTTTCCCTTAGGGTCCTATGTTAAACTAAGTCTTGTAAAGGTCCATCCAATGAACATTATGGCCAAGTTTGGTTTCAATTGGCCAAGTGGTTTCAGAGAAGAAGATTAAAATGTAAAAAGTTTACAGACGCCGATGATGATGAAGAAACGATGACAGACGCAAAGTGATAACAATAGCTCACATGACCCTTTGGGTCAGGTGAGCTAAAAATTGTCATTTTATAACTCCTATAAAGAGTCTTCTGACAATTTCAGACCAATACAGTGAATTGTAGGGCTTGTATTGCTGATCATTTTTGCTATTTACAGTTTTACTCTAGCTGTTTTAGTTTTTAAGTTACCGGACAAAAACAGAAAATTTCATTAAAAATATTGTCATTTAGGGGCAACAACTCATATAAGGAGTCATCTGACAATTTCAGACCAACTGAGTGAATTGTAGGGCTTTTATTGCTGATCATTTTGCTATTTACAGTTTCACTCTACCTCTAATAGTTTTCAAGGTATATTGTAAATACCAAAAATTTTGTCAAAAATCGTCATTAAAGGGCAATAACTCCTACAAGAAGCCAATACACAACTTCACACTAATAGCAACTATTGTAGACCTTAATGTGCTAATAATTTGAAGTTAAGTTTTCTCTACAGCTATTATAATTTTTGAGAAAATGATCAAAAACGTTTGTCGAGACCCATGTTCTATTTTTAGTAACAGCAGCCATCTTTGTCTGTTGAACAACACACTGGGTACAAATTTAAAACTAGGAACCCTAAGGATGATTATGGCCAAGTTTGAAAAAAATTGGCCCAGTGGTTTCAGAGAAGATTTTTGAAAAAATTTACGACAGACGACGGACGACAGGCAACAGACAACGTACGACAGACAAACGGACGACAGACACCAAGTGATGGCAAAAGCTCACATGGACCTTTGGTCCAGGTGAGCTAAAACCTAAATTCTATCTTATATATAATACTAAAAGTTTAAAATAATTATGTGATCTTGATACTCAACAGGAAGGTCAAGTTGATATTATTTTATAAGTCTTGATAAAAAACACATGCATGACAAAATCATGCTCCTAGCTTGACAGAAAAATGTTCAGGTCATGTATCTAGGGAACAATAATGCGTAAAAACAATGTCTTTTTTCTATATAAAGGAGTCAAAATAAAACATAAGGAGCACACATTTAATTAATCAACAAATAGTTTCTGATTATAAAAGAAGTCTGAATGCATGCTTTTATTAGCCATGTTCTAATGGCAGTGGATACTTTAGAATTCCAGATGCTGTCAAAATCACAATTTAGTGATGACCAAATATGTGTTTCCAAAAAGATTCTTGCATGTATTTCTTTAGAATGAAGCCAAGAAATACCCAAATGCCAAGTGGCAATCAAATCTTACAGTCCAAAAAATGTTAATATAAAAACATGGGAATCGCACAACAACAAACACAGAAGAAAACAACACAAACAAAAGCAATTCTCAAGGAAATCTTATGTTTAGTTTGTCATAGTGGCAATCTAATCTGCAAACAATTCTTTACAGTACAGAACTACCTTTAGAAATTGGGCCTCAGTGATCAAGTGATTAATGTCATTCTACCATTGATCATGTATGTCAACACTGAAGCTGCAGGATAAAGCCCTACTACAAGCAGTGTGCTAAATTCCAACTTTAATTAACAAGGATTGCCAGTTATCCTGTGAAAGTCAGCATTTTCAAAGTTTTTAAAGGGTACACTGGCTTCCCTCCCCAATAAAACATGACACCAGTTTTGCTGAAGTGGCATTAAACACCATTTAAACAAACAAACAATAATTTACACATAGGGTTCCACAAAAAATGTGGGAACAAGTTTAACAAGTGTGGACTGTGAGCATGCTCACAAAGGGATACCCCCCGCTTCGCTTTCAAGTCCAATTATCTCCCCTGAATAATATCCCACAGCAACGAAAATTCTTCATGCATATCTACATATGATGTACTTCCTTTATTTAAAGTTTCATCAAAATCTGTCAAACGGTTTAGGAGGAATCGCGCTTACGAGGTCTCCCACTGAATACTATATTTAAAAAGTCTAAGTCCAATTATCTTCCCTGAATAATATCCGACAGCGACGAAAATTCTTCATGCACATCTACATATGATGTACTTCCTTCATGTAAAGTTTCATCAAAATCTGTCAGGGGGTTTAGGAGAAGCGCTTACAAGGGATGTGGACAGACAGACGGACAGACAGGGTGATTCCTATATACCCCCCCCAAACAAGTTTGTGGGGGGTATAATTAAAATATATTTGGCAATAATGATCACCTTGGAATTAAAAACTTGGACTAAGATATATTTCTACAAACGTAAAAGATTAATTAGAAACATAAAATATGAAATTTCTACCAATCATACCATATACTGTATTAAACCAGACAGTCACCTTCAACCAAATATGTATCAATCAATTCTGGATTTGTTTCAATTGGTTCAGTGACTGGGAAGATTAAAATGCAAAGAGTTAATATCAGACAACGGACTCTTAACTCCAAGTAAAACAGCATAGAGACCCACAAAAATTGAAATGCCAAGTTTTCCCATGTGACACATCAGTAAAACAGAAGTGATGAAAGATAGAATTTTAATTACTGATAGATTAATAGGTTCTTTCATACGTTTTTGGGAAAGACCGGTTGATCTTTCACGAGTGATAGAAATTTTATGTCTTTTCGCTAGTGGAGCGCAGCAGAATGAGCCAAAAGACATAAAAATTTCTATCACGAGTGAAAGTTCACACGGACTTTCCCAAAAACATATGAAAGTACCTATTTCTTCCGTAAACCAACAACTTTCACATCGCTATAACATATAGACTCTCCATTGTTTTAGACTCCATTGTCTCTGACGTCCAATCAGAACGCTGGAAACAAGAACGTCATAGAAGAACGTTGTTATGCTTCCATAACAACGTTCTTGTTTCTGGCGTTTTGATTGGATGACACAGCAAGTACAGATGTGTGCGCATGAGCTCATCTGTACCAGAAATCGGCCATTTACGGAAGAATGCTTAGTTTTTGTCTATCTTTACATTCAAAGATTAACAGTCTGTACCGCTATAAATGTGTTAATTTTGAACTACCGCATTTTAGTACAGCACAAGCTTTGTTGTAACAAAGATATCTTTTGTTGCTCATTATTGTCATCATGCCAAATTAAAAAAAAAAATTGGTACATGTAAAGTAAAGATTGCATTATAAGAAAAAACTTAAACTGAATATATCTTTTCCAATTAGTTACAAGCTAAAAGCATTTTCTGAAAAATTAAAAATTTGAATAAGGGCACTGATTACACGATTCCTGCAAGGTAAAAGCCTACAGCCATACATAGTATACAAATCACACAGGTTATTTGTCATTGTAAGTAAGCCCTTGACATGTTAACTCTTGTATTACACTTTATTTGTTAAAACCTCAAGTAACAGAATTCAGGGTTGATTACTGGACATAAATTCAAATCAGATGCCTTGTGAGACATCTACCATCACCAAATATTTTGAATACCCACGTTAAATCCATGAAATTATAAACATTCAACCAGAGGCTCCAATGGGTCTTTTATCAGCTCACCTGAACTACAGTTGACAAAACATAATTCAAAGTAAGCAAAAGTATAATTTTGTTTCACAAACCTAGAAAATATGTTAATTTATGTCTTTGCATTTGATAGCAGTTCAGAACTGAGCAAGTTTTGCTGAAAATGATTAGGAGGATTTCTTTCTTTTAGTTATAGTTGCCATCTCAGTTGGAGGGTAGGGATAAAATAAATTTAAGAGGTGCAATTTACAAGAATCATATATAAAAAAATTATTATACCCCATTTGTAAGAGAGGGGGCTATATTGCAATCACCTTGTCCGTCTGTCCGTCCGGTTCAAACTTTTATAACAGATTTATCCCTTCTACTAAAGGAATTAATTTCAAATTTGGTGCACAGCTTTATCATGATGAGTTGTACTGTGCCTCCCCTTTCCAGGTCAGTCAGTTATCTACTTCCTGTTTTCCGAGCTGACTTATACTGTTTCATGGGGCAAAATAGAAAAAAATTTTGTAACAGCTTTCTCGTCTTCTACTTAAAGGATTGATTTCAAATTTGGTGCACAGCTTAAGCATGATGAGTTGTACCATGTCTCCCCTTTCCAGGTCAGTCAGTTATCTACTTCCTGTTTTCCGAGCCAAAAATGGTCAAGTGGGTGTATACTTAGCATGACTTAGTGCTGGTCCATGTTTAAAAGTAAGAAGAAATTCAAAACCACCTTCATATGATTAACCATAACAAGTTTTGTACAAATTGTTTCAATTTCACACCTTTCTGAATTTTTCCTTATATACATTTAGGATATTTTAGCGTAAGTGTCAATTTTTTAGAAAATCCAAAATATTAAACCACTTTTGAGATAACTTTCAAATTTAAGCTAGTATAGCTGGTTCAACTTTACACCTTTCTCAATTTTTTTCTGATATATATTCAGGATATTTTAGCTTACGTATCAATTTTTCAGAAAATCCAGAATATTAAACCACTATTGAGATAACTTTCAAATTTCAGTTGGTATAGCTGAAAAATTAATAACTAGGAACCAGTGAGCTACTGCTCACTCAATATAACCCACTATTCACATCATTGAATTGATTAAGTCTGTAAACAGGAAGTAGATATGCGACAGACTGAAATCGATACTCGCAATATAGGACCACATGGTAAAGTCACATATTAAATTTCAAGTGGTTGTTGAGAAAACTGTTATGAAAGTTATGTTGCGGACAGAAGGATGGAAGGACGTATAGACAGAGGTAAACCACCCCCTCTTCTTCGAAGCAAGGGTATAATAAAATTTCTTTTTTTGTTAAGATTTTTTATTTATACTAACAGTTTGGTTATCTTGATTGGGGGACTGGGGTTATCTGAAACAATTTTGATAAAAGACGACCAAGAATCAGCTATTGATAACTTACAACAAAGTAGCTATAGCCAAATTTGGTTAAGTAAATCTAATTAAAATCAACATTTTTACTATATGAATGTCTGATTGAAGAGTCAGTTCAAATTGGTTGCAGAGCATAAGATCAAAATGTCCAACATTTATGAACAGATGGATTGCAATGTGATAGCAGTATGTACTAAAGTTTTACCTTAGATAATGTCAAGGCTGTAAATAAAAAATATTTTATACCAAATGCAACACTCTGTTCATTTTTTCAAACAATCGAATTCAATTAACAGCTGTCAAACTGGTTAGGTTTTCTCTAATAATCTGTATTGTTCAGAATATACTGCATGTTGTGTATACAATTTCTCACTGATATTCAGAACAAATACTACAAATCTATACAAGTGTTATGCACAAATCCAGAATATGGTTGAAGTGGTTTTTTTTTTTTACACTAATGAAAACATAAAGAGTTACATAACTATTTATTGAGCTATATTAAACAAAGTCTACCATAAAGTTGTCAGACAAAACAAAGAGAACTAATCTTGAAGAATATCAAATTCAGTCTAGCATAAGTACATGAAAAGCCAAATGAAACTAAAAACAAACAATTTTAAATATCAAAGTAGGTTGTAAAGACCATATAACCATTAACAAGAGCCAGATAAATTACAATCTAATAAACATAGGGCTTTACAAAAAGCACTTTAATAATACATTAAGTCACAGACAAACAAGAAAATGTGTCTCGGTGACACTGATGTCCTGCTTGGCACATCCTGGTAAAGTAAGTTTACTCAAGCATAAAATATTTGGCTCAGCCCTACAGAACTTTGTCTGTATACTTTAAACCAATAAAATTTAGCGTGATATAAACTTTCGCAGCTTTCACATGGACATTACAATCGCTAAAGTTTATATCTGCGAACAGATCTGGGACAATGAATGATGACACTTGACAACGTCGAGTAAAATACCAAATTTGTGTGAAACCTTATTTGGGGATACTAAATAATGCTTTCACAATGACAACTTCAAGTTTATAAATCTTGGTAATCTTTCCTGATTATTTTTCTTTTATCTTCTAGTCCCATTACTGCCATCTGTTTGGCACTTAAAAGGACGAATTGATTATTTAATACAAATTTAATTCTGTCAGGTGTCAAAAGATCAATCGGCTTTATAAGCTGTTATGAAAAAAACAATTTATAAGCCGTTATGAAAACAACAATCATTCCGGTAATTAATAATTGTGTACACCAACAGGCAATTTTTTGACAGGGCCCTAAAGGTAAAATGGCTCATTAAAATTGTCGACTTCAAAATTATTGTATTCAATATGTGCATTAATGAGTGAGTTATGCAAACACAGTTTTGATCATTTGTTTTTTCCGTTGTCATCAATTAAATATAAATGTAAAGTAAATGCAACCAAACTACTGTACTTGATTTTCTGTTCATGTGAATCAGTCAGCTGTAAAAATGCATCAACAAAATACATAAGACAACAGAACAACAACTCAAATATTTATGCTCCTTTTCTATAAAATGACCAGTAGATCAGTGAATATTATTTTCAATGATGTCAATTTCGCTGAATTTTGCATCTGCGAAAAAGTCCATTGAATAAAAACCAAGAAAGTTTGCTTAGGAGAATATTAATAGGTTTACAGTAACTGTGTACCAAGTTTAATGAAGGTGTAAAGTTATCGTCATAAAAAAAAACCACTTCAATGCTTCAATGAAAAGCTAAACCTGAGGTGGTAAGGATGGACGGACAGCTGAACAAACGACAAGTTTAAGAGCTATACGTTCCCAACTTTCATTGGTAGGACATAAAAATTTAGATCACAGTTATTTACATATCTAAGTGTGGATCCAATATGTTATTAGTTGATATATTTATGGGGACACAACATATATCCAGTAGTCACTTCAGCCAACATACATTATAAGCATTAAGACAAGAAGAATTTTAAATTAGTTTAAATTAGTTTACATACATGTACTACTAAAAGCACTTTTTAGAAGAGGTCATCAATCTTTGATATCATTGTATTTAATCAACACACAAAACCCCTCTCACCATTAAGTTATTAATAAAACATGCAAGGTTTGATTCAAACTGACCTTCAGAGAAAACTAAATATTTGTAAATAAGGTGTAGCAATGAAAAATTCTAATACTGTTTTGCCTTGTTAGGCAATAAGTGTGTATTGAATAAAACTAGATTTTCTCACAGGTTCCAGCAGATTGCTTTTTTTCTGGTCCACAATTTCTGCAACATTATTTTTGTCATTATCACCTACTATCATTATAGCTGAACTGAAACACCATAGATATTAGCATGGCTTCTCAACTGATATTTAGTCTTCATTCTAATTTTAAATTTTTATGAACATTTTAAGCAATTGTTACTTTAGTGATGACTATAATAGATATTTGGCAAGAATTGCCAACTAAAGGAGACCCACAGACTGGAACAAATCGGAAAATTCCTACAATATATACATTCCACAATGTTATATTAATAATATTAGATGTAAAAATTCCCAATCACTTAGAAATACATTTATTTTTTTATTCAAAATGTAAAATATACAATATTTAGGTAAACTATACGAAAGAATGCAATACTTACAGTGTGTAGATGTTTCACATTCTTCACTGAAAAAAAAAAGACCATTTGTATTTCTAGCATTATCAGGTAGGATCAGCTGCTGACAAATTGTATGCAAATTGAAAGTAGAAATACTTATTCATTTTAAGCATTCCTTTTGACTATGAAATCACCTGATAGATTATTTAATGATGGTTGTACTGTTAGAGTGTAGAGAATAGTACTTGCAACTTATATGCAATGTTGTTGTTGGGAACATCTAAATATTTTTTTTTATTTACACAATGCCAATCACCATATGCTGATTAAAACTCAAATCATGTTGTGAGGTGCATATGTTCTTTGAAGATTTTCTAACATAGACAAAGGAAATCAATTAGGGCAATTTTAACAGTGTACAGTAATGCATGATTAACTGCACAAAGCATTTCTAAATCAAATCCGGTTATAAACCAGGAGACACTGATATATACTGCTAATGACAAGATGACATAAGGTAGTCATGAAAGAGATGAAATTAAATTTTTAGTGATAGAAATGACAACAAAATGGGAAAAATAAATTGTGCAAAATCTTTAATGATAGTACTTACCAAAAAGTTGGTTTTGTATCTTTGCAGAATCTATAAAAACAAGAAAGAAACATATTTTGGTAACTTAACAAGTGTGGACACAGAAAAATGGGTGTGTTCACGTTTCTCCAACATTGGATAATTAATTAAAACAACATTCAATTAAGTGTGGGGATTAGGGGGCATCTTGAGGATTGTTATGTTGATATTACCTGTAATATTTACTTGTTTAATAAACGTTGATTAGTTATAAATTTTGTGTCTTAACTCGTTATTCTGCATTTTGTTTTACATAAAAGGAAATATCATATACAGTGATACAAAACAAATAATGTATGGTCTATAATTGCGCATTTAATAAAAATTATTATTACATTAAAATCATTATTTAAAAGTATAACCACGGAAGTATTATAGACTAGTATAAACGGTATATCTAACTTCAAGTATAGATATTTATAGATCACTGTGTTGCACGTATTTTTCGCTACTTTCTACAACAGGTTACCTCACCAACCGGCCGTGTAAACGCTGATGCAATATACGGAGATGGTTAATGTTTTGAAATGTATTTTGCAAGTACTAGACATACTATAATATTGCTATGCATAAAATCAGAGACATAATTATTTATATGTCTTTGATAAAATATAATAAAATAATACAAAAACAAAAAACCAATACACTTCACAACAAAAATAATAAAAGAACCTAATAAATAATAAAAAATAAATGATAAAAAAATTAGCAAAAAGTTTAATTGCCCATCATTATATCTAAAAGCTGTATTATATATTCTGTGATAATCTTTAACCTCTCCCTTTGAAAGCCTCTTAATCCCATGTCTTAATTGGTTGTTGTTTTAGTCTATGTAGAAATGTTGGAGAAACGTGAATAAACCGAAAAATGTCTCGCCACCATTCCACATCAGTTACAAAAAAATTGTGTAATAAGCATTACGTAAATAGCATTAAATTTTTATCATTTAAAATATACAATTCATGATTACAGAGAAACGCACCTAATCCAAAAACTTTAACGTAGTCACTGGACCTTCATCAGCAACCTATATACCAAATATTGTTATCCTGCTATGAATAGTTACAGAGGAACTGCCCTAATACAAAAACTATAATGTAGTACCTGGACCATGAAATTGAGGCCAAGGTCAGGTGACACCTACCAGACAGTCATGTACTCTTTATCAGCAACCTATATACCAAATATTATCCTACCATGCATAGTTACAGAGGAACTGCCCTAATACAAAAACTATAATGTAGTACCTGGACCATGAAACTGAGGTCAAGGTCTGGTGACAGTTATCTACTCTTCATCAGCAACCTATATACCAAATATTGTTATCCTACCATACAAACTTGTAGTCGGTGGACCTTGAAATTGAGGTGAAGGTCAGGTGACACCTACCAGACAGTTATGTACTCTTCATCAGCAACCTATATACCAAATATTGTTATCCTACCATACAAACTTGTAGTCGGTGGACCTTGAAATTGAGGTCAAGGTCAGGTGACACCTACCAGACAGTCATGTACTATTCATCTGCAGCCTATAAACCTATAGTAACTACCTTAATCACTAAGGGCCCCTGCCACATATTGATTATGGGTCCTAAATTAATTTATAAAACATTGTGACTTGTCTTTAATAAATAAACAAGGAATAAAACAAGCCCTTGATGGTTTACCACCTCATGGACAACTACAGTGAAATTTAATTTACATCAAATGACCATTTTATTTAGGTAAAAAATAACATTAAACCAAGTTTTGAGATTATCAGTCATAATATAGAATTCTAATATGACACCATGCTTTCACTATGTAAACAAAGCCATATTAAAATTCAAACTAGAGGCTCCCAGGAGCCTGTATCGCTCACCTGAAACCAAACAACCCTTTTCTATCCAGCTTTTCTTTGCTATAAGGAATTGCCCAACACTTCTGCAAAAGTCATAATAATTCCTATAAGGAGGAGCTTTTGATGTTTAGAGGGAGAAGGGAGGTTCACTTCAAATTTGCTGTACCTGTTATACTTTTTTAACTATCAGTCGAAAACTCTCTCGACTCCCCCCCCCCCCCCCATTTTCTATTTTAAGCTAACGTAGCTATATAGGTAGTCAGGTGTCATGATTTGCACAATTTTGGTAGAGGACGTCCTAAAGATGATGTGTGCAATGTTTCAAAGCAGTCCTTTCATTGGTTTAAGAGGAGAAGATTTTTTAAAATCAATTAAAATTGATTAAAAAAATGTTCAAGGAGAATAATTCCTAAACGGTTCATCAGACAATCTTGACCCTTAAGTCATTTTTGTAGCCCTCATAGAGCAGAACAATTAAGCAATGCTAACTTTTTCTCTAGTTCTAATAATTTTCAAGATTTTGAGGCAAAAATGTCAAAAATAATCAATTTCGACAATTAAAGGGCAATAACTCCTATAAGGAGTCCTCATACAACTTCAACCTAATGGAGTGTTTCGTAGAGCTTTTGATGCAGATGAAGGCATGTCTGTTCGGTTTTGCTGTATCTGTTACACTTTTTTAAATATAAGCCAAAAACTGTATTTTACCCCCCCCTCCCCCCTCCATTCTATTTTTAGCCATGGTGGCCATGTTGGTTAATCTGTAGCCATGGTAGGTGCAAACTTGGTTGAGGACATTTGACAGATGATGTGTACAAAGTTTCAAAGCAGTACTTTCAGTGGTTTCAGAGGAGAAGATTTTAAAAAATCAATTAAAACCGATTAAAAAAAACAGTTCAAGGGGAATAACTCTTAAAGGGTTAATCAGACAATCTTGACCCTTAAGTCATTTTTGTAGCCCTCATAGAGCAGAACAATTAAGCAATGCTAACTTTTTCTCTAGTTCTAATAATTTTCAAGATTTTGAGGCAAAAATGTCAAAAATAATCAATTTCGACAATTAAAGGGCAATAACTCCTATAAGGAGTCATCATACAACTTCAACCTAATGGAGTGTTTCGTAGAGCTTTTGATGCAGATGAAGGCATGTTTCTTCGGTTTTCCTGTATCTGTTACACTTTTTTAAATATAAGCCAAAAACTGTATTTTACCCCCCCCCCCCCATCCTATTTTTAGCCATGGTGGCCATGTTGGTTAATCTGCAGCCATGGTAGGTGCAAACTTGGTTGAGGACATTTGACAGATGATGTGTACAAAGTTTCAAAGCAGTACTTTCAGTTGTTTCAGAGGAGAAGATTTTAAAAAATCAATTAAAACCGATTAAAAAAAACAGTTCAAGGGGAATAACTCTTAAACGGTTAATCAGACAATCTTGACCCTTAAGTCATTTTTGTAGCCCTCATAGAGCAGAACAATTAAGCAATGCTAACTTTTTCTCTAGTTCTAATAATTTTCAAGATTTTGAGGCAAAAATGGCAAAAATCATCAATTTTGACAATTAAAGGGCAATAACTCCTACAAGGAGTCATCATACAACTTTGACCCAATGAAGTGTTTTGTAGAGCTTTAGATGCTGAAGAAGGAAGGTCTCTTCGGTTTTCCTGTATCTGTTATACTTTTTGAACTATAAGCAAAAAACTGTATTTTGACCCCTCTGTTCTATTTTTAGCCATGGCGGCCATGTTGGTTGGTCTGAGGCCATGATTTGGGCAAACTTGGTAGAGGGCATTTTACTGATGATGTATGCAAAGTTTCAAAGCAATCCCTTCAGTGGTTTTGGAGGAGAAGATTTTTGAAGAAAAGTTAACGACGACGACGACGACGACGACGACGACGGACAACGACGGACGCCAAGTGATGGCAATAGCTCGGGTCAGGTGAGCTAAAAAAATTTAGTTCGCACATGTGCAAGTTGTCAGTTTTAGTATTTTTAACCATAATTATCGTTTTTGTAAATTAAATTGTTTTTGTTAGACTGAATTCTGAGATTTGCATGATTCAACACACAACAATTAAATTATTTGTCTCACCACTCTACATAATAACTCGCGGGAGCAATCTGGAACAGCCATACAGTTGCACACATTTTTATGCCTCTTCAATGTATATATTACAGCATTTGTCATAATCAGAATCGAAATAATTCATGCATATCAAACTCTATTGCTCGGGGCAAAATATTCGAATTATAATGCCCACCCAAGTTAAAACGACAATAAAATATGATATGCATGAATTATTTCTTAAGCTGCTTAAAATGCTCCCAAATATCACCAATGTAAAAGTTCATAGTATGCAGAGAAGCCTTTAATGGAAACATATGTAAATGGATGGACACATGAAGAAAAAAAAATTAAAATGTAAAATCAGATAATAATCACCAGGATAAATATTAAAGGCACTTTAACTTGATATCTGGTGATTTGAGACATTTAGTCAGCAGGAATCTCTGTAAAAACCTTCAACTTCTTACATGGACTGCATGTATCAAAATAATGAAGCTTGAAAAAAATGTCCATTGAGTAAGTTGCTTCTTACATACAGCATACATATCAATCTTGATTCCAATAAGTATCATACATTTTTATTTTATCAAAAACATGTTCTTTTATGGTTAAAGTCAAAATTTCGTATAAAAAACTTTTTTTTAACATATAACGTTTTAAGACTACCTCAAGTAGTCTGTAATGATACCTGGAACACAACTGACTTCTGTCCTTGTCCTGGTTATTTTACTTACAGTATGACTCTAGTTGTTTTAGTACATAATTTATAACACAAAAAACTAATTATTTTTCAGATATCATCACTAAAGGGCAACTAGATATCAGTGAGATGGTAACCATCTCTGGGGGCCCGTTGAACTTGAGGTCAAGTTCAAAGGTCATTAACCATGGTATGCGACACATCACCTTGATATTATCTACCCACATTCCAAATATCAAAAGCCTACCTCAAAAGATAAAAAAGTTGCAACTCGGTCATGAATTTGTCATTCAGAAAGCAATAATGTGACCTTAAGGTCAAAGCTCAAGGTCACAGGTCAACAACCACGGTATGCGACACATTGCCTTGATATTATCTACCTACATTCCAAATATCAAAGCATACCTCAAAAGATAAAAAAGTTACAGCCCTGACACGATTAGTTTGGATGGACGGAGGGACGCACGGACAGACTGATCACTAAAGGGCATCTGGGACAAAGTGGCTAGGCCCTAATAACTCCTATAAACAGTCATCTGATTGTTTTGGAAAGTCTCATCCTGGTGATCGTTTTCCCAATTATGTAAGAGTTATATGATCACAGTTGCAATTTGCAGTTTCGTTCTACCACTTTTAAGTTCAGGGGCAAATACTTAAAAATATAATCAGGGCTCACCACACTGGGTGAAGTAGGCGACAAAGTCGCCCTACTAGGACCTGAAGTCGCCCCAAGGCGCCTCAAAAGCGAAGTCGAAGTCGCCCTGTCGTTTCCCTGATGGTTCACATAAGATACTTGTAAATCTGGTCCAAATACTTCACCCAGACTACCAATTTATCGGTAAATGTGTAATTCCTATAAAAAACGGCAAACAATATGCGTATTTAACATATTTTCAAACGATTTACGTTTTTCAAATGTATTACGTGCCATTTGTTTATTTACCGGATGTGACTAATTATCGGAAGTGAACAACGAAGAAAAGTAATGTACAATGGCCCATAATGAAAAATCGTAATATTTTTTGATAAACAAACACTTTTAATTAGTTTCAAACTTCAGTTCTTTCAAAGTGTATTGCACTAACAATTTTCTTTGATAAATATATGAGCTGAACTTGAAAGAATAACGATGTATAGAAATTATTGACATCATGATAAGTTTTGTAGATGGGTGTCCCATGAAGCAATTTTGATCAGCACAACTTTGTCCAAGTGGAAGTCTGCTGAACAGAAGAATTATTTCTGGGTTTAATGTAATGTTATTCTATCCATCTTCTTTGGAAATTTTGCTCAGATAAACATGGCATGTTCATAACAAACTGTTGGGAATATTATGATATACAAGAACTCATGAATGTAGTTTCTGTCTACACATATACAAATATTTTTGTGAATGTAGTTTCTGTCTACACATATACAAATATTTTTGTTGATCTATACTTATTTGTGCTCAGATAAACATGGCATGTTCATAACAAACTGTTGGGAATATTATGATATACAAGAACTCATGAATGTAGTTTCTGTCTACACATATACAAATATTTTTGTTGATCTATACTTATTTGTGAATACCTTGTATGGCTACAAGTACATTAGAAAAATATTCCCTATATCTGGTGCTATTTTCATTGATTAATGATAAAGGTTTTGTGCTGTTTGATATTGCATACCACAAATAGTAATTAAAAAGAAAGAAAAAACTGAATCTAAGTGTGTTATGGTTTAAAAACACGAGAGAAATAATACTGGAAGTTGATGTAAATAATGAAAAATGTATGCAACTACAAATGTACTGCGAAATTAATTATTTGTACGGTCCCCTTGACTTCTACCTAGTGTCTCCCTGAAGTCTCCCAATAGGGGCCTGACTTCTCCCTGTTTGGCTGCCAGGGAGAAGTCACTTCTCCCTACTTTTTTAGAGTGTGGTGACCCCTGATAATACAAAATTTGTCTTTAAAAGGCAACAACTCCTATATGTCAATTTACAGCTTCACTCTAGCTGTTATAGCTTTTAAGTTAAAGGTCATAAACTGGAAATCTAATTCCAAATTGTCATTCAAGGGCAAAAAATCACAGATTGGTCAGACAATTTTGGACCAACTAAATGATTTGTAGGCATTATCTTGACAATCATTTTTGCAATTTACAATATCAATCTATCTCTTGTAATTTTCAAGTTACATAGTAAAACTGATAATTTTGTCTAAAATCGTAATTTAAGTGCAAGAAAACCCTACAGGAATGATTCATCAACTGTGAACTAGTTAAGAAATTTGTAAAGCTTAATGATCTCATTAATTTGAGGTAACAGTTTTTTCTTAAGCTATTAAATTTTGCAATATTGGCCAAAAACATGTACTGAATCTTATGCTCTATTTTTATAACACCCCAGCTACAAATCTGAATATAGGTTCCCAAAGAATAGCTGGCACATGAAAAAAACTGCCAGGTGGTTTCAGAGGAGGAGCATTTTTAAAAGGTTAACAATAGACAGACAGACGACAAATGATAGCAGCATAGTAGTGATAAAAGCTAGACCTTCGTTCCAGGTGAAATAAAATAGACTGCATTTACTTACAACCACCATATCAAAATTTGACAACAGGAAATATATAAATAAACCAGATATTCTTAAAAGGTATCTAAAATAATTATTCCAAATATCACTATATATTTTAATTTTCTAATACAAGATCCCACAACTCTTTGTAAAATGCCATTTTTTTCATTTCAATACATAAGGACACAATGTTATAACCAAGTAATTAACATAATAAAATTACACATTCTCACCATTTTCCACTGGAAGCAGATATGCGTCATTGCTTTTTATAGTCTCTCCATCTTCCGCCTTAACTGTGCAATAATAAAAGCCTTCATCAGACTTCCGTACTTTCTGTATTAATAGGTGAGGAAAATCTATTTTTCCACCTTTAAATCTTCTGGAAATTTTTATTTTTCGGTCACTAGGTTTCTTCTTTTTAAACCAAGTCACTTCTGTTGCACGAAAATGTGTCATTTCAACTTTTAAACACGTAGGATAACCTGGCTTAATAAAGTAACCTGGCTCCACTATTTTTACCTCTGTGAAGAAAGACATAATAAAAAAGTTATAAAGTACGATATTAGTAAAATATAAGAAAAATTTTCAAAAGTTGACAATTTATTTTTTATATATAATATTGATGTAATAATATTTTTTGCCACAAAGAACTTCTTTCTACAGGCATCAAATAAACATATATTGATTAATGCACCTTAAACCAGAACCTGTTCTATACTGGGAAAGGGGGTGGTATTGTAATTTGGAAAGCTTGCAGTGGATTTCACAAAAAGTTGATCGTAAGTGTTGGCAGATCAAAGGGAAATGTTAAAACGAATTTTCTTACGATTTTTTGTGAAACACGCTCCTGTTCTTGGAACATAGTGTGTGTAATAATTGGTGGACAATGCCTTACTGCATGCATATTAAAGACCATTGTAGCTGCTACAAAAGGCTGAATCTTAGTCCCTACAAAACAATCCATATTTATATAGTGGCAGCCAAAATTTTCTGCTGTTTTCCACTGTTACATTCCATTTCTTCAGATGATTTGTTGTTTGTTAACTTGTCATCCTGAATATTGCTGACATACTCTTCTCTGGATGTTACACAACTGAATCAATCAATTAACCTGAAAAAGGTGTCTGCTTTTCCACAGTTCATCACACAGCATTTTAAAAATAGTTCAACCCTGTGCCTGTTGTTCAACTCATGAATAGCTGAATCTGAAGATATTTTATATTTTATATTTATTTTGCTAGAAACTAATACAAAGCATTTCATGAGCTGAAAGGCTTGATGCTCATTAATAATCTTTTTTGTTGGTTTGAATGATGTTTAATGCCATTTATAAAGCTATATCATGGCGTCCAGTTTTTATCGGGGGAGGAAGCTGTAGTACCCGGATAAAACCCCCAACCTGCGGTAGGAAAATTGGCAATCCTTGTCAATTAGGATTGGAGTAGAATACACCCTGTCCACAGTGAGAATCAAACCCACAATCTCAGTGTTGACAGACCATGTGATAAATAGTAGTAACTATAGCATGGACAGTAACAAGAAAATAATAATGAATAAATTCATAGTTATTAAACAAGAAGAATTTGACTACTACAGCAGTAGAAGGGTTAAATTTGTTTTGCTGGTGGACAGCTATGGTCAATTACATCAGATAATAATGTGCAAATATGGTAGTCACCTAGATCTGACCTAATATTTAAGCATTGAAGCAAATTAAGATAGCTGTTTATATCTAACAAACGCTTAGATATTATTGCACAAGTAATATAACTGTACAAAATCCTCTTTCAATACATTTTGCCTCCCTCCAGGGTATATTGGGATGCGGGTAAAATTGTGGGTAAACAAAATAACTTTAAAAACATAAATAAGATGAAAATAAAATGTATGTCACAGAAGATACCTAGTCACCAATGGGAGTTTAGATTCTGTCTTTATTAAGTCACTTCAAAGACACTTCTTCTTCTCTCTGTTTCTGCCTTGTAATGACCACCATCAACAAATTGATTGTACTGTCATGTCCAATGGGAGTGCGTAAATTTAAAATTTTTTTTTGTATTGACAATTGTATATACAATTACAACTATTTACACTTGTTTGCATCTATGCGGTAACCTCCAGCGTTGCAACTCTCAACTTGAAAGTGGTGATCGATTGTGCGGATACAATGTCTGGGGGTAGAGTGTTCCAGTCCTGGATTGTTCTTGGGAAGGAGAACTTTCAGTAGTCGCTGATGGTGCTTGGCACTTGGATGGATAGTTGGTGCATATTTCTGGAAAGGCGGCTTGCTGACATTAGCCTGTTCTCAGTTGTTTTTGCTACTTCCGTGTTGTGAATTTTATATAGCAAGGCTAGTCTAGCTTCTTTTCTGCGTTGCTCTAAGCTTTTCCAATTTTGGTTTTCTATCATTGTGTTGACTCTGGATCTGTTGCCATGTTTGTTACAGACGTATCTGGCTCCTCTCCGCTGTACCATCTCAATGGTTTGGATGTCTTTCTGTGTGTATGGATCCCACACTGTTGAAGCACACTCAACTATTGGTCTGACTATACTAAAAGTTACGCCCCATTGCGCTCATTGTTTTATTATTCTATATTGTACCTTTGTACTGTTAAAATCCAATGTAAAACATTTCTACATGATAACACGTCCATATTTTATATAATGCCTTTGTTGTTGACAAGTTCCAAATCGTCCTTGACATTTGCAACGGGAATTTTACATAGGAAGTCAGCCATTTGAGTTTCTACCGGGACCTCGCGTTGTTTTCAAAAAGATCATCTGTTTTCGTAATGTTCAGCGGTATTCGGACAAACCGCGAGGATTTTCCCGCCTTAACTGCAGACCATATTACCCCAAGGATTTCGAAAAGACGACAATGGACTCTTCCAAACATGCACTTCTGTTGTAATTTAGGTCAAACTTTACTATAGAAAATTGCTCTATCACAATGAAAAATCCGCCGCATTTCAAAACGCTAAATAACTGTGGAAAATAAAGTGATGAATTCAATTTACACATTTTTTTATCTACAAAAGGAGCATAAGCTGGACCATACGCAGTAAGTAGTTTTCATTTGTCACGCAAAAACAATAACCAAAATATGTCAACATAGACTATAGTGAGTCATAGGCTTTCTGTTTGGTGGCTGAAGATCTGATGTTGAGGTTTCTCAGAAAGCCAAGGGTCTTGTTGGCTTTACTACATATGTTGTTGATGTGGTTTGTCCAGCGAAGGTCTGATGTTATTGTGCAGCCTAAGTACAATAACATGACACTTAGTAAGGTTAATTATAATGTTAGGTTAACATTAAGTAAAAGTCTAACTAAATCATACAGTGCTAATTACCTTTCTTAGGTTGTTCCTTTAACTGTTCAATACCATTGGCATCTGCAACAATAAAAACAATGCTATGTAATGACAATGCAAGAAAAAAGGATTTCTTTTTGGAAAAAAACTAATGACATTAAAATATAAAATTTGGATAACAATATCGTCTTTTAAATATATCATCAAATTTAATATGTTAAAACTGAAAAAAGAAGCTGCTTTATATATATTACCATTGGGTTATTATGTTTACTTTGTTCTGCAGTGGTGGCCATCTTAATTTTCGAAACAGCACCAACATTACAATTTAGAAATATTAGCATATACATGAATCCTGTGGCTTCAAGCCTGTTAATTGTCTACAGGGGTGCTTTTTAGTCTGGTATCTTATTAAATATAAATGTGAAATGAGGTCATTTTTTATTAATTCTTATTATTTTTTTTTTAATACACCAACTGGGGCCTCGGTGGCTGAGGGGTTTAGGTAGTACTTCTTCTATTGAGCATGTGGTCTGTCAACACTGAGGTTGCAGAATCAAGTCCCACTGCAGGCAGGGTGTACTCAACTCCTTTCTTAATTGACCAGGATTGCCAGTTTTCCTTCCGAAGGTTGAGGGTTCTGTCTGGGTACTCAAACTTCCCCCATTAAAAACTGATCGCCATGACATAGCTGAAAAATTGCTGAAAGTGGCCTTAATTAAACATCAAACAAACAAACAAACAATAATACACCAACTTACCATTATTGCAGTTGTATGTTAAATTTGCATTATCCCCAATAACAACACATTCTGGGTTCATGTTTATTTCAAGATTATTTCTGCTTCCAGCATCTACAAAAAAAAATTAAATTCTAGAGGCTCCCAGGAGGCTGTTATCGCTCACCTGGAACACAAATGACTTCAACTTTATTTAAATTTTTGCACTTTACAATTTCAGTCTAGTTGTTTTAGCTTTGAAGTTACTGGGAAAAAATAAAAAATTTCTTAAAAAATTTTGATTAAGTATAATAACTCCTATAAGGTGCCATCATAAATTTGTGAAAATTAAATGATGTGTAGGTATTGTCCTTTAGGTAAATTTAGTAAGTTACAGTTTTACTCTAGGTGTTATAGATCTAATTTATATTATACAAAAAATGATTATTTTGTCAATAAAGGGCAGTAGTGTATATAAATAGTCATCTAACAATTTTAGCAATGATTTGTACGACTTGCTTTGCTGATATTTCAAGTAATTTACAGTTTCACTATGGTAGTTATGGCATTTAGGTTACAGGCAAAAACTACAAATTTCACCAAAAACTGTTATTAAAGGGAAATAACTATTATAAGGAGTCTTCTGAAATTGTCCAAAAATCTAAGTGAATTATCGTCATTTAAGGACAATAACTCCTATAAGGAGTGATCCAACAATTTTGGACCAACAAAGTGTTTTGTAGGCATTGTCTTGCTGCTCATTTAAGCAATTTACAATGTCAATCTGTCTCTTATAGTTTTCAAGGTATATTGTAAAAACTTAAAATTTTGTCAAAAATTGCCATTAAAGGGCAATAACTTCTACAGGAAGTCATTTCATAACTTCAGATTAATAACAACTATTGTAGAGCTTAATGTGTTAGTATTTTCTCTATAGCTATTATAATTTTTGAGATATTGACCAAAAACTTGTGTTGACATCTATGTTCTATTTTAGGTAACAGCTGCCATCTTTTTCTGTTGATCAACAACCTCGGTACAAATTTTAAACTGATAGTAAACTAAATTAGTAAAGAAATATTTGAGGAATGTTTTCAAAATTCAATCTTCCATTCAAAATTTCTGGTTTAAGAGAAATAAAAAAAAAATGACTGGAATGTGAACAGTTAAAAAAGACTTGAAAAGAAGTAAAGTGAAGATATTAGCTTACATGACAAATGGGTAAAGAATTGAAAACTAATGTCCACTTTTCATCTCAAACCATGATGCACTACACTGACTTTTTAACCTTTAGAATGTAGAATGAGGCACAGTAGTTTCTGACAAGACTCAATGTAAAAGTATCTGATAAATAATGGGTTGATGGATGAAGGATGGGTGCATGACTACAAATAGTTAAATGCAATACCGGTAGCTCAACAATACTTTCAGTCATGTCAGCCAAAACTTACCACTAACAACTAAGTAAACCCAGGTTGATGTTATCTTTCTATCTGCTTTCCTAATTTTGTAAAATGGACCTCTGAGGTGGCATTTCATCTCACAATAATAAAACCCTTGGTCTACCTCTTCCACATTGTTGATCAATAAAGATGGATACCTTGGGTAGTCAGCACCTTCATACTTTCCTTCTGATTCTTTCACCTCAATTCTTTCTTCTTTTGCATTCTGCTTATTTTGAGCTTTTATCCAATATAACTCAGATAAAAAATAAAGAAATGTAAGTCCTCTGACTGAACATTCAATACTTATAACATCCCCTTTCTTTGCTGGAATACAAGCTTTAACTATCAAAATGGAGGGATATCCTGCAAGTTAAAAATAGATTATTAAACACTTACAATTACTATTAGATGATATGTGCCATCAATACTGATTGTGTCATATAAATAATGATCAACATCTTTACTGTACTAAGACATTGTGACAATATTTTCATTCTTAACATCAACCAATTCCTGTTTTTTAAATTATATCATTCATTACTGGGGATGACTACAATATAAATACCACAGTCAATGATAGTTCCCTGTTAAAAGATGCTTAATAATATAATTTTTTAAAAAGATTGCACTTATTTCTTTCTTTTATTATAGTCAAGTTCTTGGAAAAGATAAACCAATTAAACAATGACATTTTGCTAAAGCTATGGTGAAGTCAATCTAAAATGTAGTCATGAAAATATCATTAAAAATAACACTTATGCATGACCAACTTTACATGTTTTTCAGTCAAGATAGTATGACCTGTCAGGTATTTTTGCATATTGGTGAATCAATTATAAATACAGAGAACAACTGTAGAAAACTGCTTCAATTTGTATTTTAACTGAGCCAAATATTACAAATTCATGTTTATCATATAGTTCTAATTCTTGTATATAGGATTTTTGTAGTACAATTTGTGTAGTGATATATTCAACAAAATTATTCTTAAATATTAATCTCTTTAATGTAATAATAAATTTGTTAATATGAAAAACTAAACACTATTATTCTTTAAGTCCAAGTATATAAAACTAATAATAAATGTATAATAAAACATTTTTAGTACTCATTGTTTCATAATAAACAGCTGCACCAGGAGCACATAATATGCCAGTCTGAAGAAAAGAAGAACACCTATACACTTCATGGATGCATAATTTTATCGGCACTGATGAGAAATAATTTGTCAAAATAGCCATATGCAGAAACAAAAGGAAAGAATTTTTATTGTAATTTGTCAATACTTTTTAAATATTTTTATCTATCACCCCCTCATCGATTTCCTCACCAAAAAAAGAAGCAATTTGTTATTCACCTACTAAATCTAATAAATCAATCAATTTACTCATGAATGAGGTCCTATAACCCCATAGTGAAAAATCAGAAATTACATGAAGTAGACAGACCATGAGACTAACATTATCAATAACTGTATGCTACCAAAGGATGTCAAAATATAGCTGAAAGATTGCTGGAAAGTGAAGTTTAACACCATTCAAACAAACAAACAAACAACAAACAACTGTGAACAGTTTGAAGAAAATCTGTGTAGGCATTCTCAAGATACACTGTGACATGTGTACGACAGACTGAGCAATGGATGGTTGGATAGAGAAACAGATATTTATATACCATGACATGATGTCCATCATAGATGAGCATATACAAATTGTGCCAGCATATGGACATGCACAACCTTGGTTACTGAACATTATATAAAAGTCTTTTTTCTTGGAGATATTTTCTATATAAGGCTAGTATCATCTATAAATACAGTTTGAATCTGACTAGCAACTATTTTGCATGCTCGCTTACAAGAACATTTTAACTTGCTTACAAGAACATTTTAACTCTAATAATCCATGATGAAAAATGTGGGTTTTTAACTCCAGTAAGACATAGTTCTCAAGAAGGTGGTGTTTGATTCTAGAACTGTACAAAAATGTATAATTTTTTAACTGAAGGCAGGGGAAATAGCCTTACTTCCTCAATTAAAACTTTCAACCAACTGGGCATGTACATTTCTTTGTTTTTGTTGCCAGTTGACTAATAAAACAAACTAAAGGCTCCCAGGAGCCTGTAATCGTTTACCTGGAACCCAAATGACTTCAACTATATTTATTTTTTTGAAATTAACAGTTTCAGTCTAGTTGTTATAGCTTTCAAGTTACTGTGCAAAAACTAAACATTTCTTCAAAAAAAGTACAATAACTTCTATAAGGTGCCATCAGACAATTTCTGAAAATTAAATGGTTTGTAGGCCTTGTCCTTAAAGGTAATTTAGAAATTTACAGTTTTACTCTAGGTGTGTTATAGACTAATTTATAATACAAAAACTGTTCATTTGTCCAAATTCATAAAGGGCAATAACTCCTATAAAGAGTCATCTTGCAATTTTGGACTAAGCAATCATTTGTAGGGCTTCTATTGCTGATGATTTGTGCAATTTACAGTTTCAATCTAGCTGCTATAGTTTTCAAGTTACAGGACAAAAATGGAAAATTTAATAAAAAAATTGTCATTTAAGGGCAATAACCCCTATAAGGAGTCATCTGACAATTTCAGACCAATTAAGTGAATTGTAGGGCTTTTATTGCTGATCATTTTTGCTACGTATAATTTCACTCTAGCTGTTATGGTGTTTAAGTTACAGGACAAAAACGGACAATTTTATAAATAATTGCAATTTAAGGGCAATAACTCCTATAAGGAGTTATCTGACAATTTCAGACTTGATGGTGAATTGTAGAGCTTGTATTGCTGATCATTTTTGCTATGTACAGTTTTACTCTAGCTGCTATAGTTTTCAAGTTACAGGACAAAAACGGAAAATTTCATAAAAAATTGTCATTTAAGGGCAATAACTCATATAAGGGGTCATCTGACAATTTCAGACCAATCAAGTGAATTGTAGGGCTTTTATTGCTGATCATTTTTGCCATTTACAGTTTCACTCTACCTCTTATAGTTTTCAAGTTATATTGTAAATACCAACAATTTTGTCAAAAATCGTCAATAAAGGGCAATAACTCCTACAAGAAGCCAATACAGAACTTCACACTAATAGCAACTATTGTAGACCTTAATGTGCTGATCAATTTGAAGTAATGGTTTTCTCTATAGCTATTGTAATTTTTGAGATAATGATCAAAAACCTGTGTTGACACCCATGTTCTATTTTTAGTAACAGCAGCCATCTTTGTCTGTTGATCAACACCCTGGGTATAAACTTGAAACTAGGAACCCTAAGGATGATTGTGGCCAAGTTTGAAAAAAATTGGCCCAGTGGTTTCAGGAGAAGATTTTTGAAAAAGTTTACGACGGATGACAGACGACGGACGACGGACCCCAAGTGATAGCAAAGCTCACATGGACCTTCGGTCCAGGCGAGCTAATAAGGAAGAAAATTGGGATAACGTGCCTCCACTGAAACCCTCTGAGATTTAGTATTTTTCCAAAATCATAAACTGTGATTTCTAGACTACATGTCAGCATACAGAAGGAAAGACTAACTCATCAAACTCCTCACCCCCTATCCTTTAGAAAAGAACCAGCTGCTCCCCCAAAAATCAAGTCTGAGCTGAGGAAAACTGAGGACAACAGACAGAAGAGTTTTTTTCTTTTTTTGACCATAAAAAGTGACAAACCACCACTGGTTTAGAATTGAATAGGGTAAAAAATGCTTAATCCACAACTGGAAGAGACCCTGCCAAAAAGGAATCACATACATCAAAATCATTCTATTTTACCTTACCTGGGAAAGACAAGAGTAATGTTTGTTTGTTTATAGGACTAAACACTTATTTTTGGTAATTCATCGATGTATGAACGAGGTCGACTCACCCACAAACAAATGAACGGCCAAAGGCCTTTTATGATAAGTTTGTGAGTGAGTCGACCTTGTTCATACATCGATGCATTACCGAAAATATGTGTTTAATCCTTATCGTTCTTCCAAAATTGTTTTTAAATATTTACTATCTTTTCCCAACATAAAATTTCATTATAAATGTGTGACACGTAGAAATATTCACAACGAACCTCTTTTCCCAACATTAAATTTCATTATAAGTGTGTGATGCGTAGAAATATACACAACGAACCAAAGACGAAGACATGGTCAGTTTGAATGGAATAACTAGCATTGACACAGATACATTTTATGATTTGCAGAGAAGATTATTACTGAAAACAAAAGAAGACAGTACAAAAAACAATACTTTCGTCGATTCGGTATATTAATGTCCCTCATTTTACCCGCAGTTTATATCTAATGTCATGTGTGACGTCATGTCTGTTCGAACGCAACGTGAACCTAGCTAGATGTTCTTTCTTAAATACCAACAGGAAAAACAAATGTTGTAATTGTTCGATGGATTTATCAGTTCAAATGGAAGGAGCTGTGCTAAGACATGGAGTTGGTGGCAAATCCGTGCATCTTGCTGATTTCGTTGATTTATTGTGACTGAGACAATAGAAGTTAGTTTTAACGTTACGACTATTGTGTGTATATGAAATGATTCATAATTGAAATTACTAGAAATGCAATTTTTAAGTATCGTTTATATATGCCATCACTCTCGCATTTCGTCCACAGGCGAATTCGGCTATTTCCTGTCATTCAGCAAAGTGAACAATGAATCCAAAACGAATTGTACTGTTAAAATATTTTCTTGTATGTATTTCTATAAACAAATGATTCTATAATAATAATATACGGCTGCTTCAACTAAATAACTTTCCGTTTAAGCAACACATCAATCCAGATATTTGTATCGCCAAAATTTGAGTGTACTGGCTTAATTTATTGTCTGAAGCATACAAGACACATGGCTGCCATATTTGTTTACCTTTAGAAACAAAAAAGTAGTTCCTCAACAGTCGTTCATCAAAGTATGAACTGATCTGGGAAGTATATGTTTAAGGCATTTTGACCAATCAAAAATGACTATAAACGTAAACAAATGTAAGATAAGAATTATTGTTTGTTTGGGGTTTAAGGCCATTTTCAGCACTTTTCAGCTTAATCATGGCATCCAGTTTTATTTGGGGAGGAAACAGAGTATCTGATAAAATCCTGATCTTCTGCAATAAAAGTGACAATCATTAATTAAGGGCAAGTACATTCTGCCACCAGTAAGGCTCTACTTGCAACCTCAAGCTCAATAGTAAATGACTAATAACCTTACAATTCAGTAATCCAAACCAAGACAGTGGACTGAATCCTACAAACTTATAGCAAAGATAATTTTTAGAAGCATGCTCATGAAAACAGCATCGCAGATGCCAGCTAGACAGTTACATGTGTGTGTGTAAAAAAGTCATGTGTTCCATATGAACAAATCTATTTCAAATGGTAGCTGAGCTATCCGAATAAAATATTGTAGACGAGCGCTAAAATTAATATAAAAGTATGCAAAATAATTTTAACATCTGTAAAAGTGCAGTGTTTATTTTTTTAAATAACTAAAAAAATGTTGGACATATTTTTTGCAATCTGAAACGATGTATTTTAAATTGACAGTTTGTGACCTCACAAACTCATTTGAGATAGATGTCACAACACCAATGGAATGCAAAGGCACTGAGTCAACACATGAAATTTTGTAGCACTGCAAGTCAGACATGTGGGTCACATTAGTGTAGAAGACCATTATTTGTTATCAGTTTTTATTTAAAGTTTTGGATGGTGACCTATCTAATTGTTTGAATATCATGGCTATTGTATATGTACTTGATGAATTTCAATCAATAGGAAATTCAAATAAATCATGACAATGTCTATATTTCATTAAGTGTCATGTACAAAAACTGAAAATTAAAGTAATAAAAATGCATGATTCTTGGAAAAATTACCACAGTTAGAGCAACCCAGACATAATACATGTAAACTTGTGTGGAAATATGTACAAATGCCAAACTTACCTTTTAAGCATACGATCAATAAACATATGACTACAAGACCACACAAGGCAACAACTATAGCAATAACTATAAAAACTACAATTTCTATTGGTTTGGCACTTGGGCTAGTCTTCTCACTGTCTATGGAAAAAAAAATCATATTTTAAAATATATACTGATTTTTATATAAACAAGAAAATGTGTTTCAGCGAAACTGGTGTTCTGCTTGGCACACATTGGTAAACACCCTCCTTTTTCTAACTTCACTCAAACATGAAATATTTAACACAACCCCACAGATGTGAAGATGTGAAGTCATTTTCATTAAAAAACATATGAATGGACGGACGAAGATAAAAATATATAATACTATAAACTACAGATGTTCTACCTGGTTAACTGATGTCCATAAAATACTGTTTATAAGGTTCAATTGCCAAGAAATAAGAAAATCAATTACTCCTATACAATTACACTTCACTGGCATCAAATTTTCTGAGAAGAGATTTAAAATTTCCGCAAATAAGAAATAAGAATTCCTTATGGCAATCTAATTATCTTAAATCTTTCACTTGCTTCACCTTTTTGTTTATTGTCGCTGCATTATAATAAAAAGGGGGGAGCATTTGATGTTTGTTTGTTTGTTTGATGGTGTTTAACGCCAATTTCAGCAATTTTTCAGCTATATCATGGCGTCCAGTTTTTATTGGGGGAGGAAGCCGGAGTACCTGGAGAAAACCCCTGACCTGCGGTAGGAAAAGGGGAGCATTTGAAAGATTTAATTTTAATTAGATGGTTGTCATGGTGGCCATGTGTGAAGCAGAAAGCAAAAATTGACAATACTTTGTCAAGAACTACTGGACTCAATTACTCTAAAGTTACTGACTATTTCGCTTTGAAGTTTAAAAACACAACTACTTTGAAAATATTAAACAACCAGTTACAAACCATTTGGGAATGTGTTTTCAAAGATCTTGTACATGTATATTTCAGCCAATGATAAGCATAGATTGCTCATAGCTGCCATGTTTAATACCAAGGAAATTTTTCAATGAAATGAAAAATCTTAGTAAAGGACTACACATACATCATTTGTACCAAGTTACAAATTACTTGGAGGTACTTTTAAGAGGACAAGATTTTTTTTTAATTTCAGCCAGCCAGTAACAAGGATTTGCTATAACAGCTGTTTTGTATCTGATGAAGACAAAATTTGGAATCTTAGTAGAGGACCTTACATACAACATAACTCAATTTATAAAACATTGAGACTTACACTTTCAGAGGAGATGATTTTTTACAATTCAGCCAATCAGAAACGGTGATTGCCTATGGCAGCCATGTTTTTAGAATGATCAAGATAAAAGGAGGAATCATTGTAAGGGACCTCACATACATTTACAACATGGTACTATGTTACAAAACATATGGATTTGTAAATTCATAGGAGAAGATTTTTTAAATTTCAGCTAATCAGTAAAGGATTGCCCATGGTGGCCATGTATTTTACCCAATCAAAATGAAATGAGAAATATTTGTAAAGGACCTCATTTCCATCATTTGTACTAAATGACATTTGTACCAAATTTTTTAAATTTTAGCTAATCAGTAACAAGAATGGGCTTTGGTAGCCATTTTTTAGCAATCAAGATGAAATAATGTACAGGACCTGAACAACATTATTCATGCAAAGTTAAGCTTTAATTAGCAGGGCTGTTTTAGAACTGAAGATTAAAATGTGAAATGTTTAAAGATTACAGACAACAGATGAAAAATGATAGCACAAATTTCTATACTTTGCAGAAGACTGATAAACTACTGCCATTTTTATTCAAGGCATAAAAAGTCATTAAAGCTATGAATGATAAAAATAATTATGTTGAAGAAAAATGACCATTAAGGGAAGATTTAAAATGAATTTAATCTATATTAGGAGTAATAAAAACATACAATTGAAATACTCTAAGACTAATTGGTCTATTATGGTTTAATATGCTGATACTAAAAGTGACAGATCACACTCAGGTTAAACATACATTGCCATGCCAACATTGCATTGTAAGTGTTTGTCTTAGCTAACAGATATCTGACTTCCACAAAATGTATTCTATCTAGTACTGTAAACTTACTCTGTATGCCTGGAGTGGTTTGATGATCTGAAACTACAGGTGTAACCTTGGTTGTTGTTGATTTATCAGATGGAGGTATTATTGTTGTATCCTTAATTGATCTGCAGATATTGTAAATTAAACATAAATGTCAATGCTTATTTATGTTAAAATTTTCCTAGAGCATATTTTTTATAACCTTAAGATTTAAAGAGCATGTAATGTAATCTTAAACAAAATAATAAAACAATGATTTGATAACCAGAAGCCTATAATCTCTTACCTGGACCACAAATTACTACGAGCTATCTTTAAATTTTTGCAATTTTTATGTTCCCTTTTCAAAACTACACCTAATTATATATATACCCATGACATGTATGTCAAGTGATGATTCCATCAATGAATGCCAAGCGATGGTCTTATTCATATGTATTTTAAGCAGGCAAGCTCTGTTTGCATTCTATAAATAACACTATCTGTGGCAAAACTTTGGCCACCTATTGTGACAGAGTATTTACTTGACTAAATCGAACATAAATACATGTAGTTATGAAAAGTGTAAATGTGGGTTCAAGAACTTGAGGCTCCGAGGGACCTGTAATCGCTCACCTGAAACACAAATGGCTATATTTAATTTTTTGCAGTTTACATTTTCAGTCTAGTTGTTATAGCTTTTAAGTTACTGGGCAAAAACTAAACATTTCTTTATAAATTTTAGTTAAGTACAATAACTCCTATAAGATGCCATCAGACAATTTCTGAAAATTAAATGATTTGTAGGCCTTGTCCTTAGTTAAGGGTAATTTAGTAATTTACAGTTTTACTCTAGTTGTTATAGACTAATTTATAACATAAAGACTGATTATACGTCCAAATTCGCAATTAGAGGGCAATAACTCCTATAAAGATTCATCTTGCAATTTTGAACTAAGCAATGATTTGTAGGCCTTCCTCTGATGATCATTTGTGCAAGTTACAGTTTCAACCAAGCTGTTATGGAATTTAAGTTACAGGGCAAAAACTACAAGTTTCAAGAAAAAATTTTATTAAAGGGCAATAACAAATTTCAGACCTTTAAAAATAGCATTTAGGGCTTTTATTGCCGATCATTTTTGCAATTTACAGTTTCAATCTCTCTGTTATAGTTTTTAAGTTACATGATATAAAAGGAAAATTTCATAAAAAATTGCCATTTAAGGGTAATAACCCATATAAGGAGCAATCTGACAATTTCAGACCAATTAAGTAAATTGTACGGCTTGTATTGCTGATAATTTTTTGCTATTTACAGTTTCACTCTAGCGGTTATAGTTTTAAAGTTATATTGTAAATACCGAAAATTTTGTCAAAAATCGTCATTTAAAGGGCAATAACTCCTACAGGAAGCCATAACACAACTTCACACTAATAGCAACTATTGTAGACCTTGATGTGCTGATCAATTTGAAGTAATGGTTTTTAGCTATTATAATTTTTTAGATATTGAGGAAAAAATTGCATTGACACCTATGTTTTTTCTTTGTCCCTTGATCAACACCCTGGATACAAATTTGAAACTAGGAACCCTAAAGTTGATTGTGGCCAAGTTTGAAAAAAATTGGCCTAGTGGTTTCAAAGGAGAAGATTTTTGATAAAGTTTACAACGGATGACAGACAAGTGATGGCAAAAGCTCACATCCAGGTGAGCTAAAAATGGCATATAGAAGTAAAAAGTAAAAATTTTTAACATGAAAGAAAATACCCATACAATAAAGAGTTAAATCAAACGTACGAAATGTTCACAAAAATAAACATACAATATATCCATCAAATACCCTGAAAAATGAAATAATATACCGAACAATAAATGACGGAATATGACAGAATATCTGAATCCTTGATATATATACTTATACATAAGACCAGAGGCTCTGAAGAGCCTGTTTCGCTAACCTGATTTTATAGGCAATGAAGATGGCATTAACCTAAAGTTAAACTAGGTACATGTAATTTTCAATAAATTTTAAAGAGGACCATCCAAACAATATTGCTAGTAAGTTTTGTTTACATTGGTTAACTAGAATCAGAGAAGATTTTTTTTTTCCCATAGGGACCTATGTTAAACTAAGTCATGTGGTGGCTGCCATTTTGATTTTCTTATTGGTATAAATAAACATCAAAGAGGACCATCCAAACAATATTGCCCGTAAGTTTCGTTTCTGTTGGTTAACCGGTTTTAGAGAAGAAGCCATTTAAAACCTTTTACCATAGGGTCCTATGTTAACTAAGTCCTGCAGTGGTGGCCATTTTGAATTTGCCATTGGCATAAAAAACATAAACATTATAGAGGACCATCCAAGCATCATTGGTAGTAAGTTTTGTTTCCATTTATTAACCGGTTTCAGAGAAGAAGCCATTTTTTAAACTTTTTTACCATAAGGTCCAATGTTGAACTCAGTCCTGTGGTGGCGGCCATTGTGAATTTCCAATTGGCATAAAAAACGTAAACTTTATAGAGGACCATCCAAACAATATTGCTAGTAAGTTTTTTTTCGATATGTTAACTGGTTTCAGAGAAGAAGCCTTTTAAAACTTTTCCCTTTAGGGTCCTATGTTAAACTAAGTCCTGCGGTGGTGGCCATTTTGAACTTCCAAGTGGCATAGAAAACATAAACTTTATAGAGGACCATCCAAACAATATTGCTAATAAGTTTCTGTTTTTGATTTGTTAACTGGTTTCAGAGAAGTAGCCTTTTAAAACTTTTTTCCAATAGGTTCCTAAGGTCTGCGGAAGTGGCCATATTAGTTTTCCAATCCAAATAAAAAACACAAGTTTGTTTTCAATTGGCCAAGGAGAAGATTAAAATGTAAACAGTTTACAGACGCTGCCGCCGCCACCAAAAATGATGACGACGGACGCATAGTAACGACAATAGCTCACATGACCCATTGGGTCAAGTGAGCTAAAAAAGGTGTAACCAAATAACTGAGGGTGGTTGATTGGGAAGATTCAAGTAATATATTTACTGTGCATATAAAATTCTGACTAATTTACATCAAATGTATAATACCACATAATCTTTCTTCTCATGAAGGTAATGGTATCTCCATTGCAACTGGGGCCTCGGTGGCCGAGTGGTCAAGGTAGTTCGTCTACTATTGATCACGTGGTCTGTCAACACTGAGATTGCGGGTTCGATTCTCACTGCAGGCAGGGTGTACTCGACTCCAATCTTAATTGACAAGGATTGCCAGTTTTCCTACCGCAGGTCGGGGGTTCTCTCCGGGTACTCCGGCTTCCTCCCCCAATAAAAACTGGACGCCATGAAATAGCTGAAAAATTGCTGAAAGTGGCGTTAAAACACCATTCAAACAAACAATTCCATTGCAACTCTCCCATTTGAAGAGGATTCCCAAGGGTTGTAAACATAATACCACTATGGCAACTTTAACCTTTTGAGTCCTAAAAAGGCTATAGCATAACCCAAAAATAATTTTAATCTGGCAGTTATAGCTTTTTAAGTTACTGGGCAAAAACAATTTCTTCAAAAGGACAATTTCTAAAATAAGTTGCCATGACACAATTTCTATAGCTCTCACAGCTTTCAAGTTATATTGTAAAAACTTAAAATTTTGTCTAAAATCGTAATTTAAGGGCAATAAAAGGATGTCATAACACAACATCGGACAAATAGGAACTTAGAGAACTTAATGGGCTGAACTATTTGCGGTAACAGTTTTTTCCTTTGCTATTTTAATTTTTGAGACATTTACCAAAAAGGTGTGATGACACCTATGTTCTATTTTTAGTAACAGTGGCCATCTTTGTCCATTGATCAACACCCTGGGTATAAATTTATAAAAACTAGGTACCCAAAGGATGATTGTGGCGAAGTTTGAAAAAAAATTGGTCAAGTGGTTTCAGAGGAGATATTTGAAAACATTTACAACGGAAGACAGTCAACAGACAACGAACGCCAAGTAATGGAAAAAGCTAACATGGATCTGTGGTTTCTGTGAGCTTAAAATAAGAGCAATATATTTAAGTACACGTGTATATAGAATATTTAAACATTGCCAGAAAATATATTTATTTGCATGCTCGTTAGAAACATATAAAAATGTGAAATGTGAAGCTATGCCAAATGTTTCTCGCCTGTTGTGCAGATATAATTTTTATCCTGAAAAATAATCAAATATTATTAATAAAATCAGAGTCTCTTCAGAGCCTGTATTGCTCACCTGATTTTTTATGCAATGAAGATGAAATTTCGCTGATGTCAAACTGTCCTGTAATTTGCAACAAAAGCTTTAAAGAGGACCATACAAACAATATTGCTAGTAAATTTTGTTTCCATTTATTGGTTAACCAGTTTCAGAGAAGATTTTTTCTTTTCTATTTTCCCATAGGGTCCTATGTGAATCTATGTTCTGCTGTGGTGGACTTTTGATTTGTTCCGATTGGTATAAAAAAACATTAACTTCAAAGAGTAAGTTTTGTTACCATTGGTTAACCGATTTCAGAGAAGAAGCCTTTTAAAACGTTTTCTCTTAGGCTCCTATGTTAAACTAAGTCCTGCAGTGTAGGCCATTTTTAATTTACGATTGGCATAGAAAACATAAACTTAATAGAGGACCATCCAAACAATATTGCTAGTAAGTTTTGTTTGATTGGTTCACCGGTTTAAGAGAAGACGCCTGTTTTAACTTATTTCCCATAGGGTCCTGTGTTACTAAGTCCTGCTGCGGCGGCCATATTAGTTTATCAATCCAAATAAAAAACACAAACTTTGCATAGGTCCAACCAGTGAACGTAATGACCAAGTTTGGTTTCAATTGGCCAAGTGGTTTCAGAGAAGAAGATTAAAATGTAAAAAGTTTACAGACGCCGACACTGACGACGACAATGGACGCAAAGTGATGACAATAGCTCACGAACCTTTGGGTCAGGTGAGCTAAAAAACCAAGAAAATTTTTCTTGGCTTAGCTACAATTGTGTCCCACTTGGCAAATATTGGTAAACACGTTAATTTTGTAAGTTCACTCATCAATGAAATATTTGGTACAGCCCAACAGAATTTCACCAGTGAAGAGATCTCATCATGATGTAACTGTATACCAAGCTTTATGAAGATGGAAAGTAATCTTTTTTTTTTAAAAAGATGACTTTCCATCTTCATAAAATTTGTTATCGCTTGGTATAGCGTTGTGTTGACCTAGCTGGGTCTGAAAAAAATTATAAAAATGAAAATTTTTATGGAAAAAGATAATCATATAGTGACCATGGATGCCTATGGCTTAAATAAATCTTTAAGGTCTTGAGCTAAAAACAGAATTTGTCTAAATACCTTACATTTAGCCTTAAACCGATATGGTTTCTTGTCTAGCCCTATACAAATATCAAGTGTAGTTTATTTTGGAGTAATAAAAATGAACAAGATTTTCAAACTTTTGGAAGTAGTAGCTTAATTGTCAGGGTGTGAAGCCAATAGAAGTGGTACTAGTAGTATGGATGTTACATTGTAAGTGGTAAGCCCACCAGAAAAAAAAAAATTATAGTTGCAACATAAATTCAACCCAATATTTAAACATAAATGGATAAATTAAATAAATTACAATCACATTGATAATTTAAAACTTTATTAAATAAACAGGTTATTTACATTTATATTATACTTAATAAATGTACTTTTAATTTCATTTCCTTTATTTAACTTCAACACAGATAACAACCTACAATGTCAATGATTACTATTGCATATTGTGATGTTAGGCTCTGTAATTTTATGTGAAATTGTCCTGATGACAGCATGTAACTGCTGAAACTAGTCGACCAATAAAAATTGCAAACTTAAGCACCCTCTGAAGATTGCTGTCACTCTTCTACAAATTTGCTAATTTATTAACATGTTTTTCTGTTCAAAATGTATCTAAATCTACATGCATGCACATTTGTATATTAAACATTAAAAAATCTGTTTAAATTAATACATACTTAGTTGTGTCAGGCACATGAATACAATTCATTAAATGCTCTGGTCTGTAGAATCCAGCATCACATGCATTAACACATTTGTACACTAAAAATATAAGTATAAACATGAGAACAAATAATACACTATAAAAATACATTAGCACACCAATGCTGCCTTTTAAGACATACAGCTATCAATATGTTGGGAAGGTAACATGTTGGCATCATTCCTTTGCTATAAACATTTCAACTGAACCAAAATTTTCATGTAGAGGAAAAATTTGGTGAAATTTTGAATTTTAGATTTTACATGTTCGTGGGTTCTTAATTCCTTGGACACACATTTCCCAAAATGCAAAAAAACTGATGTATTAAAGAATAAGATAAATGATTACTAGAGAATCCTTTGCACTGTTGATAATAAATATCAACATATAGAGAAGCAGGAATGTCATTAGAAAATCGCCCACTACTAGCTCATCTGTTGCCGGCAACTTGTAAATAAAAATATGTGAAATCTTCATAAATTTGCATTAGAAATACATATATGCATTTTCAGTACTTCCATACATTCTATGTAAATTATAAAAATGAGTTGAATGCATTGGTGATTACTCATAAACAATGTGTCAGACAGCGGATTTTCCAGTATCTAAATATGGACGAATTGATTTTAATCCGCCAATTAAAATGTGTTAAGAAAGCGGTTCCAACTTTCTTGTCAATATGGAAATGATTTGGAAACATTTTTCAATTTGTTTATTTACCAGATGCATCTAATGTTATGGTTTAAAAACAGAAGAGAAATAATCCTGGAAAACAATTATAAACAATTTTATGTGAATAAACAGATAAAGGAAAAAAGTATGTAACGACAGTGATATTAAGTATTTTTATGGTCTCACTGACTTCTCCCTAGTGTTTGCCTGAAGTCTCCCTATCAAGACCTCACTTCTCCCTGTTTGGTTGCGAGGGAGAAGGCACTTCTCCCTAATTTTTAAGAGTGTGGTGACCCCAGTAATGGTAACGTGAAGGGGTAACACATTTTTCGAATTGTAACCCCCAGACCACCCCTCTCCTGTTACATTTCCATTTTCACTGTCTACTTAAAAAGTTAAAGATATCCCTGAGAAGACAAAACAGTTACATAACTTGCTGTTGTTTATGCATGTGGTTGTGATTGTACAATAAAGTGTTCATTAGAAGTCATATTTATTTTTTAATTAAAATACATCATTTTTTTTCATATTTTTTGCTAAAAAAATGTAATTGCCATTCCATTGCAACAGAGTTGAAAAAGAGACACTTCAGATGGCTGGGACATGTGCTTAGGATGCCACAAGACCGCATTCCGAAAGTACCCTTACGCTGGACACCACCTGGGAAGAGAAAACCTGGCAGACCTCGGACCACCTGGAGGAGAACCATCCAATCTGAACTACAGGAACAGGGATACAGCCTAGGACAAGCCCAGCATATAGCACAGGACAGAGGGAAAGGATGGAACTGGTTATGGCCTTAAGTCCCACCCGGGATGAAGAGGATAGGTGAGGTGAGGTGATATTTTTTAAAAGTTCATTTTTTGCATCTGAATATTAGCCTTAACAACACTGGCAATCAAAAGCTGACTATAAACTCTGTACTGTATAAATTGATTAATAGCAATTAAAAATACTTTGAGTCTATTTAATTCTCTAAATGTTATCATAAGAAGCATTCCTAGCCGAAGGGTCATTTGTCACTACAGGTGTTGAGTAGTAATAAACAAATGTTACAAAGGTGTAATTTAATGTCATTTGTTCCAAAGTATTATGTATTACCAAAATACATTTGATATAGTCGGTCATTGATATGCACTAATGAAGATAAAGTAAAGCTTATCTTTCAAATATTTTATTTTGTTTATGTTCAAAGGAGCATCCAAACTAATAATTTAAATACTAATTTGTTACTTTTTAACATCCAAAATGAACACCTTACATGTATATCTCTCCTCCTTTACCGAAGTTGATGTTTCTTCGTACTTTTTACAATTAACTAATAAAATGCTACCTACACTTCATAAAAACACAATTTGCACACAAAACCTTTATCCATAATCATTTAAAATTAATACTGAGCTAAAAAAAATAATGTATGGATCGAACCACAAAAATCGTATATTACATACAAAAATAAATGATCAATCTTGGACATTTTCAGTGCATTGTACCAAAGTTCCAATATGTTAATGAAGTTTTATTCTTCGTTGGATTTTTAATTTCTTGGTCTGAGGCTTTCACAAAAACCCCGAAAACTGATAATCCATTATTATGGTTATATCAACAACAGGCTATATATCTTGTATGGTAAACAAGAAATGGTTTGGCACTGTATATTTACTTAAAAACCCTACCTCACATTCACTGGGATGGGGTAGAAATTTATTTACCAGAACTTTACTTAAGTACATGTACCCCAGGGTATTTTATGGTCACTCCATTATAACGGAAATGTAAAGATGAAATTATGCAAAAAAATCTGAATTGTACTTCTAATAGAAAGTCACTTTTATTACATTATAAGAATATTGCTGAAAACCAAACACAATCTACAAAAAATCCAAATGTATTTTATAACAGGATGAGCACATGTCCAATACTAGTACATGTATAAAGGTTGTAAGTGTTGATTTCACAAAATAGGCAACCTCCTCACAGGTCTTTGCCCAAATGACTTACTTTTGATACCCCCAAATTCCAAAAACATGTTATGAATTTATTCATAAAGTGAGATGCAAATCTTCAATATAGACATATATAGAAAGTAAAAAAAAAATCTAGGTTGAAAACTAGACAAGGTTGTTAACACAAAATAGATACTCTGCTTAAAATATCGCAAGGTTTTGGAACAAAAATGTTCCAAATGTATTTATTAAAAGATAAACCATTGTTTGTTTGTTTGAATGATGTTAAAAGCCAATTTCAGCAATTTTTCAGCTATATCATGGCGTTCAGTTTTTATTGGGGGAGGAAGCCGGAGTACCCGGAGAGAACCTTTGGTAGGAAAACTGGCAATCCTTGTCAATTAAGAATGGATTCTAGTACAGCCTGTCCTCAGTGAGACTCGAACCTGCAACCTCAGTGTTGACAGACCATGTGATCAATAGTAGACGAACTATCTTAACCACTTGGCCACAGAGGCCCAGTTTATTAAAAGATATGCATACTTGTATGTCCAATATTTATAGATAAACACTAGATAATGACTGTTAAATGGCTTTTAATTGAAAACTTTAGGAAAAATTGATTACACTATGGCCCAACAAATCCTATACTTCACATATCAGCAAATATATTAACACATTTCTAAAAGAAAAATTCCTTGACAGATTTGTCAGGGGTCATTGGTCTTCAAATTTATCTGTTAACATCATCATTTTAAGTATAATTATATAGTACAAAATACAAGCCAGGAATATCGTATTGAACCTGCCATACTTTAATCTTCAAAGAGCAACCATGCATTAGGACTACTGTTTTATTTTCACATACTTACTCATATTTAATTCTTGATTAGGTTTGTCACAACCAACTACTAAATGACACCGGTTATCTTTAACAAAAAAACAATGAGATCCATCAGTTAATGGTAATTCTGGGACCCATTTATTCCTATAGTCACAGTAGCACATTCTGTCCTCTGTTGTTGTTCCTTCACTACATATTTTCATTCCTTCCATCATGCAGTCTGATTTTAAATATTTACAATGTTCAACACCATTATCCCTGAATCTGTTGGATGTGAATATGGTATCCATGAAGAAATTATCTTCACAATTAATTTCTTGTATTTCATCTCTACTTCTGCTGTATCTAGGCATGTGTCCTGAAATCAAATATCTATTATTTTACAAAATGAATTAAAAGGAATGCAAACTTATTTCCTTAAACTGAAGTTTTTCCTTTTAAATCTTTTTCATTTATGATAGATCATCATCATCAAAACAAAGTTTGGCTTACTATTTCTTGAAACTACAACTCAAATTTGTATATATTGTCCCCCCAAAAAATCAAATAAGGCTTGGCTTATTTAAAAACTGCTACATTTATATTAGCTATAAATATTATGACCAGGTCACCACCTTTACAGGTAAAGCTTAGTTCCAAATTATCATGAAGTTTCAGAGAAAGATGTTAAAATAACAATGTTTATATTGTATGGAAATCACCTTAAGTAAACACTGTACTCTATGTACATTAACCAAACAGTGATGCTGTACTTTCTCCCACCTGCAAGCCCTTCATGAAAATATATGTAACAACTGAATTTTGCTCCAAATCAGCTTACAATAATTTCATTACTTCATTTATGAATGCATTCAATTTCTACATTTCCAATGAAAAAATAAAATATAAAATGAAATAAATGAGCTGATTGCGTTAAAATATTACTGATCTACAAACCTGGACTGATGTTCACATTTGGCATACAACATTCAATAAAGTCTGGATTTGCTGGATTGTGCCGTTCTGTAATGAGACAGTGATACATTTCTTCATTTAAACACCTTTCACTTGCTTGAAACCTCCAAGCATTAGATGACTGCGGACAACTTGGTACACTGAGAGCTTTACACTGAGCACTTCTTTTAATGTATCGACAAACAACAGGTCTACATTGGATGTACATGTATAACATTATCACCTGAAACAGAAATTATACATCTCATAGTATCTCACAGCCTTACATATATTGTCTTCATTGTCACGTTTTTCAAAATAAGGATATTTCCTGCCTTTTTTGAAAAATTTTCAAACAAAGGTTTTTTCCCTATTTGTTTGTCTATGGAGTCCAACTTTCTTTTTAAAATTTCATTGCGAACATCTTAAAAAGCTAACTGACAAAATATTACCAAATATTTGATATTTCTTCACATTTGAAAGACAAAAATCTGTCCATACAAAATCTATGAAAATTCAACAGAATTGTGCTTTTCAATTGCCTATACTTAAGGATATATTATCTACAACAAGGTTGATATAATGAGTGAGATATTGGTAATTAACATATCAACAACAGAAAGGTAGTTTTTCATAAAAAAACAATGTTGTACATATTGTTATAATTCTATATGGTGACTTATCAACAATCACAATCATCCATGTTAGTCAAGACTGTTGGCTCTAACTCTCTTAATCATTTTGGAGAAAACAATAATGAGAACAACCAAAAAGAAATGACAACAGCAGAATAGATAAAATTAACTATTGAATACAAACATATACTGCAACAAACATGTATGAATTTACAACAGATATAAGCTGGCTTGGTACACAAAAAGCATTTTAACATGCATGCTTACCATCAAGACATTGATAGCATATTTCCAATTCCTTTTATGTGACATAACTTTTCATCACTTACAGCTAAAAAATACAACATATAAATATTTCCACCACCTTGAACATGCTTAAGGTATCTGACCCATAATAGAAGTTACCATTTAATTATATTTTTGGACCAAGAAATACAGCTTTAATATATTAATATTAATATATTGCTAATTATTGATAAAAATTAAAAACTATTGTTTTACTTTGAGTCAGTGTTAACAGTTTTGAGCAAAAACTTTATATAATTAGTAACTCAAACAGTATTTCCGATATTTGCCAAACATTACCGAGGTCTGCTCCGTTGAAAAACAATGGAAATCCGGGACACCACATAAGTGTGGTCAATAGTGGTCCGGTTACATTAACTTACAAAATACAAATAATGCAAATATAAATCATTAACACATAAATTATTACGATTATATACATATCTGTATTCTTCAACAAACAGAGGCATAGCTATGCTTCCACATTGTTTTCAAAACAACAACAAAAAACAAACGAAGAACAAGACAGCAAAAATACACATTATAATAATTTTTTCTATTCCAATAACAATTCTGACCTTCGTCACAACAATATACATGTACAAAAAAGCTCCACTATCCACTATTGCATATCTACCTTTCTGAAATCTTATTTACACTTTTTTAAATGCTATAATTTCAGAGTTTCAGAGTTTCCCGTTTCATCTGTGTCATTTTGGCAAGACATTTTCAAAGAAGAGAATTCCTAAAAAATTATTCATTTAATAGATCAGTTTTGACCACATAACACTTAATTTCAAGCTGACTTTTACAATCTAAACCAATTTGACAATGTAAGCAATTTTGAATTTCAAGCCAATTGGAAAATGTAAGCAATAATTAATTCAAAGCAAATCTTGACAATGTTTACAATACTTAATTCAAAGCTACTATTAACAATGTAAGAAATATCGAATTTTAAGCTGATTTAATAAGATCCAGTTATTGTATGAAAAATAATTTATGCCTAGGACACACAATAATGGGTCTTCTTGGCTGATGTCACATACATGTACATGTGCAAGTTATCAGTCACACTGAAAAAAAATTCTTGGGCTAAACAAATGTGGCATGGATCAAAGTGATGAACTGACATATAATTACTAGCTATAGAATATTCCATTAAATGAAATAAAATATACCATCAAAACTCAAAATTTATGTATGAATGTACATATATTTGGTATACAATTATGATTGTAATTGTGATTACTTTTAAAAACACAAATAACCATTTTCTCAACATGTTTTATGAGTTTAAAGAATGGCAGTAAATACATGTACTGACATGGACGTTATGTACAAGGATACAGTATGGTGTCAGCTGGATATTTTGTTTTCAATAAATACTATGTACTACAGCGTACCTTGTTTTGTTGTTCTTTCTTACTCTGGTTCATAATGTACATGTATCTGGTGTCATGGTGTTCTTGCTGATGCAAAACTGTCACTAAAAATAGAAATTTATGTATACCCTGCAACACTGAAAAGTAACATAGGTAAGTACAAATAAATTGGCGAGTGTCTAACTTTATGTATGTAAACTATTGATGGAACATCCTTCTCCCATTTTTCTATTTATATTGTACATGACAGTCAGCCTTTTAGAAGCAGTTTGAGACAATATTTTTGGTACAAATGGGGAGGTTTTTTCCATGTGGCAATCAGACATGAATTTACCATCATATAGCCAAGCCCATAACAAATTTAAAATTGGGTAAACTGTCAAAAGGAGGTCGACTTAAAATTAGTAGTCTACATCTTGACATCAAAGCTATTCTTATTCCATGTGGTACATATATAAGATGTTTTACAAGATAAATAGGTGCAAATTTATAATCTAATATGACATCCTACTGTATAATCATCAACTAGAATATTTTTTTATCCACCTTAAGCACACAAAAGACAAACACATGACTATGTTGTCAAAAGCTCTAGCATCCAAAAAGTATTCTTAACCTTATATTTGTAGCATATTTGTGGTGCATTTTTTGTGAAACATAATTGAAACCATGCTTAACAATAACAACAGCTGTTTTTAAGTATACAGTTTAAAGATGCTACTACACACAAGGTTGTTCCAGAACACCCTATGTATAATTTATGAAAGAATGATGAACAGAGTGTGTCCTTTTTGAAGATTTAAAATTATCCAGTACATTTTGTACTGTGTTTGTTTTTGTTGTGTTGAAAAATGATTAAAAAACAGCAGAGATATACATTGTTATATCTTAAATTATTTTTACATACAACATCTTAAGACAATACTTAATATTTTAACATAAATACATGTATTAACCTATAAAATGCCACGTACCTAGGCAAGAAATTGTTTGTATTATTAGTATAGAAATAACTCATGGTCTTATGGTGGTGTACTCGACATTTAAACACAGAGGTGGGGTAGGCCTTTATATATAGGATCTTACATTGGTACGAGTGGATTATCGGATTTCTCCAATCGAGATAGTTAAATTTCCATAATTTAACTATCGAGATTGGAGAAATCCGATAATCCAAGAGTACTAATGTAAGATTCTGTTTCTCTAATTTTAAAAAGTAGTAAATTTGTGAAACGAAGTACAAATTCTCACAACCCCAATTTTACGTTCATGACGTGAATACGCGGTAAATTGAAGGTGTTTTGTTTATGACGTCATGAGTTCTTATTGTGACGTTATTATTTTTAACCAATCAAATGCTGAGAACAACAAATTCACTAGTGACAAGAAATATTTTTTCCACACCGGTCAAGCGGTTGAAATATTAGGTCAAAATTAGAGAAACTTATATACATATTTTATACCTTGCTATTGTTCAGTATAATGTTATTTTATAAACAAACTATCAGTTGGTAAAAAATAATCAAATACTAATATAAAGGCCCACCTCTAGTGTAAAATAAGTGCAATAGCATATGCCTTCAATGACACAGTTATTGCTTAACTAACTATAGGTAAAGAACGTATCATTTAGTACCACATGATGAACTCAAAATGTGGTTCACTTGGTTGGATACAACAAAATGCAGACTTTGAATAAAATACTGTGTAACAGTTAAGTTTAGTGGTAGTTAAATAGAGATATTTCATTCCTGACTGGATACTCTCTATACTTTATTATTTTTCTGAAGGCAATATTTTGCAATGAGACTAATTTGAGAATCCTCTGCCGTCCAACACTTTTTTTGTGTAAGACATCAGAGAACTCTTCATAAGAAAACAGTGGATTTTGCGACACAGGTCTGAGTTGGCATATTTCACCTGTTTTGCTTCTAGACATGCAGCTCTCTCTGACGTCCCACACAAACAAAGCTTTGGATGTCAGAGGATTCCTCGCCTACAATGAGCCACGTCAAACTGGTTACCAAATGAGTGAATATACAATGTAAACACATTTAGAACCATTTTATTCCATAAAAATTTTATCTTGAACCCAAGTGCCTGAGAAATTCTCAGCAAAGAAAATTTTTTATAGAGATCAGGGATGTCATAAGAAGGCGGCAATTGGCCAAATCACTGGCTATTAACTTGTCTGTTGCCGGCTACTTGCAAATAAAAAATTTCATAAATTTCAATTTGAAGTACATATGTATTTTCAGTACTTTCATGCATTTTTCATAAATTATACAAATGAGTGGAATGTGTCGGTGATTGTTCATCAAAAATAAGTCAGACAGTGAATTTTCCAGCTTCTAAATACATGTATAGATGAATTCATTTTAATCCGTTAACCAAAATGTGTATTCCTAAAATCAGAAACGGTTTCAACTTCTGGTCAATATACAGAAAACGATCTGGACAACTTTTTCCTTAAACAAAGGAATGATAATTCAAGGCTCACCACACTGGTCAAAGTGGGCGACAAAGCCATCCTTTTGAGACTTGAATGCGCCTCGAATGCACCTGAAAAGCGAAGTTCAAGGGTCCCTGTCATTTTAGACAATCTCCCTCGAGTCGCCCAATGGTTAGCAGAAGAAACTTGTAGATCTGGTCCAACTAATTCATCCAGGCTACCTCTTTATCATAAATATTTATTTCCAATCAAAACTGCATAGAATTTTCGTATTTCAACTTTTTCAAACGATTAACGTGTTGCACTAACTTACTAGTACTTATGGGGTTTTTAAGGTCCTTGACTACCGAATAACGGTCTCGCACAGATTGCAACTAGCTACAATAATGTACCTCCTATTTTTGTTTTTTTTTATGGACGGAGCTATAAAAGAGGTCCCATTACTCGTAATGAAGAAAAAAACAATCCTGGAGATGGCTGGGATGCTGAAAATACAATAGTCAATATAAATTGACAAACGTGTATAGTGTCACTATGACTGTAAGGTGTCAGCTCATTTTATCAGAATTTTTCAGTCGAACTTACAATAATATAATACATGAGTTTCGTTGGATTAAGTCCAGGTATAGAAAAGGTTGAAAAGTTGACGTAAGTCAAGAGTAGGCAATCAGGAATTTTCTAAATTTTGATGAACTTGATAAAAGTGGAAATGGACCCTCTATACAGAAAGGGCAGCATACTTTGTAATCTTTACAAACCATTCTAAACTTCAGATTTATACATCATAATACTTACAATCATGTATCTATACCAGTTTTTTAACGAATAATACGGAAAGTTGTTTATCATATCTTGTTATTTTACAACGATTTTAGGTCGACCCAAAAAAACACTTCACTTCCGGTGTTGTCGCTACATTCAGGACTTGGAATCGGATTATCTAACTTTGGTTAAGATGGCCGACTATCCCACTAGACCGTGGTTTTTGTCAAATTTTGATGTAAAAGTTAAATTTACATGTGGTACGGAAAGTAATTTAGCCAAAACATGGATTAAAATGTAGGACTATATTTCGGAAATTCATGTACATATTTATTTTTCGAAACAAGGTAAGGATATTTATCATATTTTGATATAAAAGTGGGTAACCCATTTAAAGTAAATTACTGGTAATCGGCATATGAAATCTAACAGTGTAAACATTTTAATTTTTATGTTTTAAAGAAATATTCCAGATTGCTCGTTGAAATAAACAAAAAAATAACCGATATATATAATTTATTTAAAATTTTATATTATTTTATAATTTGTGACCTTTTACGATGTTTAATGTATGCAAAATATGTCGTCATTGTTTGTTTACAAACAACATCGATGCATTACATGGTCTGGCAGGAAAATCGCATTGAATGAAAAACAATAAGTGAACACTAAAAAAAAGCAACATCACATTGAAGAAAAAAGGTGGGGGGTTGGGGGGGGGGGGTACATGTATATGATTTTTTAAAACCCTTATCAATTAAATTTTAGTTTAAAAGCCCTTAATTAATACTGCAGGTGTCTACTTTGTTGTCATCTCAGAGTTGTGAGTAACAACAATTACTATTGATGCTTATAAACTAGTTGTCAATTTTTTAACCACCTGTTGTATAGTTCTAATAAATCTAGCCTTCATGTATTTTATTAAAAAAACCTAGATATGCTACTACAAATATGTAACGAGTTGCCCCACATTTAAAAACGATTCGCCCTACTCAATAACGACTCGACCCACATATGTAAAATATATAAGTTTGTATATTTAATATTTGCATCTATTTCATTGCTAGGTGTTTTAATTGGCGGTGGATCTCTTGAGATTTAAGTGATGTTCAAATTATGGAAATTATAATTGACGTACTAAAGGACAAGTAGTCCAACACCGATGCCATAGATGCCTACTTTGCCTATATTGAAAGAACCTGATTGACTGCGAAGGTGGTATAACAGACTGAAAAGGACGGCAAGAAAAAGGCAATCTCACCTTCTATCTTCTTATGACGTTACTATTTCAAGAGGCCAGAAACGTACAGTAACAGTGCAAACTTGTAAACGGAAAGAAACTTAGACGTTACCAGACTGAACAGACCAGACAGGTACAGGGACGCCTATTCGCCAATCAAACATTCAAATAATTTAAAATTATCTGAAACTGTTAATACTATCAAAATTAATCATGATTGTAAACAGTCAAACATTAAATTATAATTATCATAATTAATTAAAGAAGTGAACACGAGTTCACTTTAATCTCAAGAGATCCACCGCTAGTTAAAACACTAGCAGTAAAATATATCATGCAAAAATAAAAATTTATACTATAAATTTAATTAAATATATTTTTAAAATATAAAATTTATAAATTTATATATTTTACAAATGTGGGATGAGTCATTATTGAGTGGGGCGAATCATTATGAAATGTGGGGCGAGTCGTTACGATACCGCTACTACTGTACATGTACATGTAATACATGTACCAGCATGAAACTTCTTGTCAGAAAGTTGGGTTTCATTCATGTTTGGGAGAATATTTTACAAACTTTTAAACATATTTATGTGTTTTCTAGAGGAAGATGAAGGAAACAAAACTACTGGACAGCTAATTTTCATTAGCTCCTGGATAAGTAGACTTTATGAAGATGAAAAAAAGGTTAATACCAATTAATTATGGACTTTACATCAGTTTATAAATTAATACAAATTCTGTTAATGGATATTTAAAAGCACATGTTTTCAACTTATTAAAACTACAATTTGTTATTAAGTAAGTAGTCTTTTTCTAGAGCATTGATGTAATAAACAGGTATCTGGACATTTTGGCCATACACATGTAGGTCCAATTGGCCATACTTTATTTATAGTGTTTATTTATATAGATATATATTTATTTATTTAGTGTTGTAGTATTTATAGTATTTCAATTCGATCAAGCCAAGGGCATTAGGTTTTTTGTGTAGGACATAAAAAACCCTCCAATCAATTTATAGTATTACAATTGCATATCGTAATAAGCATCATTAGAATATGTTTCTGTTATATATTTATATTTATTTATTTAGTTACCATCTTTTTGCGGGTTCGATTCTCACTGCATGCAGGGTGTACTCGACTCCAATCTTAATTGACAAGGATTGCCAGGTTTCCTAACACAGGTCGGGGTTTTCTCCGGGTACTCCGGCTTCCTCCCCCAATAAAAACTGGATGCCATGATATAGCTGGAAAATTGCTTAAAGTGGCATTAAACAACATCAAACACAAACAATCTTTTTGGCATCTTGTGACTTGTGAGGATGTATATGTAGTAAAACTTACCTTTATTTTCAATATTGAATACAAAGTTTAGAAATAATTAATTTATTAGGGACATGTAGATTCAATATGATACATTTATACTGACAGCTTCATAACATGTGCAATCTTAATCACCACCCGCATCTCACAGTTCATATGAACTAGTACTTGTATAACTACACGAAACAGAAGATAATTTTCAGTACTTTTTGTGTATGCATCATTTTTGTGTCACAATAAACTTGACTGCATCTTTTTGGCATCCCTTAAAATGTATAATAAAGAACTTACATTATATTATATTAAACCATATAGCTTGCGTTGGTCGATCATTCTTACACTGTTAAAATTAAAATAGTTCTATGACGTCATTGCTGGTTTTAAGGTTTAAAGTTTACATTAAATTATGAGAATTACCAGTTTTCCACTGAAGGTCAGGGTTTTCTCTGGGTATTCAGTTTCCTCCAATAGAAAAATACACCATGAGATGGATTAAAAAGTGCCGAAAGTTGCATTAAACAACAAAACAAACAAAAAAATGAAATTCTTTATTTTGTTATAGTTTTTACAAATAACATGAATGAAACAAGGAATAAATTTTAATCTATTGTCTGCAAAAAATTTTGCTATTTTTGTTAACCCTTAGTGCCATGTATAGCATCAGTACATTCATTCAACTAAATGTATTATTCTTGCAATATTTCAGATCCCAGACATGCCTCGGTGAAACCAGATAAGATGTTTGTCGGCTTTAAAGGTAAAGATGTTGATCTCTATTCTAGGTATGCGGATCTTTATGTAGTTAATTCTAACCCCCAGCAATAAAAGTGTCAAAGATTCTTTAATTGAACGAATGCTTAGACATGATATCACTGGGGGAAGCTGTAAATTTAAGCAGTACATTGTTAAATAATATTTTGACAATCTGAGAAAATAGCAAAGCAAAAAAACATGTGCACATGTTGCAGATGATATTAACTGTATTAATACAAAGAAGTTGATTTTGTAAATTCTAAACTAAAGAGCAGCAGTGGAAATGGATGTAGTATACAATAATCATATATGCATGTATTTATTCACTTTGTAACTAATCCATAGTAAATTATAATAAAAGCAAAAAAACTGCAATGTTGAAAAGTAAAATATACCCAAAAGCCAAGAACGTACTGCAATAGCAGCAATTTAAATCAGTCTAAATAAATACTGCAATTTGGCAAAGAATCGTACACGAAAGCAAAGTTTTCAATCTAAATAAAGACTGAAAATGGCAAATAATGTACACAAAAAGAAAAAAACATTTAGCAAGAGCAAACAAAACATACTGCAATAGCAGAAAATGTCTGAATAAAGACTGGGATGTGGCAACGAATTATATAACAAGGCAAATATTTCAATCTTAATAAAGACTGAAAATGGCAAAAAAATGGCAACAAATGTACACAAAAAGCAAAGACATTTGCAAGGGCAAACAAAATTTACTGCAATAGCAGAAAATGAAATCAGTCGGAAAAAAGTCTGGGATGTGGCCAGGAATTATACAACAAGGCTAATCTTTCAATCTTAATAAAGACTGAAAATGGCAAAAAATGGCAACAAATGTACACAAAAAGCAAAAACATATTGCAAGGGCAAACAAAATATACTGCAGCAGCAGTAATATAAATCAGTCTGAATAAAGACTGGGATGTGGCAAAGAATCACACAAAAGCAAAGTTTTCAATCTTAATAAAGACTGAAAATGGCCAAAATTGGCAACAAAATGCTGATGATTATAACTATTTACATCTAAACCAGAAATTCTAAATAGACTGAACAATACAAGTTCATAATGGTTTAAAGGTGAACTGAAAGATAGTGAACAAAATGAAACTTGTTCGTCTGTTGTTAAAATATCTTCAATTGTATCACCCTTTTCTAGTTTAGTAATTAAGCATCCAAATGAATATCCTTTTCTTTCTGGTTGTGTGAAGAAATCCCGATTACTTTGGGGTATATATAAAACTTTTTATTTTCATTTTCAGGAATAAGGGGTATGAATTCAGACTAAAACCAGTCAATAAATGATTTATATTCTTTTCCAGTGGTGGACAGTAGCAAACCAGATGTTGAAATTTTAACAGGAATACTCAAAGATTTATGTTGGGTTATACAACAGAAGAACAGTACTTTACTCAGTTGAGGATACAGTAGAACACTTTCAGTCAGCAGACTCTGCTTTCCTCGTTTCATGTTGGACTGTAAAATGGAATGATTACAATACAATTTATTTATTTATTGCTCTTAGTTTAAAAAAAACGAGAAAATTGTCAAAATTAATGTGTTCAAAATTTCTGTAGCATATAGAATGTTTAAAAGTATGTTTTTTCTCAGAAGTTTGGCTTGAATTGTTAACTTCAGCTAAATCTTGAAATTCATTTTCAGTTTCAATAAAATCTTGGTATGTATTTGTATTTAATATTTGATCACTTTGATGTTTTGAAAAATTGTCTTCCCAACTGGTACTTGGTTCCATTATTTGAATGGGCTGAAAAGAAAGATAAGTTTTTCTTCAGGACAAAAAAAAATCTGTCATACAGAATATAATTGCCAATACACTCGAGTTGTACTGGAAAGATGAACCTTCAATTCATTCTGGCAACCATGCACTTAATACCATTGCTTTCACTATTTACTTTGTTCAATCTATAAAATTACTAGTCCTAGAATCCTCTGCCGTCTAACGCTTTTTTTTGCATGGGACATCAGAGAGCTCCTGATTAGCAAAACAGCGGATTTTGCGAGACCAGTGTGAGTAGTCACATTTCATCGTGTCAGATTTAATAAAACATTTTCATCCAGTTAATCTATATATAATTCGCTTGCAGATTAACTGGATGAAAATGTTTTATTAAATCTGACACAATGAAACGTGCCAACCCAGACCGGTGTCGCAAAATCCGCTGTTTAGCTTGTGGAGATCTCTCTGACGTCCCACGCACACAAAAAAGCGTTGGACGGCAGAGGATTCTCTGACTATAAAATTTACATTTTCACATGCTCTCCCATTTTTGCTATTGTTGCCAAATGGCAAAAGGGGAGCAAGTAAAGATTATTCTTATTGGATTGTGCTCTGACACGACCTTATTTTGAACTATTTTAGAAATTAAAGAATAGCTACCCTTGGGGAAAAAATGTAGAAAATCAATTAAAGTAGTTTTTTGCTAATTTAAAAAAATATTATTTCAAATTTCAAAGACTTCTATAAGCAGTGAATTTGTACATATACATTTGATTTTTTAATTAATTTGTTGAAAATGTTTTAAAGTGTCAAAAGGAACATTTCTTAACTTAATTTCTCTCATTGGAACATATTGCTATTATTTTTCATATATTGTTGGATTTTATACTCATCAAGCAGACTAGTACCCTTGTTTTAAAATCTGTATATAGTTTTTCACCATTTACCTCGCCAAAAGATGAAGTATAAGAGTTGTTGCCCTTGGAAATGTCAAAGTATAGAAAATGATATATTTTTTTTAACTTTGTCAATTTAAAAACAAAATTATTTTTAAAAGATTTTAACAGGAATAAAAATGTATACAGATGCATTTGAAATATTCAATATATAAATGGTATTTTATAAAATACTTGCAGCTAGCATTGAAATGCTGTTAAAGTATTGAAAACTAAACAATTAACACTTTAATACAAAAACATGGTAGATATACTCGATACATTTTTTAACATCTTTTACTGCATAGGAAATGGTTAACCAAATTAAGTGTTAACAGGCCATACCCTCACAGAGTATGTGATACAATCATAGTATATACTGCAATTGGTTTAAATTCGCCATTCTTTCAAGAGATGTGGACAATTAATGAGCTTGGTAATTGATTTAAGATGATGATTAAAGCTATTTTTGCTATATTGCAATATGAAGCCAGGTTGCAGTTTCAATTATCAGTTGTTCGCACAGGCACTGGGGTCAGGATAATTTTACAAAATTATAATTTATTAATTTATATTGTGTATTCACTCATTTAGTATCCATTCTGACATGCCTCCTTGCAATGTATTAGTACATGTATTGCATTGCTGTTGATAAATGATAAATTTCTGTTTGACTATGTAGTATAGTAAAAGAGAAATTGAGATTTAGCGAGAGCAATATTTCACATCGAGGTATGTCAGTTTGGTTGTTAAACTTAAGTATTGCAGAACCCAAACCCATTAGGGGTTCATTAAATTAATAAAGCTACAAATATTGATCACTTAATATTATGCATACAATAGACTCGCTATGCAAATTTCAGTGCATTATCTATGGAGAACCGTAGTTATTCCAGAAATGATAACATGTATCTACACATAGACCAGATTATGTAACCAAGCTGATACATGTATTTGTTATTGTAAACAAATTATAAAATGATTACTTACTTTTTAAATTTCTGTACTGAGTGTTGTTGGCTCAAATACCCGTATCAGCACAGTAACAGTATATGAAAAAAAACAAAGAAAAAAATTAACAAATTTACAATGAATTCAAATACATGTATGCATTAGTATGACTTTTGGTCAGTTCTACCCTACTGACACTATATAAACAAATAAAGCAAACAACAAAATGTAAACAGGAAACCCTACCAAAAACAATGCATAAATTAACAAAAAATATTTTGTTAAATGCAATACAAAACAAGAGACAAATTGTAAATAATTCTTCTCCGCCAGAAGGATATTCTATATCAATAATTCACATAAGTAAAATGAACAAATCCAAAATAACAAAAATAAAAAATCACTCGACAGTAATAATATAACAGCTAATATTACTAGCACAAAATCTATTACTAAACTTGTAAAAACACGCTGGAGAACCACTGCTAGACTTAAATAAATCACTTTTACCAGAGTATATATAGCATTCTATTCAATAAGGTTTAAACGGAAACATGATTTGGTTGAATTTTTTTTAAAAAGCATGCAAGATGTTCTGTGGTGTAAAGAAAATTTCAACACGTGTTAGGTTCCACCCATTCACCTATTTATTGACTTCTTTTTGTTTTCGATATTTTCCGGCTAACATCGGCAGTATCCTGTATTGTTTAGGGGTCAGTACACAGTCCAATGAAATTGATCTCGCAATACGATTTTTCCGCCGTTACTTGGGATGTTATTGTAAAAAACCGAGAGACATCGAGTATGGCATCCGCCATGTTCTAGCATTGACTTTCCTTGTTTCCCTCCCCTTTCCCTATGATCTCCCCTGCTACATTGATACATTTATATACCACAAGGAAAACATGAAAAAAGTTGTATTTACTTTCACCTTTCTTTACATTTTCATAACGTTCGTTTCAACAGATGAACAAAATGTAAATTTGGAGCCAGAGAAAATAGAATATGCTAAAGGATCTGTCTGTGGATACTGCGAATATTGCAAGGTATAGCGAGAAAGGCACATAATAATTGTATCCATAATCTGACCGGGAGATTAAAACCCATAGTTGAAGACTGAGGCTGTAAATGATTATGTATCGTTCACATGTTTCAAGATGAAGACTAGATAAATAATATAAATATAGGTGATATTGAAAAAAGTGTATTTTGTCCTATAAAGCCACATATGAGCCTGAGGGGGCCGTTTCTTCATCTGAAATTGTATCTGGACGTCTCGACCACACCCGTTTCGTCCATAGTACGCTTCGTCCATAGGTCAAATTGGCCATATTATAATAATTGTATTATGGTTGGATATCGTAATATTAGCATGATCATAGTATGTTTTTTTTAATCAACATATTTGTAAGCAATCATTATTAACCTTTTGAAAATAAATAAATTTTATCTTGCATGAATTGACAACTTTTTAATTTAAAAACCTCCACCTATTGCCCACTTCTGGTACTAAAAACTGCGGCTAGCAGCAGTTGGTCATGTTTGAAAACTTTTGAAATGGACCATTGTTTTTGATAAATTTTCATGCTTCAGGTGAATGACAGGTGTCAATACCTGAGTGAAAAGGTTATTAAAACACCCTGATGTGTAAACATGATTGCTAATTAATTAACCGATGTTGATTCCCCCATTTACCTAATGCTAATCTCAGGTAGAACCCCAGCTGTTTTATAGCTTGATTAAACAAGCTTACCAGTGACATCTGTGTTCTAATATTCAAACTCACCTGTTGCCTATGGCTATAGTACCTATAAACCGTAAAATACGGTAACATCTACTTATGAGGTTTATTAGGTGAAAATTTAATTGGCATAGACAAACAATACAAAACAATGCAAAATCTTTATTTCAGTATCATAGACCTTTAGTGATGATAGCCGTAGTTTTTTTAACAGCTAGGAAGTAAAAGGGGAGATAAATCATGTAAAACTTAAAATGGGTCAATTAGTGTAAATAAGTCATTTTCAGTAAGGTGTTGATTTCTAGGTAAATGAAGGGAAAGGTGATGTTTAACGTTGTATTATATTTTCAAAAAATAACAAATTGAAGTTGGCTTTGTTGTTAGGCTTGGGTCAGCCTTTGAACATATTTAAATCTTCAGTAATATAATTTAGGTTAATCAACATCAGAGTATTTTAATTATTGTGCTTTTTAATAGTTTTTATAACTTTTGATTGATCAGACATTAAGGTATCCGGACCATAATTGACCACGTGATCATATTTGATGACCCGGATGTCCATTGCTTTTCAATGGAGCAGACATCGGTAATGTTCGGCAAACATCGGAAATACTATTTGGGTAACCAATTTTTTTTGGCTCAAAACTGTCAACATTGACTCAAAGTAGCAATATATATTTAATTTGTATCATTAATTAGCATAGATTGATTTTAATAAAGTTGTATTTCTTGGTCAAAAAATAAAATTAAACGGTAACTTCAGTTATGGGTCGGATACCTTAATTATCTCTGATTTTGAATTATTTAACAAATGGATTGATTATAAAGCAAGTTATTAACATAACAGCATCATAAATTTTAAAGTGGAAAATTTATTTAACATTTACTTAATGCCAACTTTACTTGTTTACTTAAACCATGTTAAATGAAACCATGGCTTAAACGTCTTATTAAAGTATGGCAGAATCAGCTATGTACAAAATTGCACTAGGGCAAAGATTCCGAATGTTTTAGAACCATGATTCTGTGAATCAGAATCTGTTTCAATTAACCATTTATAAAATGCAATGTTCAAGTTACCTGATTTTAAACATGGCTACCAATGAAACAAAATTTTGAATCATTTTCTGGCCCCAACACACAGGTTGCTGTTTCATTAATTATTTATATTATTATTGTTATAGTCCTGTCATGTGAAAACTTTTTATATTTTTTTTTATAATTTCTATATCATTTACCAGCTTTGTTAAAATATCAAAAGGGCAAAATACAGTTTTATAAAAAAAATATAATTGAGAGAAAAAATGCTTTAATTTCATTAAAAATTTGTTTATGGGCTTCAAGTTTTTTAACATTACAACATAAAATTTTTGACAATTAATAAGGGTTTTTTTCTTAATTATTGTACAGAAACAACTAAATATCAAATGGGCACAGTTAGTGCAGAAAGCAACAATATAACAGTGAAGTTACTTCTGTACTAGTAGTAGATAAAATAGACTCTATTCTGCTCTTAGCTTAACAATCTGTTAGTAATATGTTTTTATATTTGTCCCTAGTCCAAACGATACTAGTAGCTTGGAGCATTATTATTGTGTTTAAAGACCATGTCGGTTTTTAACGGTGAAAATAAATGTTAACTGTTTTGCTAATATTGCAGTTTATGGTTATTCCCAAAATTTAAGGTCAAATAACTTACATGTATATTTAGTATTTATTCATTAAACCTACATGTAACTGAAACGTGCATTTTATTTACATACAAGGGGCCTCGGTGGCCAAGTGGTCAAGGTAGTTCGTCTGCTATTGATCACATGGTCTGTCAACACTGAGATTGCGGGTTCGATTCTCACTGCAGGCAGGGTGTACTCGACTCCAATCTTAATTGACAAGGATTGCCAGTTTTCCTACCGCAGGTCGGGGGTTTTCTCCGGGTACTCCGGCTTCCTCCCCCAATAAAAACTGGACACCATGATATAGCTGAAAAATTGCTGAAAGTGGCGTTAAACACCATCAAACAAACAAACAAAACAATATTTACATACATCTTAAAATATTGCAGTGTGAACATTGATACTGATTTCATCACACGAATCAAATCTATTATTTAGAAAAAGTTACTAATTATAAGAAAACTAGAATAGACAGTATAATCTTCAAATTGATTGAAAAAAGTGCTTTTGTTTTTTTTACTATTTATTAACAACCATTTTTTGTGGTTACCAGTATTTAACAGAAACATGTACATGTAATTTTATTTTATTAATTTTCATTTCAGTTTTGCAAATTATGTGACACAGATTGTCCATGCGAGACCAGTCAATCAAAGCCTAACTGCAAAATGTGCAAAGTAAGAGAACTTTACATATATGGCATGTCATATGAAATGTGTTGAAGTTTGTTATCCATTACATGATCCAAGTTTTTTATATGTAAACTTAATTTACTGAATGTCTTTTTGTATTTTTGATCAATATATCCCGGATGAATATTGTTTTATTATACGATTGCAGGCATCAAGTAAAATATTTGGGATCTTCAATGCAAGTACTAGTACTAGTAACTTGTAAACTATTCAACTTAATAATCGATAAATAAAGCACCATTTGTTATGTTGAATTAGATTTTGGAGAGTTTTGGGATGTGCTAGAGTGGAAATGTATGTTACAGCACACTAATATAATATTTCTTAGATAAAAAGCAGGAGATGATTAATGTTAACAAAAACCAAGAAAGCTTCAAAGCAGAAAATTCATCATAATTTTTTTTTGCTGACAAGGGTAATGCAAGATTTAATCCAATAGAATGCTTTCAGAGAGCTGTGATAAGGGTGTCTTCAACCTATGCCAACATTTAAAAAATTTCTATTCAAGGAATGCCAACATGCCTAATACAATAGATGTTTTTATAGTATTAAATTAAACTAATAATTATAAGTAAATTATTGTATGATTTAATGAGAATCCTCATTTAGTATTAAATTTCAATTACATAAAGTAAACACTTTTCACCAGAAATTTGTATAAATACTACACTCAGGACAAGTTGCAGTAGAATAATTTGCTGATGCTGCCTCCTTCTTGTTGCATCTTGGTTAGGCTATCGACATAAGAATTTATATTGTATTGTATTTATGAAATTTAATAAAATTATGTATAATGTTTTTTTATCTAATCTTATTTAAGCTTGCAAAAATTTACAAGAAAAAAAATATTAAAATAAAAAAAAAATTATTATTATTATGAAAAAAACCCAGAACAAAACCCTTTTAATTTATTTTACCTACAACTGTAACACTAATTAACGAATTGTTTATAGAAGGTATTAAAATGTTGATACAACAATTCAATGTATGGCAACATTTTTTTCTTACCTTTCTAGACCAAAATTTAAAATGTAGGCATAGGTTGAATGAACCGTGATAAGTCATAAATCAGCAAATAGAATTAATTAAGATATCTCATACAACCAAGAAAATGTCAACAAATAATTCTTCAATGTGTCATTTGCTTGTCTAAGCAGTTTCAATACTGGGTTTAATTAAACTACTGGTTTTTTTTGTTTTTTTTTGTAATGAATTGCTATTGTAATACAATGTACCGGTACTCAGTGTTGACAGACCACCTGATCAATAGTAGATGACTAACTATATGTACTTAACCAACCTGCTACCAAGGTCCCATTCTGTATAGTACCTGTACTTAAAATGTTTTTTATCAGTTACTTATAAATATCAAGAGGTAATATGATCTTTGGTATATAAAGTGCTAAATGAAAACATAAAAAAAGATTTTTAATATGTACATGGTACCACATTGTACTTTAAACTAATTATTATGTTGTATGTTTCAGTACTGTAAATATTGTAACCTGTGTTCTGCTGTCTGTAATACCATTTGTCAGCCAGGTAAGGCAAATAACCATGCATACATGTATATTTCATAACATGATAAACCAAAAATTCATTAGTCCTTCATTTTTGACCTGTCTTTTTGTTTCTTGAAATTGTTTTAAGGGGTTGCCAGGCAATACAGCGTAGGACAAAAGTTTTTAAAATGACTACAGAATTCCACTCACTATGAAAAGACAGACAGTTGCAGCAAAGTGTAGCTAATTTTTATATGTCAAAACATAATATATATACTTGTAAATGCTGTTGGCTGTCTAAAGGCATATATCTCAGAACACAAGTGCAAAAACCCTAATAAGTAATGAAAGGCAATCTGTCAAAAAGTACATGCATCAAGTCAGTTGTATTTGGTTTCATTGCCATGGTTCAGATTTTCATTGTTGTTCTTATTATATTGACATCCATAAAGCACAAGGCTGAGTTAATAATTGTCAGAAGTTAACATTTAATTTATCTTTTTTCTACTGGCAGCTCTTCAGATTTTCACATAACATTGTTGGCTTGCATCATTATAATTTCATGTTAAACAATTAAAGTCTGTGTGCAATACATTTATTTTTTAAAGATGATGTTTTCTATGTTATTTTTGTGCTAATATTTATTGCATTTTCTTGCATTTCTTTGATGAACTTTGAAAAGTGTAATACATGCATCTAGGTCATTGATTTTTCTGTGTTAACATGTGTATCACTGGTATCTGGTATTTACAATGGTCTAATTACATGTATACTACTGTTTAGCAGCTAGGAACATCATACTTAAATCATTTGGTATTTGCTGTCAAAATGCCACACTGTGGAAATTGTTTGGACTAGATTTGATTATTCCCAATTTTTTCAAGTTTTTGTTGTATTTAAATTTACATAGTAGATTATTTTATTTATAATAATCAGTCATAAACTACCATTGCATGCACAAAATGAACAGTATTTAGCAATAAGTACATGAATCTTTCTTTTATTTCTTAGGTGGAATTTTAGACAAGGTTTCTGCTGCCATTGTTAAGTAAGTAAATGCATTTTGTCTGTTCAAATCATGGAAAACTAAATATTACAGTGGTTCATTTACAATTGGTTATTACATCATAGTTATATAAATATTTAAATATATAAATATTTATGTCGAGTACAGTGTATTCATGACAGGATAAAAAGTAGTTGAACAATATAACTTAATACAGTCGGACTTCGTTGTCTCGAACTTGGTTGACTCGATACCTCGGTTATGTCGATATAATTTTTAAGTCCCGGTATTTTTCCCATATCAACAATGCATTTCTTCCTCGGATGTGTCTATCTCGGTTGTTTCCATATTTCGCTTAACTCAATGGATTTTTTGCAGTCCGGACAATATTAATTAGTGTAATTTTAACTTCGTTGTCTCGATGTTAATTTTGCTCTCGATATCGATGTCAAAACAATTTCATTTGTAGTTTGTATTGTTACTTAATAGGCATCTGTTTATTTTAAACACCTGTCATGGAGCAAACACGATTTTTGATTGGCTATTACAATTTGAATTGGCAATTTAATAAAACCAATTGGTAATCCAAGCGCAGGATATGCATTATTAAGGTTAATTGATGATCCGCTAATTACTGTCCGAATTATTTTGTCATGTTTAATTAAAAATGATAATTATTTAAAATTTCTTTTGATCTGATCAATGATGTATGTCGTCGAGTTCCGATTCTTTAAAGTCATTCTGTTATTTTTGTTGACTTGTGTGTTGTCAATTACGTAAAAAAATAATTTGTATTGTTTGATTAGTTCTTTCGAACTGTAAGGTAATAAGTGTTTTCTTGAAATGTTTTTTCCATAATTTCGTAATAGAGTTTATAAAACATGATTACACTATTTATTAATTATTGTCGATTTATGTGAATGGCTAAATTGCTTCTTATATCGCACGTTATAAATACCGTGACAAAACAAGCAATGCCGAAGTTCGAAACCAATATACATGAAATAAATACTATAGATTTTTTTTAAAATCACATAATGAAAATGACGTCACACCCTAAACTCGAACTTCGGATAACTCGATATATTTTTTACGGTCCCGTAAACTTCGACTTATCGAGGTTTGACTGTACATAAAGTTATTCCACATTTTTTGTGTATGTTGGACGTTATACATACATGTACATTATTGTTCTTAGTTGATTCACATAACTACAGCATCAGTATAATATGTTTGATCATTTTCGTGCTACTTGTACTAGTACATGTACAATTCAATTTTCAGTGGGTACAGCAGGTAAAACATTGGCTTTGGCTTGGTAGTAAAAAAGAATAGCAATAGGTTAAATGGAAAACATTTTATTAGTTTCAGATTACTTTAGCTTGAGTGATTATTTTTTTTAAATGAAATTGTAAAATTTTATAGTAGTTCCTCTTTTAACTCTAAAATTAAAATATTGGATTGTGAACATTATTGATGATATAGAAAACAATTTCTAATGAAAATAGTTTTTTTTTTATAAAGAGGCATGCTGAAATGAAACATATGATGGTGGTGCACATAAATTTTTCCTAATATATATATATTTACTAGTATATGCATGTTGTCATGATACACATGAAACAAAGAATGTACAGTATAAAACATTTGTGTAAACAACAGATCCTGTGAATGTTTCATTAAATAAATTCAGATCTATTACTGGTACATGTAGTAACAGTTTAAAATAAAATAAAAAAAATAAAACCTGTCAGATTACCAAACAAATTGGGACTGTGATTGATTGATTAATGGTGTTTAATGCCCGAGCAGCATTATTTCAGCTATATTCAGGCGATGAACATGAAATGGATGATAAAATTAACATGAAATGATGATGAATGAAAATGGGATGGGACACAAGGAAATATAGGGGTAACGGATTTTAGATTGCCACTGGCAAATGGGAGGATGGATAGGGTCGGGCAATTCAGCCTCCTGTAGCGGGATCGAAATCCCTACTCATAGCGAATACTACAGCAGCGTTCTTTAACGTGCGAGGAACGTGGCATTTTTCCCAACACGGTGCACTAATATGGTTTGCGGTCAGGTTTTCCGTATTATGGCCTGACAACCCCAGCTTGCCAGGGTTACCCCATTCAACCACCTGGGGCACACATCCCAGTCGGTCTTTAGGCAAACCGACCTGACACGCCGGTCAGGGTACTGGGCGCTATTTAGTCGCCTTTTACGACAAGCTAGCGCGACTGCGGTCTATTCTTTTGGCCACCCGTATCCCGCACGGACTGTGAAATTGTGAAAATTAAAAACTGAAATCTGCATAATGCTCATGTATTTCTATATGTTAAAAGCATATCTGCTTCCTTTTCAGTGCTTTGCCTAGTCACGACCCTGATGAAATAAACAAAGATATCAGCTCTGTCAAAGATTGGATTGATAAGAAGAAAGATGAGCTTTAAATCTTGAAATCCTTACTAACACAAGCCCACAGACCTCAGAAGATTTGTTTTAAGACAAATCATTTAAAATTTTGCACATTTAACACTGATTTCAATTCAAGGATTATGGGAACATATACAAAGACAAATTCATTAACCATAGTTTGAGTTTTACAATTAAGACTTTTGGATATGCAATTAAAATAATTGTGAGAGGATAAGACAGAAAATCAAAAAAACAAAAAAACAAAACCAAGATAACTTTTTTTATGTTTAATATTTCTTTGAATATATCTTAATATTATCATTTGAAGTAAAAAGATACAAGCTTGAATTATCATAGAAATTTTGGTTACAAGGCTATTTTGGGCTGTCAAGAAGTTCTCTTACAGAACTAGCTACAAAAGTGTACCTCCTTTAATGATAATGATCTTGGCAAAGCTTTAAAGAGGTCCCATTATTCAGTGGTTTAATAATTTTTCTTTTTCTGTTGTTTAGTTAATCATTTTTACAACACCTATAAATTAAATAATTTTAGTACTTAAGTCATAAGACACAAGACAAATCATGTCATTTTTGAAAAAAAATGCCTAATACTATTTTTTTGGATCAGTTTTGGAAAGGGAAGAACTTTCAGATAAATGCTAAGAATACAACTAAAATATTTGGGAATGCAATTTTTTACTGGAACCTACCAAAATCTAAAACTGCTCTTTGACAGACTTTCCTTTTTAGATAATAATGGTATGATTACAAATAAATTGTTAAAACAGTAGAAATGTAGAACATTAGTAAACCACAGAAACAAGATCATAGTGGGTAAAATGTATAAAACCCCAGGATGTGGATCACTCCTATTTTGCTCCATTTCAAGTAGTGAAAATAAAATAAAAAAAGGAGTTATATTAGTATAGCTGCTCCAAAACATGTATTATTATTTTCAATATGTTTTTTATGAAATCCTTTACATTTGAAAAGCTTTGTAAGTCCATCTATTGATTGTGCATAATCATATAATCATTTTGAATGATCTGGCCAAATGAACACCTTTTTATAGAATTATATAGAACTTTTTAAAAAACTTTTTTTTAAAGATAGAAGTGTATACATTTATTATTGTTTTTGATTAAATTGGTATTGACTGAGTACCTTTACTTTGTTACAGTAAAAAGTGAATGCCACTATGTAGCTTAAAAGTTGCAAATGTGGTGCAAAACCTCAAACAAACGAACAATGATGTTGATTGCTTATGTTTGTTCCTACTTATGAACTAAATGCAATACAAATGTGTTCATAATTGTAAAATTAGATCCTAAACATTAATGATTAATTATTTTCTTTGTCATAAGTATTATTTTCTGTTCTTAGATTTACAGGCAATGCAAATGTGCAGACTGATTGTAACTGCTTTATACATGCTTTTTACAGACATGGCTGATGTATTACAAAATATGAAATGTTTAAGTATGTATGTCAATTTTGTTTCTTGTTGTACCTTGTATTCCAGCAGCACTTATTGTGTTATTTATTAACAACTTGCATACAATTTTAAAAATCAGCTGTAATTTACATTGTAGTGCATTATATATAGCATTTTTTGTAATATATCCACATTCCACTAAGATCTGTGATATGTATACCATCTCAACATGCATGAGTATTGTTGTAAAATCCATCTTTAAATTTAAAATTTATACATTCCATTTAGTTTATTAACTTTCTTTCTATATGTAAGTGGTACAAGCAAGTAAGAAAATGATCTATGTTAAGTAAAATACACATTTCTGCACCCTTGAACTATTATAATTTTGCCTACCACAGCTGTCAGAGCCTGTCATTTTCATATCAGAAATGTGCTGTGATGTATTCAGTAATTTTTATAAATTTAATACAATTATTTTGATTCGAATTGCACAAACAATTGATATAGATGTTGTAATGTATTTTGACTAATCACCGTGACTTTAAAATTGAACAACACTATTTTTATAATATATATACACAGATGTGAAATACAAATTTATCACTGCAGCTTTCCAGTTTTTTTATTTACAGACAGTGTTCAAAGTTTCTGGAGACAATATTTACTATGTTGTTGTGTTGTTTAGAATCTCAGTTTCTGATACCATACTTAATACATGTCCATGTAGGTACTAGTTTTGGTTCATGGTGCACATGTCGTTCTTTATCTTTTAACTTGTACAAGTACAGAAAAAGTATTACAAAAATTCGAAAATATATCAGTACGGTGGGGGGTTGAATACATTTTATTTATTTTAATTAAGACTGTTTGAGTGGTTATGACATGAATATTTTTCTTAAATGTAAGGTTCGTAAGGGTGGGAAAAAAGTACATTCAACATGACCTCCCTTTTACACTTTTCTTGAAAAAGCTCTTGATAAATATGAAAGTTTATTTTGATGATCTGCAAGACTTACTGTAACTGCAGTTATCAATTTCATGTTTTGCATAGAATGTATACCAGGTAGTTGGTTTTAAATTGAGATCTGCAATCTTGCTTTGTTTATATTCGATTACTGGTACTTTTACAATGGAAACCCCAAGTCTTAATTAGCTCGTTTCATTGTCTGGGTGCTGCATACAAATTTAAGCAAATAAACAAAACAATTAGTTTCTACTCAATATTTCTTACTCTTAGATGATTTTTTTAATCACTGTACATGTATCACAGTTAGTTATGTAATTTTCAAGAGCTTTATATTCTTTCTTTAACTGACATAACCATGAAGTGAATTAAAATAATTATTAAATCTGATGTTTACATATCTTTATATGTCAACATTGGTCTCTTTCAAACTCTGACAATCTTTTACATTAGTGTTTTGTTCATTATTTTTATACATTAAAGGAAAATTAAATGTCAAAATGCTACCTTTGTTGAGTTTCATATGTCTAGGTGAAAATCCTTTGTCATAATTAGAATATTACACGTTTTTAAAATTAGAATTAAAAATACCAATACTATTTATAGAAACTGATGTTAAACATTATTTTTCTATAAATATGTATATTAACATGTCTCTTTTTATAGCATAGCAGGAAGTCTGACATATTTTTTTACCTGTATGTATGTAATCTTAAGAATTATCATGTCTAGATGTGTTTTGTTTACAATAAAGAAATAGAAAAAATGTCTTGATATTTTACTTTTACCAAACACTGAGAATTTTCAACATTGAGGTTGCAGGTTTGAGTCTCACTGCAGGCAGGGGCAGTCGATTCCAATCTTAATTGACAAGGATTGCCAGTTTTCCTACTGAAGGTCAGGGATTTTCTCCTTGAACTCGTGCTTCAGTCCCTAACAAAAACTGGACGCCATGAAATACATGAAAAATTGCTAAAAGTGGCATACAACACGATTCAAACAAACAAACAAACAATACATTTATGTACATTGTCCGATTATACAGTTTAAAACAGGAAGAAAAGCAATGATGGCTCTTCTGTTCTACACTTTTGTATAGAGTACAAACACAATTGATATTTCAGACAATATTAAAGACATATCCTACTATAGTTTCTGCGCATTTTGATTTTAAACGTTATTGTTTCGTAATTCGTTTATGACGTTGTCGTTGTCAAAATTCCGCGAAATTTCCATTTCAATTACCGTACTCTTTATGGATCAACTTAGAGGTTTTTTATGAGTAAAAAAGCAATACAGTCTTTTAGAATTTGGGAAAAAACAAAATTAATCACTTTGCAATAGCAAACATACACACAAAAAACTATTTTACTTTCGTGATTGTATTCTGCGCTACAAATCTAGAAAAGATATTGCAGTTTATATACGAAGAAAAACGCGCCCTTTCCTTCCCGCCAATTCTGGCCTATACTTATTTTTCTCAAATATTTTTCCCCTTGATTCGGTGACCATATTTTTTTATTTATTCAATTTGGAGAGTAAGTTATCATCTATCTTCTGTGAAAATATAGTTTTATTATCATAGGTCAGTTTTTTGCGATCTGCGATTTTGTGTATTCCGAGTGCATAACAAAAATGGCGGGAACGTATTAATTCCACATTTATGCTTGAAACTTACGTATTTTTAAATAGATTATGGCATAGTTGTTTTCTACATGCAATGAAGCCTTCAAAACAATTTAAGTTGATTCTAACAGTAAACTATGGGAAAAATATAACTAAAATAACACATAATCCTAGTACCCTAAAACAGATGATACAGATGACGTCATAACTTTTTAATACGGTCGGTGACCACTAATTTTTGTTAGCTGTATTTAAAGATTTTGTCATAAGGAAAATTAAGACAAAATATAAAGAAAATATCATATGAAGATCGAATAGTAGGATATGTCCTTAATTGGTACATATTTTTATCTTTCAATGTACCTAAGATAGCCCTTTTTCTCTGAAACAACAGTCAGCTAAAGAGACCATTTAGTTATTAATAATATCTGTCGTCATAGAAACTTAGATTCTATCCATTAGACTGTCAGAAATTCCTGCTCTTCTTATATATTATTTCTTATTCCTGGAGCACCAATCGTTTGTTAAAGGATCACCATAGGCCTAGGAACATCTTATAAGCTGCATAACATGTAAAACCATAGGCCTGGAAATATCTTACAAGCTGCAATACATATAATCTATAGGCCTGGGGATAACATAAAAGCTGCCTGGGAAAATCTTAAAAGCTGTGATACATACAATCCATAGGCCTGGGGATAACTTATAAGCTGCAAAGACATCCATAGGCCTGGGAAAATCTTAAAAGCTGTGATAAATACAATCCATAGGCCTGGGGATAACTTATAAGCTGCGAGACATCCATTGGCATGGGAAAATCTGAAAAGCTGCGAGACATGCATAAGCCGGTGAATATCTATCAGTTGGGAGACTTTAGGAGGCCTGGGAACATCTTAAAAGCTGCAATACATACAATCCATAGGCCTGAGGGTAACTTATAAGCTGCAATACATCCTAGGCCTGGGAATATCTTGTAAGCTGCAATACATCCATAGGCCTGGGAATATCTTGTAAGCTGCAATACATCCATAGGCCTGGGAAAATAAGCTGCAATATATACAATCCATAGGCCTGGTAATATCTTATAGGCTGTGATATATCCATAGTTCTTGTAATAACTTATAAGCTTAAATACAGCCATAGGCCTGGGAATATCTTATAAGCTGTGATATATCCATAGACCTGGGAATATCTATAAGCTGTGATACATACAATTCATACGCCTGGGAATAACCAGTGATACATATAATCCATAATTAAGCGCTGCAGTAATATAGCTACATTCACTTGTAGAGTTTAACCAGCCTTTGTTGTTGCTCAAGCTAATTTTATACAATGTCTTATCTGAAGCTTCTTTTGACAAATGCAATTCAGAAAGTCACCAAAACATGAATTGTTTTATCATCTATATAATGGTGGGATGAAATTAAACTTATGTATTTTCTGTGTTCTATGGTAAAAGACCTTGAATACAAGGTTCCTTGTATGAGCAAAAACAAGTTAGTGAGTAGTGGAGTACGTCCCCAGTTCATATAAATTGGTATGCCAACATTGTTACAAAACATTACTACTATATATGACAAATTGATTGGCAATTAACTCTTTCAGCATTTTGATGTTATCTTTTCATTATATTTATGAATGTCAGAATCAGAGTTGGGTTTTAAGTCATTTTTCATTTTCCTTAAAGTAAATTCTGCACATTCCATGCTTTGTATAAAATCAATGATGGATCAATTCCTTTAAACAAGTTTTAGTTTTATCTGAGAAATAGCACTGTTAACAAAAAAGTGATTTTAGCATTTCTAAAACAACTGTATTTTCAATATCTATTTCAACTTACGCAACTGGTTTATATCAGCTAGTTTTGTGGTATGTCTGTATCCAATATGTGACAGCTCTTGATGACACTGCATGTTTTCATTTAAGGAAAACAAAAAAAACAAAGGAGGCTCTAAGTTCTTTGATGGATGCCAATGTTAACAAAAGTATATTTCAGATTTGTTAAAACAAGTGCCGAAGTGTTATAAAAGATGCCCATCAAACAATTGTCAATTTTTTTTATAAATAAATGTCCACAACACTGAAGAAGCTAAAGCAATTTTGCTGTTTTTTCAACCTTGGCTGAGATATTATGCCCATAAACATTTTCCCCCAAGTTTCATGACGATTAGACAACAACTGTTTGAGTTAGAGAGCGGACAAGGCAAATTTGCCATTTTTTTAAAAAAGGGGACATAACTCTGAAGTGGCTGAAGTGATTTGGCTGATTTTCGAAGTTGATTGAGTTATTATGCCCATAAACATTTTCTCCAAGTTTCATAAAGATCAGACAACAACTATTCGAGTTAGATAGCGCACATCGCTGTGGACAAAACCCGCCCACCTGCCATTGGTTTTCCCTTAATAAGACCTGTCTTCGACAGGCATATAGAAATTTATTGAGCTGTTCACAATTGAAATATTTTAAAACAGAAATTTAAAATTCCCCAATTCACTACCTATTTGTGTCAATATAAACTCTGCTTTACGCACATTTCATGTAATATCTAAACAACACCTGACATCACAACCAACACCGTTGTATTGCTAAAATTGATGCTAAATGTCAACTCTGTCCAAGAATAGAGGCTAAAATCTTTCTGTGACCAAACAGCAAAAACAGTTACAAAAACTGATCTAGACCTCAAAATGTACCAAGCAGGGAAAGTGTAGGAATATACAAACCACAGTGCCAAAGTAATCTCAGTTCTGTAGATATTAATAGAAAAAACAAAATGAAACCCAATTTTTTATTTATATTATATTTTATTTGAAATCTCAATCAATCTAATTAGAAATCATGGCGACAGACAAAACATTGTTCCCTCCTTTACGATACTCTAAGAGGATGTCATTTTGTTTACATTGGATACTGAAAGTAATCCACTCAGAGGAAATATTGAATGTTAATTATCCGAGATGACGTAATTTCAGTGTTTTTATCCAATCAAAGCACATAATATAAATAAATTACAGCATGAATATAATTATACCCTTAATTGCATCTTAAATTGTACAGTATATTTTTGTCTGTAATTAACTTGAATGAGCCTGTAAATTAAAGGCCTGCGATATACTAGCTTGAAATTATAATTACCCATATAATTCTGTAACTTGAGTGTAATCAATATTTAAATGTATAGCACTCTTTTTGTACAAAATTTCAAATTTTTGTAGTGGGTGATTTGGTTAAAAAAAGTCATACAAAACTACAAAATTTTTAAAAATTGTATTACCACCTCAAGAAGACAGTGATGACATGTTGGACCTACAATGATATATAATAAAGTAACTCAACGTTAATTAAATTAATTTTAACTATGTGTCATAAACGCTTGTACAGTATGGCAGAAACATACAATAATAACAGACCAGACTTTATTATTATTTTATTCTGACTTTTAATTGGAAGACCCAATAAATACTCCTTGTGAAGATTTTCTACATATGATTTTCAACATATCGGGTCTGGTCTTCTGATCTGACCAGGGATATATTCCTAGCAGAACAACTTCTCAGTATAATATATTTCACTTAGAATGGCCTTGACTGATGAGCTGTTGTCGTCTGTATTCCCAAATAAGGAGTGCTCCACTTACATGTACATTTAACGAGCGAATCACTCCCTGTTGAGGTATTTCTACACACACATCTAACTGGTTGATTAACTGGACTGGTATTCCTTCCTTTTCATTTCTAAAAATAAATAATTGAAAAATGCTTATATTCTTTAGTTAATTATTTACACTTTTACACAATAACACATACATTAGAAGTATCACTGTAATCTAATTTTTGACTTCTGCTCTCAATTATTCATTTCAGGCTTGTGCAAAAAAAAAATAAGTTTTTTATTAAGGCCATGCAGAATTAATTACTTGTTCGTCGGACCGCCCGCACGTAAAATTATTTCAGAAAGAAAAAAATATAAATTTCTTCCGCCCGCATTAACCGGAAACCCGCCCGCGTCCAGAACCGCAAGTTGTCTTTAAAAAAAATAATCTCTGCGTTTTACGATTTTCATCCAATTGCTCCGGTAGCTGGAGATTCATTCAGAACTTAGCCTAGAAGGTTACAAGTTTAGCTTTTCTAAAAGTTAACCGTCTCTTAGCTGCATTACAAATTTTATGGATTTATTAAAGTATCTGGTTTTTTGTAATTTATATGTAAGATAGGTAAACAATGTACATGTACCTTGTAAGGACATTGTTAACTCTAACCTATTATCCAATGGTGCTTGAGAGATTTAAATGCCTGTCGTCACTTCACACATACTTTTTAAAAATAATTAAACAAAAGTTTACTCCCTAAACAACAAATGTTCAAAATTAGGGGTAAAAAAATGTTTTGTAAATTTGCATCAATATCAGAACGAAAATAAAGATACAGAACATATAATTTTTTTCCTAACCCAAACAGCTTTAAAAAGTAGGGAGATTTTGGCACAATGTTTACCTTTAATTGTTCACTGACCATAGTCCGAGAATCCTCTGCCGTCCAACGCTTTTTTTTTGCGTGGGACGTCAGAGGATTCTCGGACTAACTGACCAATGCATTGAATGAAATAGAAGTCAATATGTGGAACGTAGCATTACTACACTAAAATACTGATTAACGAAAATAAAGATATAGAACATATATTTTTTTCCAAAACAGCTTTATAAAGTAGGGAGATTTTGGTACAATGTTTACCTTATAATTGTTCACTGACCAATGCGTTGAATGAAATAGAAGTCAATATGTGGAACGTTACATTACTACACTAAAATACTGATTACAACCCCGATTCGACCTAAGAATATATCGAAATTTCAGTACACATACTAGTGCGATCCTGACGTAAACCAATGAAATGAGAAAAATATTTATAGATTTAGTTAACCACCCAATCAAGTAACAGAGAGTGTTTTACTCCGAAGACTGATCGTCATTTGACTATGTATACCGTCTCCCATGGGAGACGGTAAAAATACCGTTTCAATCTGGGCAGCTTCATAATACCAAGATTCATGTAACATTTTAATTACTGAAAAAAACATCATTCTTTTTATTTTGTACATCAATGAACCATTTTTATGGGCAACTGAATTCTTAATTTATATTTGAATATTTTGTTAATTCAACAAAAGGAATAAAAGTTTGTTTCATTTATTATTCTTGGCAACATTATTTTAATGAAGTATTATATATCAAGCGCTACCTTACCTTCTATTCAAATATGCTGTACATAATAACATTAAAATACTGTATTATTTTTTCTCCGTATGCTCTTGTAATACATCATTTTTTTACAAGAATATATTAGCATTATTCTATACAGGGATGTGTGCATATAAGAATGTGCTTTCAATATATTATTGGTTTTTTTATGAATATTTACAAATATATGTGTTATTTTTACTGTTTGTTATTGTTAATAAAGGCAGGTAGTCTTTTATTATTTCTTTTTAATCAATCTTGAAATTATGCCTTGCCAAAAAGATTTGGAGACAAAACTGAATAGGGGTATGGGTAGTCTGTTGGTCCGTCTGTACGTATTGATAGAAAGCCAAGGCAGCATCTTTTCAGAAGAGAAAAAACAATTCAAGACAATTCTTTTCTGCTATATAACTTATTAAAACACTGAGAACAAGCAATTGTTTAATATCAAATACATTTTTTAAAATAATTTCAGTTATTTTCTTCTAAATTAAAAAAATCGCTCGCTCGCATCAGTTTAACCATGAAAACCTGAAAAAAAATCTTTTTAAAAAATTAAAAACATGTCGCTCGCCTTAAAAAAAATCATTCGCTCCACAAAATTAGAATTTCAAAAAAAAAATTAATAAAAAAAATTTCGCTCGCTTCGCTCCTTATTTTCAAAGTTAATGTCCGAAGAACAAGAAATTAATTCTGTGTGGCCTAATCTAGAAATTTCACTAATCATTTTCAGAAATGGTGCACTATTCCTTCCACTTCATAAGACTATAATTCCATCTGAGCTGGTTTTGTTGAAATTGAGGCAGAATCTGCCAATTCAAGTAGTTACTATTAGCAACAGTGACCATCTTGTTTGGGGACATTCTAAAGATCACCTATTACAATTTTAGTTCAAATGAACCAGTGATTTCCATGCAAAAAGTTTAAACTGATTTATTTTGTTAGAAAATAAGCATAATTTAAATATTTGCTGGAGTTTGCAGATGTATCATTTTTCCTTGAACAATCAGGAATATATCATAAATCATCATTTATGAAAACTATGTTTCAAATATGAGGTGGTATTGCAAAAAATATTAAGCAGAAACAGCTAATTAAAAGACTACCTATTTTCAATAATGGTGGCATTTTAGGGCTAAATGATAAAATTTTTATACAGTGCATTCTAATGACCATCCATATCAAGTTTGGTTGATAAGGAAGTTGTCTATTGATTTTAAGATAAATTTAATTTTTACATGTCATTTCTAAACCACGATCAACATTCCTATCTCCATATCAACAGCCACATGCCAAATTTGTATATTATTGATAATTACAGGTACACAGGCTATACGTGAAATCCAATGTTTATAGAGTTTTTTATGTCTTGAAGAAGTGCGAGTCTTGATTCCTATGGCAAATTATTACCTTGCTATGCTATGTGTTGTAAATTATTTTTTTCATGAAAGCTATTAATTATTGGTCTTTTTGTTTTAAACTGACTTCAATGCAACGTCTGATTAAAGTAAATGTTAGTTTTACAAAATAAAATAAAGCTTGGATCTTTGGGTGTCACCATAACAAATACACATCTTACAGTACACTTTCCATTATTTGCATGTAATCCCTTACCCTAGTAACAGAAGAGACTTCTTTGGAAATGTGAATTCAGTGAGGCAGACACTGTTTGCCGTCTGCTCAACTCCTATCAATGTATATCCCTCCTGGCGTTTTTCTGTCAAGTACTGTGGAAGGCGTTCAAACCAAACCTATCAAATATTTAAAGTTAGTCCAGGATATATCTGCACTTAAAACACACTATCAATTGTATATTTGTTAATAGAGTAGAACTGAGCATGAAAGAAAAAAATATTTCCTGGATAATGTAGCGGGTAACTTTATCCAGAGTTTTGAAACTGGTGCCAGGACACCTTTAATATTTAACTCACAAATCCAATTATTGATGTAGCAGATGCTGTTTTATCTTGTTCAATACACATTTTTATACCAATGATCAGATCCAACAATCTTCAATTAGAATTATTTAATTACATATACTCCTTTTCTACAATATTTTTCATTTAATATGTACAAAAATTCAGAAACCAACCTCTGTAATTGGTAACCATTTATGTGCAGTAACACTAAGCTCTTTGAACACTTTGTCCTCCATATAGGCCATTTTACCAATAACATACTGAGATACTCCAAATATCTCACTGGTTCTGCATAATCCTGTTAATATATGTTATAAAATACATTTACAACAATATCACAAACTTAAGAATATTTCTGTGAAAGGTATGAAGTTTGCAACCAATGTGATTAACATAGAACTGAAATAAACGTGAATACCACTTTAAATGTAACTTCTCAAAAATTTAAGTCATGATGAGTAACAACCATTAGAATACATGTTCAAAACTTTCTCAATAAGCTTATTAAAGGCATATTGTCTATCAAAACGTTATTATTTTACTTTTGTCATGAATTTATTATGTTATCAAAAAAGGTATCGAGGTTTGACAAAAGTATAACTATTCAAGCAAATAAACAGATAATTACAATTTTTGTTGGTTGTCCAGATGATGAATGTGTTTTGTATTGTAGTCTAGTCTGTTTACGTGTGTCTTCATTAATTGAACAGTGTGCTGCATATTTTACCAGACAGAGCCAATATTAACAGAAGCTCCAACAACATTCCAGAATTCAGTGTATGTGTAAAAATTGTATACAGTCTGCATAAAGTTCATGATTAAATTCAACATAACTTTGCTTCAAACAATTGTATTTTATTCTAGAGTCTGTGCATGTACATTAAATTTTCCCTGAGTCGAGAGTATTCAGGTGAGGAATTTGATAACAACTGAAATATTTTCTGCTTGACAAAAATTCAGAAATGAGTCATTATTGCTATTTTGCAGTATTTTCCTTGATATTTATTGGTGATATTATTCCATCTCACTCTACAAGCATGAGATGAACCCATCTCAACTCGCTGTCAAGATATCGTTAAGTAAATAATGTGATGTAACAATGTTACAAAACAGCAATAAACAGATTATTTATGTTATTTTGAAGCTCGATGCATTTTCTCGTCATCTCATCTGAGGGCTGGGGCTCTTCGATGAGATATGGACGAGAAACTGCATCTTGTTTTAAACAACGTAAATAATCTATAAATATCACATAACACTTTCTGCTTTCTGTAAAATCTTGAAGTTTGCATATTTTGCCCTATGTTAGAGGTTTTCAGTAGAAATCTGACCTCCTAAGTTTGGTACTTTGTCAATAAGTGAGGTCACCACTATCAGTCCTTCTTCTTCCCTCTTCCTATTACAGTAGTCCAATTCATCCTGAACTTCATCATCAGGCAACATCAGTCGCCATGGCATTATCTTCTTCTGGAAATCTCCTTCTGGATTGTCGTCACTATCACTGTCATCTAAAGCAGCACCTTCAATGAGAAATTGGTATAAAATTAATGTGTTGACTTTTTTATTGTAGCGAGTTTTCACCTAAATGTAGGACTAAAACAAAATGTCAAACAATAAATTGGTAGGTTCTCCTTAAGGAGGATGGACAAATGACCAAGATATTGTAATTGCCACAAGAAAAATATTGATACATTTGTTTTCAAGCAAAATAATTTCTAAAAATTAACATAAAAATGTCAGTAGACAAATGCAAAGCAATGAAGATAAGAAAATGTCTTTTTACCTGGATATTTAAATCTCCAGCTTCCAGGAGTTCCTTTCCGGAGATTCTGACTTGGATTGTATATGGGGATAAATGTTGCCTTTGATTCTATAACAAGTTCAAACTGCGGTGGAGAAATCCATTCATCATCTGGTACCTCAAATAGCACAGGTAATGTCTGGAAAATTGTCTGAAATCAAAAATAATAACATGCATCAGCTCTATGTTTTAATTTATTTCTAGAAATAACAGTTAAACAAAACCATGCTTTACCCTGATAAATTTGAATAAATAGGCAAAAAGAAATGTTTGTTTCTTCAATTAAAATGTATAAATCCCTGTAATTTTTTACTACAACTTTTATTATCAATACTCATTATATATTTTTGTCTGGGATTTATCAACTGTTATAAATAGTTTATAACCACTATACGTGTAATTATAAGGCTATGACCTGTTGTCTGTAGCACATTACCTCTAAACTAAAATCTGTTAGTGGGTCAAAGGTCTGGAAAAAGAAGTTCCCTGACAATCTCTGGATATTTCTGGTTAAGTTGCTGCAAAAGATTTACAAACTACTTCTTACACAAATGAAATAATAAAAGTAAGACTGTAGTAGACAGAACATTGTTTTCCTATACAGACAACAATGAAAACTGTTAATTTAATTCACAAAAGACAACAATACACTGAATTTTAATTTCTTTGTAAGTAAATAATATATATTTAAAACAAAGAAAAGTGATCTTTTGAACAGCAAAATACATATTTGCTGTGAATAAGATGTTTGAAGGATACTCTCAATCCTTTAAAATTAAATTAAATTAAAGGACAGTTTTGAACATACTTCATGCTACCTGAAAGTAGTTGCTCTTAGAAGAAGATAACTGCTAACAAGCATTATGGTTATAAACAAGCTGGTTATAAGTAAACAATTTGCCTTGATGAAGTTTTGATAATGCTAAGCATAATGGAAGGCTGTCTGGGTTACCGGACATACATTTGAAAGTCATTTGCATACACATTTACTAATGTAAAAGTTAAATATATTTTAGCTTATAATTTTGTAAACACCAGTGTTACCAAAAATTTATGAACCAAAACTCAATCAGGTGTCTTATTGCCTTAAAACTAAGTATGTCTGTAAAATTTCTCCATCGGAAGGCCAACAATGATAAAGTTCTTAATCATTAATTCGTGTGAAAATTGTTTTTATTGATGAATAAATAAACCAAATATTGACACACCTATTATTCCATTGAGGTCTTTAGTCGCTGAGTGGTTAAGGTAGTCTGTCATATACTATTGATCTATGGTATGTTAACACTAGGGTAGTGTGTTTGATCTTTATTGCAGACAGGGTTTGCTTGACTCCAATCTTAATTGACAAGGATTGGCAGTTTTCCTGGCACTGGTCTAGATTTCTCCCTCAAGAAAAACTGGATGCCATTATATGGCTGAAAGTTCTTGAAAGTGACGTCAAACCCCATTCAAACAAACTATGACATTGGTTTAAACATGTAATATATTATATAATTATTGGGTAGTACAAAATTGGTACAGATAAATTTCAATACCAAACACTAACTTTGAATCTTGGTGAAATGTAAGACAGGCATGTGCTGTTGAGTAAGAGGTCGTGACCTTTGTCAGTCCTAATTCTGTACACTGTTTCCATTGCTTCAGTAGTGTAGCAGCTGCATGCACCCTTGCGTTGAAGTGATTGCCCATACACCAAGGCAAGATCATCTCAAAAGATGTGCTATAAAATCTCTCCTGAAAAAAAACAACAGTTTCTATGTCATAAGAAATAACTGGAAAGGGCTATTTGTAAAAAATACTTTCATTTTCTAAAACTCTGAAGTGCAGAATATTTTTAAGTTATGTGATGCTTTACAGAATACCAAAAAGTGGATAGAAATGCATATTATCAAAGTTTTCATCTTCGAACTATAAGCTTACTAAAAATGATTGATGCATTCATTTTCTTAAATTCATGAACTGCCATATGACTACAAACCTGCATCTCAGATGGCAGATGTAATCCCAGGTGCGACATCATACACATTATAGAACATAACACTGTACTCTTCTTCTCTGTTAACTGATAAAGGCATACCAAATGTAAACAATACACTTAAAATCTGGCTCTTTTAGACCCTTATAATCTCAAAAACTAATAAAATGGTGAAATTTGCCCGTCGAAAATTTTTTTTATAAATAAAGGGCCATAACTCTGAAGTAGCTCAAGCAATATGGCTGGTTATAAATCTTGGTCCAGATATTATTCTGGGCTAATCTAAGCACAATGGTTGATTAAGCTGAAAAGATAATCAAACCAAAATAATTTTCTGCTGATTCAGCTGATATAACAAGGCAAAATTTCCCTGTGTCACAGAAATCAGAGCACAATGGCAATATGTTGAGAAGACAATCAAACCTTATGTCAGAAACATTATTTACCAAAAGAACATGCTACTCTATCAAACAGCTATTGTAATGTTTGATTGCTTTTAATGTCAAATAACTGACGCTTTTCTTGACAAGATCTCTTAATCTACATCACAATTCCCCCCTCCCCCCCCCCCAATATTGCACTGATCAGCTACATCCTATAGTTTTAAGCATTAACAAAAGTGTAAAGCAGTTTATGAAAAACGAGTTTGAAAAATGGTATGCTGTTCAAGTTATTGAACAGTTCAAAGAGAGTGATGCTATTGAAAATGTGAATATCTCACTCACATTTACTGTTATAAAGAACTTGGGAGCAAAGTGGATTGTTAAAATGTGCAATTACATGTGTGGGAAAAACGACATTAATGGATTTAAAGTAAGTGGTATTGTCGATGTCGACAAAAAGATTTGACATTAATTTGTATTGATATTTTAATTTTACCGGGGTAATTATTACATAATTCCACTGAAATAAAATTTTATTGTTTCCAAAATGATTATTGGCCCAGACCTTTAATTTCACATTCCGCTATATTGATGATGTTTTGTCCCTCAACAATGCTAAATTTGGTGACTATTTACATTCAATTTACCCTAGCGAGCTTGAAATTAAAGACACCACCAATACACTAAGCTCGGCCTCTTACTTAGACCTACTTCTAGAAATAGACTCAGGAAAACTACAAACTAGGCTCTACGACAAGCGTGATGACTTCAACTTTCCAATTGTCAACTTCCCTTTCATCGACAGCAACATTCCAGCAGCTCCAGCGTATGGTGTGTACATTTCACAACTAATACGTTATTCTAGATCCTGCAATCGTTATTCAGATTTTCTAGACCGATCACTGCTGTTGACTGCTAAACTACTCAAACAAGGGTTTGTTGTACCTAGGTTGATGTTATCTCTCCAGAAGTTCTATGGTCGGCACCACGACTTAATTGATCGTTATGGGAAATCAGTGTCTCAAATACGATCTGACATTTTCGCTGAGTCATAGGTAGTGTTTCCTATTCCTGGATTTGACTTTTCCCTAGACAATGAGTAACTCGACGGGTGTCTAATTAGAGGCAGGCACTGCTTACTCGTCTGGAGCACCTGAGTGCACCCATGGTTTTTATTGGGTTCGGGTTACTCCCTTTCTGTGTTTTATGTTTTTGATTTTTGTGTTGTGTTTGTCTATATCCGGATTTGTAACTGTCCCTTGGTTTTTGGCTCTTGTTGTTCGGTCGGTTTTCTTTGCTACTTTCTCAACTTTCTCAATTAATCAAACCCTTTCTGTACCTCACACAAATGGATGTCTTTATTTCAAATATTCATGACTGCAATTAATTTTGGATTTTTGTGAAGTGCTAGTTATAGAAAAGGAATTTTAACAAGTAGAGAAAAATTAAACACAGCAAAAATTTACCACGGGTATTAACAGTCAAAATCCGAATAAAAGGCCTATGCTAAAATTTCCAGATACACATTATTCGTTTAATTCTTATCAATACCTTGTCAAAGATACTCCACAATGCCTGTATCATTTCTGTTTTCTTAAGGACCATTCTCATAATAATCCATTCACAAGAATGACGAACTGATGGCTGGCACTCCTGCATCAGTATGTCACACAAAAATTTCCACAGGGTTTCAGCATTTGTCTGCAATAAAATGATAATCACATTGTAAAAAGAAAGAAAATGTGTTTACCATAAATCCCAACAAATCTGTTTCATCACAAATTCTTCATAAAACCTGTTCTACGTTCACTCGGACATGTGAGGGCAATGTTTAGAAATGATTAAAGTTTAGTAAACAAAAATAATTTTTCTGGCAAATTTGTTAACAAATTTTCTTTGTATGAAAATCCTTTAGAACCAAAAGAAGGAAAAGATATAATCTGTGTACAAGTCAAAACAAGAAACATGGCCATGCCACGAAACCAGGTTTTCAATGATTTAATAATTAATTTCAGCAGTAGACTAAGCGGAAACTTTTTCTGTTTTTAGTAACAGTGACCTTGACCTTGATCCCATATCCAATTTCAAGCTAGGTCTTCATGTAGCTTTCTTATCAAAGTTTTAGCAAGATTGGTTTATCCAAACTGAAGTTATTGACTGGAAACTGTATTTCTATTTTAGTAACAGTGATCTTGACCTTGACCCGACTAGCCCAAAAACCAATCCCAAGCTATGTCTTCATGCAACCTTGCTATATCCCAATTCTCAGCAAGATAGGTTTATTCAAACTAAAAGTATTGACTGGGAACCCTCTGTTTGACACTGCCAGCTCGCCCACCATACCCCAATCTAATAAAAAAGAGGCATACAATGTCCATTACAATTCAAAAAAAAAAAATACACAAGCAAGATTATACATGTACAAGAGATCAACTTAAAACTAGAACTGTTTCAGATCACTTTATGGGTAGGTGTGTAAAACATCATTAGCAAGCATAAATTTAGCAAAGTTAAATATCCACTGTGCTTGGTCACCATATTTAAAGTGCCTTTCCTGGATGTCATGTATGTTGCAATTGTATAGCCCAGACTGAAAATATTTGTAAAATGAAGAATTTCCAGTGAAATGGATTAAAATTCCCTCAATGTCAAATTATTCTTAAGTCCCAGCACAAGAAATGAAGTTACATCGAGAGAAACTGCTTTGAAGGTCACACTGACCTTGACCTTTTATGTAACAACCTGAACTTTGAATGCTATATGTCCTCCTGAAATTCTAGTTATTTGTGAAAATTATTGTTAAATCCCATTTTAAAACCCCCAAAAAATAAATAACAGTTGCATTGTGACCTTGACCTTAAAGGTGGTGATCAGAATTCTGACACATAGTCTTAATATGATGATCACTTGTACCAAACTATTTGATAATTCATCAATTAACAACAAAGTTACGCACCGTAAATGAATACAGAACCAAAGTATAGATGGGGAGCATAAAAAAATTTAATAATGGCATTCATTTTTCAGGCCACAAAAACCAAGTGGATTGTACAAGCTCAGTAGGTCATGAGACCATAAAATATAAGAACAATTCGCTCTAATCATGTAATAAACCACCATTAGTTGTGGTTTCAGTTCATGTTGTGGTTACACATTTTTGTTTGAGACTAGATTGCTGTTTCATGGATACTACACACCATAATTCTATCATTCTGCCTCATTAGAGAAACTAGAAAATTATATTTTATTATTCATCACAGAAAATTTGTATTCCATGATGAATAATAAACACACAGTATACCTGATCCACAAATGGCTCTAATAATGTAACGATCTGTAACAACCTGTTTTTCTTCCGATGTATAAGTGAGTTTGTGATTGTTCCTGTTGAGGACGATTCTTCCTGCAAGACATTATATTCCTGAATCAAATCTTTTAACAAACAGAAAGCAAAATCCTGGTGCTGGCCATTTTGTGGACTTAAACTACATATCAGTGAGGTTATTTCCACTCGAACCATTACATCTTTTGTGGAGCTACAAAAAGTTTTAAACAAAAAATCTATAATTTTTAAAAGTGATTCAGAAAAACATTGTGCAGTACACCAGTATCAGCATATTATTAAATTTCTCAAAGTATCATGTAAATTTGGTTTTTTACATTTCTCATTACATGTTCATACAGTTCCCCGATTTGCAAACCTGAGAGTACTTGGTCACTGGTTGTTATAAAGTGTACTTTGAGATATAAATAAATAGTCTCTATGGAAAATTAATTTGTCCATATAACAGTTAGTTATATACGCATTCTGTTGTTAATGTACATTACCAATAATTGTTCTCATTAGAAATACGGTTACAAGTTTTCAGCTTTCAGATTATGCACATGAATTTTAGGTAATAATTATCCTATGCACCCTAGAAGAATAAAATATTTGGTTTCTGTGTGTTAGCCAGCCAACTTGACACTCTCTTTATTACTTATTCAAAATAACATTTAATTCCAGTTTAAAAAGTATCACATTAAGATGGTGTATGGAATCAACCACATTTCATTATAAACCAATCAGCTGATAGCCTACATATCCTAAAGCAAGATAATTAAAATCTTGTTTATACTAAAAAGGTATTAAGTGAATAATGCACAAGACACATCGATGCAAAGCCTAAATATTTTTATAATTATATATTTAGTTTTAGTAATTCATAAACACCAAACTTTATTGTCATTTTAACATGGGTGGGCATTATTTTCATGAAAATGTTCCCCCCCCCCCTCCTCCAACCCCCCGCTTTGCATTGTTAAAACGACAATAAAGTATGGTATGCATGTATTATTTTGATTCTGATTATGTTACATATTAATAGTAATTTGTATACAGAAGCAGCATATAAATGTGCACTAGTGTACGGCTGCTCCATGTTCTGCAGGTCATATTGTAGATTAGTGTGAAAAATAATTTAATAGGAATATGTTAAATCATACCAAATTCAGATTAAAGTAACAACTTTGTTAACATAAATGAAAATTATGGGTAACAAATAACAACATACCATGTACAAACAAAATTTATGGAATTTTAATATGGCTTTGTTTACAAACAAAAACAGATCATCATAAAAGAATACAAAATAGTTCGAGAAAAACATATCAACATAATTTTTCATATGGGTAATGCATATAAGTGATGTACATTCTACATGTATTATATGTACTAAACACATAGTTTAAAGGGGGAAATCTTGATAAGTGACAGAAAGTAAACCAATATAAGATGTTAAATAACTACTGCATGACCATCTGCAGCCAGTCTGAAATTAACAAATCGTCAATTTATTATACATGTATATCCATCATACAATAAAAAGGCATGTTTAAAATAAGTAGCCTTTCAGAGGAGGTATGAAATATTTCCCAAACTCCATGGTTCGACACTAAATCTGTTATTTACTCGTTACACAATCTTTAAATATTTTAATCATTGCATACAGGTTTTATAACCTGGTTGCACCAGTAATGGAACTTTGATGTTTGTCTGTTGTTAAAAAATTAATTGAGTGGAAATATAATATTCATATCTTATAAAATCATTACTTACTGTGGTTTCAGTTCATTAACAGAACACTGTTTTCCCAAAGATTCAATGTATGCAAACACATCATATAGCTGTCTGTAAAAAAGCAAAAAGAAAAAAATAACATTTTTTTTTGTACATGCATATCTAAATTACAATTCTCAATAATAGCCTTCTGTTGCATTTTCAACCATTAAAACCCAACTCAAGTGAATAAAACTTCTTAAAAGGGCAGAATTGATGAAGGTATAATATTCATGAACACATTTTAACGAACTACATATCAGCCTACAGGAACAGCTGAGCATGATAACAGTCAAGCTCAGAAGACAATTTTTACCATGACACTGGACCTATAAAAATTACTTTAAATGGACACAACTCAAAAACTACAAATGGGATTGTGCTGAAAATTCAAACATTTTATAGTACTTAACAGCTGCGCAAAAAATAAAGTTATCATCTGGAAACTGCCAATTGTTGACAAAAAAAACCCTTGAATTAGCCTAAGTTGAAAACTACAAATTGGATTGTGCTGAAAATTGAACTTGATCTTCATGTTATAGTATTTAATAGCTGTGCAAAGTTTAAATAAAATTTGTTGATGGGTTTTCAAGTTATCATCTGGAAACCGCAAACTGTTGACCAAAAAAAACTTGAATTGGTCTTGATTCTTACAAACCAAGCTGACAGCATGAACAACCAATGTAGCTTCTTATGAACCAGGTTGACAGCATGAACAACCAATGTAGCTTCTAATAAACCAGGTTTACAGCATAAACAACCAATGTAGCTTTATATGAATCAGGTCACAACATGAACAACCAATGTAGCTTCTTATGAACCAGGTTGACATGAACAACCAATGCAGCTTAATATGAATCAGGTCACAGCATTAACAACCAATGTAGCTTCTAATGAACCAGGTTTACAGCATGAACAACCAATGTAGCATTATATGAATCAGGTCACAGCATGAACAATCAATGTAGCTTCTTATGAACCAAGTTGACAACATGAACAACCAATGTAGCTTCTTATGAACCAGGTTGACAGCATGAACAACCAATGCAGCTTAATATGAATCAGGTCACAGCATGAACAACCAATGTAGCTTCTAATGAACCAGACTGACAGCATGAACAACCAATGTAGCATTATATGAATCAGGTCACAGCATGAACAATCAATGTAGCTTCTTATGAACCAAGTTGACAGCATGAACAACCAATGTAACTTCTTATGAATGAGGTCAAAGCATGAACAATCAATGTAGCTTCTTATGAACCAAGTTGACAACATGAACAACCAATGTAGCTACTTATGAACCAAGATGACAGCATGAACAACCAATTTAGCTTCTTATGAATAATGTCAAAGCATGAACAATCAATGTAGCTTCTTATGAATCAGGTCACAGCATGAACAGCCAAAGCAGCTTTATATGAACCCGGTCTCAGCAAGAACAACCACCCAATGTTGCTTCTTATGAACCAGGTCAAAGAATGCACAACCAATGTAGCTTCTTATGAACCAGGTCACATCATGAACAACCAATGTAGCTTCTTATGAATCAGGTCACAGCATGGACAACCAATGCAGCTTCTTTTGAACCAGGTCACAGCATGAACAACCAATGTAGCTTTATATGAATCAGGTCACAGCATGAACAATCAATGTAGCTTCTTATGAACCAAGTTGACAGCATGAACAACAAATTTAGCTTCTTATGAATCAGGTCACAGCATGAACAGCCAATGCAGCTTGATATAAACCAGGTTACAGCATGGACAACCAATGTAGCTTCTTATGAACCAGGTCACAGAATGGACAACCAATGTAGATTCTTTTGAACCAGGACACATAATGAACAAACAACGTAGCTTAATATGAATCAGGTCACAGCATGGACAACCAATGTAGATTCTTTTGAACCAGGTCACATAATGAACAAACAATGTAGCTTCTTATGAATCAGGTCACAGCATGGACAACCAATACAGCTTCTTTTGAACCAGGTCACAGCATGAACAACTGATGTAGCTTCTTATGAATCAGGTCACAGCATAGACAGCCAATCCAGCTTTATATAAACCAGGTCTCAGCATGAACAACCAACCAATGTTGCTTCTTATAAACCAAGTTGACAGCATGAACAACCAATGTAGCTTCTAATCAACCAGGTTGACAGCATGAACAACCAATGTAGCTTCTAATCAACCAGGTTGACAGCATGAACAACCAATGTAGCTTCTTATGAATCAGGTCACAGCATGGACAACCAATACAGCTTCTTATGAATCAGGTCACAGCATGGACAACCAATGTAGCTTCTTATGAACCAGGTCACAGCATGAACAACCAATGTAGCTTCTAATGAACCAGGTTGACAGCATGAACAACCAATGTATGAGCAGGTTGAAATCATTAAGCAACAACAGCATTACAGCACTGACTGCAACAAGAAACCAGAGGCTCTTAAGAGCCTGTATCACTCACCTGACTTTATAGGCAATGAAGGTGGCATTTCCATGATGTTAAACCAAGTCCTGTAATTTTCAATAAACTTTTAAGAGGACCATCCAAACAACATTGCTAGAAAGTTTTGTTTCCATTGGTTAACCGGTTTTATATAGGAGAAGATTTTTTTGAATTTGGCCATAGGGTCATTAAGTCCTGCAGTGGTGGCCATTTTGAATTTCCATTTGGCAATAAAAAACATAAACTTTAAAGAAGACCATCCAAACATTATTGTCAGTAAGTTTTGTTTCCATTGGTTAATCAGTTGCAGAGAAGAAACCTTTTAAAACTTTTTCCCATAGGGTCCACTGTCTATGTAATGCGTTGGTGGCCTTTTAGATTTTCCTATTGGCATAAAAAACATAAACTTCAAAGAGGACCATCCAAACAATATTGCTAGTAAGTTTTACTTCCATTGGTTAACCAGTTTTAGAGAAGAAGCCTTTTTGAAATTTTTCCCAAAGGGTCCTATGTTAAACTAAGTCCTGTGGTGGTGGAGTTTTGATTTTCCAATTGACCTAGAAAGCACAAACTTTATAAAGGACCATCCAAAATAACATTGATAGTAAGTTTTGTTTCCATTAGTTAATTGGTTTTATAGAAGAAGCCTTTTTAAACTTTTTTCCCATAGGGTCCAATGTTAAACCAAGTCCTGTGTTTGTGGCCATTTTGAATTTCCAATTGGGATAAAAAAACATGAACTTTATAAAGGACCATCCAAACAATATTGCTAGTAAGTTTTGTTTCGATTGGTTAACTGGTTTCAGAGAAGAAGCGTTTATAACGTTTTTCCCATAGGGTCCTATGTTAAACTACATCCTGCGTTGGTGGCCATTTTGAATTTCCAATTGTCATAAAAAACATAAACTTTATAAAGGACCATCCAAACAATATTGCTAGTAAGTTTTGTTTTGATTGGTTAAACGATTTCAGAGAAGAAGCCCTTTTAGACTTTTTTCCCATAGGGTCCTACTTTAATCTAAGTTTTGCTGTGGCGGCCATATTGGTTTTCCAATCCAAATAAAAAATACAAACTTTGTAAAGGTCCATCCAATGAACATTATGGCCAAGTTTGGTTTCAATTGGCCAAGTGGTTTCAGAGAAGAAGATTAAAATGTAAAAAGTTTACAGACTCGGATGACGACGAGGCCAACGAACGCAGTGATAACAATAGCTCACATGACCCTTTGGGGGGTCAGGTGAGCTAATAATTGGTTTGGCATTTCTAGAGCATATCTCTGATAAAATACACTTTTCACTACAACAGACCCAGTTTGGAAGTGGTAATTGGTGTTAACACAGAAATAGTTTTAAGGAAAGAGGGTCTCATTTTTGTCAGTGGCAGACAATCTTCAAGGTGGTTATGATTGTAAATGCTACAACTAATCTATTAAAAACTGACTATTTTTCAGTCCTAACTAAAAGAGAATACCTAAAATAGGATAGGTTTGATGTAATTATTTATCTGTTATCAACATGATACCAGACAAGAAAGCTGACAACTGTTTACTCTTAGCAAACTGAGTCAACAATCTTGAAGACTACGCACCTAGCAAATGTTATTCAAAATATAAGTTCAATTGTTCTCTCGATTAACAGGCTTTCCACATAAGTGAATTAAACAGAACCAACATGTACCAGAGTAAAAAGACCTTTAAATTTTACCCATAAACATTATTTGTTCTTTGATGAAATTAACAAATTTAAAGGAAAAACTATAACTGTTAAAATAGAGAAGGTCAAATTGTATGACACTATGACCTTGACCTCAACTCCTTTTGTGTTCAAATGAAATCCATTTCACAATGTAAATATATCAAAGAAAAAACCATTTGTATATCTTTTGAAATAAAAAAAGTCATAAATTAGTACATTCAAGGACTAAATTGACCTTGACCTTTGACCTTTTGATTTAGCATATATTATTTATCCACAGTAAACATCAATCATAAAAAAGCACAGCACATACATAGAAAATGAAAAAAAAAATTTTTAAATCGAAGAATCTGTCCATGGGACACAGATGCCCCTACTAAATGAAGTCTCAAACAGGAAGTAGTTGTCCAAGTGGTCTGAAAGTCACTTAGGACATACAGTTGTGATACTGAACCACCCTATTAAATTTCAAATTGTTCTCATGTACGGTTTCTTAGAAAAGCTTGACGGAAATTCGTACGAACGGACAGAAGGACGGACATGAGTAAAACTTAATGCCCCCGACATGTGGTCGCGGGGGCAAAAAAATCACTTCACCATGACCTCTTAACTTATGACCTTGACCATGCTGATGGTCAACAATCAACAACACAGAAGATCCAAGGTCAAAATAAGTTATAGTTACTGAGATAACGCTATTTACACTATATTTAATTGATCCATGGGAGATAACTCTCAAAAGTAAAATCATTTATAATGACCTTTCAAGACCTTAATATGATCTACATTTTGGTAAAAGATTTATTTCTTTAGCTCTTATGATTCAGGAGAATCACACACACAATGTCAAAATTTAGAATTTGACCTGGATCTTTGACATTGTGACCTTTTTCAAGGTCAAGGTCAATTATGACCAACTGTGAAATCCCAAGTCTCTATCACTTCTGGTTCATGAGTTACCAAATTACACTATCAACTTCCAATAAAGAAAGGGAAATAACTCCTATAAGGAGGTGAAAATTTGTTTAACGTGATATGTTACAAAGTATTGTAAGCCATCACAGAACATGTTGGTATAAATTTCATTGCGACATCTTTTACGGTTTCATAGTTAATCTGCAAACAAGCTTTTTTGTGACAGGAGAAATAACTCTGTAAAAAAAAAGTGTTCAGTGTGCCAGGGTTAACTGTGAAAGCATAATGTCTAATACATCCATAGTACAAAATGTCTTTGCCACATGTTGTGAAAAAAAATTTATGATGGGAAAAGAAAACTGGGAAAGTGGAAAGCCTTAAATAGCTAATTTGTACAAAAATGACAGCTATAGGGTTCCACCCTAACTAATGCTAACCCCTAATCTCTCAAATGTGTATATGTCTCCACTATTTGGTATTGCAACAAATGTTTCACTGACATTGGTAGCCGAAATGACATAGTGGTTAAGGTGTATCAACACTGAGGTAGCATCTCTGGGCAGGGAACCTGAACTGATAAGGATTGCCAGGATGAGGTTTTCACTGGGTACAATGGTTTCCCATCCAATGGATGCCATGAAATACTTGAACATTGCTAACAGTGACCTTATATCCCATTCAAACAAACAACATGATTAATAATGCATTTTAATTCTCAATACTGAATGGTTTGTAAACAAGAATTCTCGAAAATCTTCGATACTTGGTATAATATGACAAACAACATAAACCTCTACTGGTCAACTACAGTAATTTGACAATCATAACTGTTATTACATGACTGGTGAGTCATTGATTGTAATATGCTATATTTAACACCAAGTCATCAATTTTATAGATATTTAACAATAACAAAACAAGAGGCATGTGTTATGTAGGTTTTTTAACAAACCAGAATATTGCCTTTTGTTCAGTATGGCACTAGCACACTGAAGCAAATATGTGTAGTAAGACATTTGTCCCACTTAAATTAAGTACCTTGACACCTGATATTGTTCTTCCTCTCAAAAATGCATGCTTGAAGAAGAAGATACCAGTTATAAAATTTTAAAGTTTTCAGTTTTATAGAATGTATGCACGTCATGCTCACTAAATCTCCCAATATAACAAAATGAAGACGTGTCAAATTTCAAAACTACATAAAATGAAACACTAAACTAACAAAACCATGTTTGTTTTAGTTTTTCAACAATAACCAATGTCCCCATACTTATTTCCAAACAAGAGGATACAATTTCGATTCTTGACCAACCAAGGACTACCCTTGTCAAGTTGACTAAGATGACTAAGTTTTATTGTTTTGTCATTTTTCGTAATATTCTCCCTTATATTCAAGTACCGGTATGCTGGCGGCCTAGGGTGGTCAAGTGGTTAAGGTAGTTCATCTACTATTGATCATGTGGTCTGTCAACACTGAGATTGTGGGTTTGAGTCTCACTGCTGGCAAGGTGATCTAGATTGCAATCTTAATTATCAAGGATTGCCAGTTTTCCTATCAAAGGTTGGGTTTTCTACAAGTACTCTGGCATCCTCCCCCAATAAAAACTGTATGCCATGATAGCTGAAAAATTGCTGACAGTGGCGTTAAAACAATATTCACACCAACAAACAATTAAGTATGCTGAATTCTGACTTTCATGAATCAAATGGGTATGGTCAAATTTAAGACTGATTGAATGGTTGCTAAGCATCCTAAGAGAACTTGGAGCCATCCAAAGAGAAGTCAGAGCTACAGGATATGATCATGATAGGGGAATTCCAAGAAGAGATTTATAATAGTTTGTAAAGTCTACAAAAAAGAAAAAGGAAGAGAAGTGATGGCAAAAGCTCACCCTAATGTTCAGTAAGCTGAGCAAAAACCATTTTCCTAATTACAGTCTCAAATCTGAAATAATTTCCACAAACATTCTTTTTAAATGTCTCAAAGAATCCCCTGATTTCAAAAAGCCAAAAGAATTGCTATTATCTCCTATAATTGTTAACAATTCAAACAAGAAAAATATTTTTTGATTCTTTATATGATGTAACAATAATTTCAGCAGCTAGTGCTATACCAGTGTTATTGTGAATACCAGTTTCTTGTACACTGCTTTGATTGCTGACACCCTTGTTTGTATGTTTAAAAAAAATATCAAAGTTTAAACACAGATATCAGTCAAAAAATGTTCCCTTTCATGTCTGTTTCAATTTTAATCACTTGTTGAACAAATCAAATATAATATCTGGTCTGTCATCAAACTGAACATAAAAACATTTTATAATCGTCGTAATAAAGTTGTATTTGGTGTGCCTTTTTTCTTTACGGACGGTTTTTTAGTAAACAATCTATGAGTCATTTTACCAGCAGATTTTCCAGTTGTAGTAGACTCAACTCCATATTCCAGACATGTGGAACTACTTTCTGATAATGTAGATGAATTAAACAGTTTTATCACAGGCACAGATGAGGAGGCACTGTGCTCCCTTACATGATGTCTTGGAACAGGAGAAGAGTTTGGATATTTCCTCAACATGACTGGTGAAGAGTTTATTCTGGATGAGAGCATCGGAGAAGACTTTATCCTTGATACAATGGGTGTGGTTTTCATTTTTCCTAACCCTGGAGAACATTTCACCATCCTTGGAGATGAACATGTTCTATGATGAGAATGTGGAGACTGGTAACTCTGACTGTTATGTACTGGAGAGCTGTCATGGCGTTGTGTAAGAGAAACAGGTGATGGTGATGAAAACGTTCTGCCATGTATTGGTGACGTATTAAAAAGTTTCTGAACGACTTCTGGACCAAATGCTAAACGTTCCATGGCTCTAGTGATAGGAGTAAGAGCAGATGGAGTCTTATTTTCCCTCTGATTCCAATATGACTCATACAGCAGTCGTTTACAATTCTCTACTTTCTCTAGTACTGAAGATGTCTGACAAATAAGCAACCAACTTTTACACACAAGTCTACAGTTCAGTAAGTCCTCGTCTTTGAGAAGCAGAAATATCTCTACAGAAAGTTCCTCTGGTAAGATTGACGTAAAATCTAAACATGATTTGTTTGGAACAAGATTACTCAGAATATTATACATGATACCGCTACAAACATTGCACAAGAAATGAAGCTTTTTAATGAATTTTTGAATTCCACCTTTTCCAAATTTAATCCTTAGGGCTTAGCTCTCTGACCAATAGCTTCAAGGTTATGCTCTGTTGACCAAAAAACTTAACTCCTGATCTCTTACAATCAAATGATTAAATAGCCCATGGCATTTTTAAACTTCACTGTTATACATAACATGTATTTTAAAAGTTTGGAAAGGTGTGAAAAACCTTGCTACTCAGATAATGGATTAAGATCATGCAAACATTTTGTCTGTTTGTTATTAAGTTGTAAGAATCTCTTCTTTTTAAATAGATCTCAGCTAATTCTGATCTTATTCATGAACAAAGGATTAATATTTTATTACATATACTTCTAGATTAATTTAATCGAATAATAATCAGAACAAAAAAACTTTCAATTACATTGCTATTTTCTAATAATTTACCAGTAAACCAATATGTGTTTTCTAATTAAATACATTGAACTACGTGAACAATGATCTCTTTTACAATAAAAATAGGGCATTTAATTGGACATTAAATGATACCCTGCCACGTTGCATTATTTTTAATATTCATGAACACATTTTACTGAATTACATATCAGCATACAGGAACAGCTGAGCATGATAACAGTCCATCTCAGAAGACAATGTTTACCTTGACCCTGGATCTATAAAAATTATTTCAAATTGGCACAACTCAAAATCACAAAAACTACAAATGGGATTGTGCTGAAAATTCAACCGGATCATCATTTTATAATCTTAACAGCTGTGCAAAGTTTAAAAAAAATCCGTATGACACATTTTCAAGTTATCATCTGGAAACCGCCAATTGTTGACAAAAAAAACCCCTTAAATTGGTCCAAGTCGCAAACTGGATTGTGCTGAAAATTGAACTTGATCTTCATTTTATCATGTTTATAGTACTTAACAGCTGTGCAAAGTTTAAATAAAATCTGTTGACACATTTTCAAGTTATCACCTGAAAACCACCAACTGTTGACTAAAAAAAAAAACTTGAATTGGCCCAAAATGAAAACTACAAATTGGATTGAGCTCAAAATCGAACTTGATCTTCGTATTATGGTATTTAATAGCTGTGCAAAGTTTAAATCAAATCTGTTGACGCATTTTCAAGTTATCATCTGTAAACCACCGAGGCACTGACAGACAGACGGACGGACACTCATATCCATATGGAGCATATCACATAATACCCCGCCACTTTGTGTAGGGGGTATAAAAACTAGGTCATAATCTAGAATTATTTGTATGAAACCTTTAAATGTTTGATGGGTGTTTCAATATAAGAGAACCGTTTTCCTTAAATTGTATGCTTTTGCCCAACTTAAGACCACGTACGGTACACAATTAAATCCCTAGAGAGATTAAAAGTCTGATCAAGAGGGTACCGCCTGTACCTTAATAAGAAACCTCATTCATGTTACGCTAATCAAGTTTAGATTTTTGAGTATGGAAATTTATATTTCCTTGGAATTATAACCTCTTGAATGAATTGTGTTTACTGATATTTACTTTACATTGAATTAAACAACACAATTCACAGATGATGTATCATTATGTCGCTAGGGTTTGAATGAGTGTAATTTGTGCACGGATTTGATTTCTTTGTGTTGTTTCCACAAATACTGGTACCCTTTCCATGTAAATCACATTGTCATTTTTAGACTTTTACAAAAATTCCGTCAGACAGGAGCCAATAGTCCTATGTCTGGGGATTACTCCCCTTTATTATGATAGATTAAGTTAAACTTTTTGACAATATACTTGTAATAACTCTGCCAATTTCTCTGAATCACTATCAGGTTTTTATTAATGGGAAATGATTTTCATTAGAACAATAAACCTATTGCCTTCATGGCGGTAGGTGGGAATGCTTTATTGGCATCGTCAAGGGGATGGGGAGGCAGCCATGGAGCCCTTGACGGTATCTGCACCAGCTATACTTTTAGTACTTACTGTAAATTACCTAACAATTAGTACTAACTACAGTTCACTGATGTATCTGTACATGTTCAGGGACTTTGGAATATGGTAATTGTTTTTTGTTTCAATTTAAACATAGATAATATCTTTTAACCCTTTACTTAGAACATAGTGTGTGACTTTCCTAATAAATAAGAACTAAAATAAAATTCAGCTATATGATTGGTCGAAAGCACTTTACTATAATCAAAAGATTACATAAACCTTATTCACAAAGAGTAATCAGACAACCACTTCTTGCTTCTTTACACTATCAGAATAAAAGTAGATTCCACACACTGACTGCTTTATATGGATGACAATAATAATCCTTAACTATGACACAGTAAAAGCCAGATGAAAGAATTGATGTAGCTTTCTGGTCAACTTTGTTACCAGACACCAACCCTATTAAGCATGTGTGGAATTACATCAAGTAAATGTGGCTGAATTAAGGCAATCAATTATGTTAGAATGGCAAAATATTCCCACAATTTAAACTAAGGAAACTTGTTAAACATGGCTTTGAAGAGAACTGTGTTAGTAATGTGGATGGTGATTTAAATACATGCTGATCATTTATGTTTAAAATGTTTTTCTTGAAAAGAATTTTATATTGAGCTTTTGTTTTCATTTATTGCTACATTGCAACAAACATTGGTAATGAAGTGTTATCAAATTTTACATCTTTAAGTGATCATTAATTTGATTTATCATTTGACCAGGAAGGTAATAATGAAACTAATTCTGTCAGGGTTTCTATAGAAACAGATAATTATCAGACATCTCTGATAGTTTTCATACAATATATAAATCCAGCTACAAAATGGAGTGGTACTTACCTTATGGTAGACTGTATATATATGTTTATTTTTTTTATGGCAACATTCTTAACAGAATCTTAAAAGAATAACCTTTACCTGTCCGTTTCACACCAAAATACTTGGTGGTATTTATAAAAGCTAGAGACTCCTATCAGCATGCAAAACCTTAGCTACAATAATTAATGTAGCTCCTTATTTAAATTTTATCTTGTCAGCACTACAAAAAGGTCATATTATTTGTAATGGAGCTGATTCACACCCTGGGGTTTTATGCATATCATCCGCTATTTAACTGTTTCACTGGTTTGTTACATACTTTTTTATGTCTCCACTGTTTAACAGATATTTCTCCAATACCTAATTTATTAGTTGTAACACTTTAATTGTTATCTTGGCATCGTTGACAAAATTTGAATTCCGGAAGTGTCTAATTTCAGAATAAATCTGATACAAAAATGGCTTTCCAGATCATTTAAGTTATATTAATTGCACTATCATAATTCATAAGAAGCTGTTTGTCAGTATTTATTTGCCATAGGTCTAATGTTAATTTTATACCCTTCAGGATATTGAATGAACCTAACAGTTATTTTTTATTTCCAATTAACACAAAAATTAAATATTTGGTTTAGGACCGTCATATTTTTTATTATGTTGTTAATGGCATACAATGTATTATCAGTGTAAAAATATAATGTTGAGATGTTGGTAGACTAGTGCATATATAAAAGAGAGATAAACCAATCACAGTCCTCACCCCTCAATTAATCACTAGAAGACAGAAACCAAATTAAGATGTATACATGTATTAATACAATGAGGGAATAACATACTGGCCTGGAACAGTCAGAACTGACCACTGGCCTGGACAGTCAAAACTGGCTAAGAAAAGTCAAAACTGGCCTGGAACAGTCAAAATTGACCAGAAACAGTCAAAACTGATCAGGAACAGTCAAAACTGACCACTGGCATGGACAGTCAAAACTGGTCAGGAACAGTCAAAACTGGCCTGGAACTTTCAAAACTGACCACTGGCCTGAAACAGTCAAAACTGAGCAGGAACAGTCAAAACTGACCAGGAACAGTCAAAACTGGCCTGGAACAGTCAAATATAATTCTTTTTGTTGTTCAATTGAAAGTTACAAAAGAGTGCATGTGAGTTCTCAAACTGGGTTACAATATTGCAATGTGTAACATATGGTTCAGTTACCTGTCCTGTTTTCTAAAGATACTTCCAAACATGGCCGCCTGTCCTAATATTGAGTAGAAGCTGTCTGCTGTTTGTAGTGAAGTTTTCGTTATTCCACAGAGTCTTTGTATCAAAATATTAGCCACACCAGTTCTTTCACGTCCAAGTTCCATTAATTCACATGCATACTATAACGTAATGTTAAAATTTGGGATTTCATGCTGAACAATTCTATTTGAAATAAGTATTAATTTAACATTTAATCAAAGGAAATATTTCACATAAATTGTTGCCATTTTCAGCAATTTTTCAGGTAAATCACTGCATTTAGAAAGCAGTGAATCTTGTGGGAACTGGAGAATCAAGCTTAAATTTTAAGGACATAAAAGCACTAACTTTACTGTCAGAATATAATCCCAAGCCACAAATGAAAACTTTTAAATCTTAGGAATACATTTTTAATGAAAACATATTTACGTCAGGATTTCGTAACGGATACTTAAGACAAAATTACAATATTTGTACTGTACCACACTCCAACTTTTCTGTTTTTTTCTAGAAATCAGAGTCAAATATTAATTATTACAGCAATTTTAATAAGACGTTTAATTGGGTAATCAAATGGAACAGCTAGTAAGTAACTTCAAACTTCAGAATGTGAATGTATTGTTCCTTTTTTCTGTAATAGCTGTCCAATGAAATAGAATTTTAGCAAATGTGACACTTAAAAAATCCTTAGAATTTTAAAAAAAAAATGAAATTGGGTAACCAGATTTAACAACATCTTTTCATTTAATTAAAAAGTGTTATTGTCTGATAAATGGAAGGATAGTCTGAATTTATCGCTTAACAATAATGTTTGTGTTCAGACATACCTTAAACAGAACCTCTGTTACTGATGGCTCCCTTGGCTTCTGCAGCAAGGCTGGCTGGAATGCTAGCTTTATGAACTCCTCTAATACCTCCCAGTATAGGGCACACTTCATTTCTGCCTGAACATGACTCCAGCTAACAGATAATGCCTCTATTATACTGCTTGTATCACTGGAAACTTTACACTGAAATAAATGTTTCACATTTGAAGATATTTTTGCCATAACTTAATTTTCATTAATATGGCTTAAACTACCAATATAATGATAATTGGTGACTCCTAAATTTGGTTTTTTTTTTTTATTAATAAAGGGCCATTACTCTGAAGAGGCTGAAGCAACTTGGCTGGTTATCAATCTTGGTCGAGATATTATGCCCATAACATTTTCCCCAAGTTTCATGAAGATCAGACAACAACTGAGTTAGAGAGCAGACAAGGTGAATTTGCCATTTATTTTTATAAACAATGGGCCCTAACTCTGAAGTGGCTGAAGCAATTTGGCTGGTTATCAATCTTGGTCAAGATATTATGCCCATTAACATTTTCTCCAAGTTTCATGAAGATCAGACAACAACTGTTTGAGTTATAGAGCAGACATGTCGAATTTGCCATTTTTTGTATAAATAAAGTGCCATAACTCTTAAGTGGCTTAAGTGATTTGGCTGGTTATCAAACTTGGCCAAGATATTATGCCCATAAACATTTTCCCCAAGCTTCATGAAGATCGGACAACAACTGTTTGAATTAGAGAGTGGACATCCATTTAGACAGCACCCGCCTGTCTGGCGACGACCATGGGTGTTCCCACAATACGACGGGCGTATAAAAACAACTATATGCTTATTAAATACTGCATATAGATAGAAGTTCCTTTACCTTGCTCAGTAAATATCCGATACACCTGTATACAGTTAAGGTATTTTTTCCTCCACAAACAGAAAGTGAGTCTTGGCACACCTTAAGTGTAGGCACAACTGCTTTCTCCATGTTATCTGATCTACTTAAGTAGTATTCCATCACCTTCCACTGGTATGATATAAACAGAGAGGCAATCTTTCCCCATTCCTTATGACTGCAATATTACACATGTGCAAATTATGCATAATTTATAATGTGTAGAAAATTAAAATACAAACATTTTAATAAGTTATATACAAACAATGTGACCTTTGTGATTTAGAACTTAGGTTAATTTTATGACCAACAAAAAATATCAATAAAATTTTCTTTTCACCTATATGGAATATAAAAATATAATTGAAGAAACTTACCCAAAATGTATTGCATCTCCTATTTAGACTTAAGAATATAATTAAAATTACAGTGGTATAACAGGTTATATTACATACATGCATGGTGTGTTGTATTATAATTCTGATTGGCTAAAACAACCACATGAATTATCACCCTTTATATTTTGTCATGCGACATTGTTTGTTTGTTTGTTTGATGGTGTTTTAACGCCACTGTCAGCAATTTTTCAGCTATATCATGGCGTCCAGTTTTTATTGGGGGAAGAAGCCGGAGTACCAGGAGAAAACCCCGACCTGCGGTAGGAAAACTGGCAATCCTTGTCAATTAAGATTGGAGTCGAGTACACCCTGCCTGCACTGAGAATCGAACCCGCAATCTTAGTGTTGACAGACCACGTGATCAATAGTAGACGAAATATCTTGACCACTCGGCCACCGAGGCCCCGTGTGACATTGTTAATCAGGTTTTTAACATAAAACAACAAATACACCAGCTTTCAATTTTAATCATTGTAATGTTAGAATTATCACCAGTAAATGCTATAAAATATTCTTCACACACTGTCAAAGTCATTAAATTAAAAAGAACATTCAAGTTAATTTTTAGACTTGTCAGAAAATAATTTACCATTATTTTTGTTTTTGTTAATTTTCTTTACTGGTGTTTTAATTATTATGTTGAATTTGAGTGTTTCACAAACAATTGACATTTATCATAGTTAATTAAGGTGATTGGAGTTTTTTTGTTACTATACCTTCAATATTGTGTTATGTACTAAAAATATTACATCCTTCTTCCTCTGGAACTGTTTGTCTATAGCGCTCATGCACTGTAATCACCAGACAACACTATAGGAAAACAGTTCCCTCTTGAGAGGATATAAAGCTAATGTCAAAATTGGTAGCCACTTACCACGTGTGTTGAAAAAAATAGCAAAAATATATAACTGGTTTTTCTTGAAACTTATATTTAATTGAAATTGTAGCAAATATTAAAAAATAAAGTCAAAACTTGTTAGTATCTTCTATTATCACTTTTACTGCAGGACAATTTCATTAGAAATTGCCATCATATTACAGAAAACATATTTTGACATAGAAATAGCACTGGGTATTTTGCCCTTACCATATAACAATGTTGGAATAATGCTATCCCAATGGGTGGAGTAAGGGTATTACAATTAGTAAAGGTTAACTGGATAACTTAGTCTTTTTAAAATTTAAGATATTTAGATATTTGAAATAATAAAGCAATAATATTGTGTTGTGCTTAACACCTAAATATTGGACACATTTCAAGAAATAAGAAGAATAACACAATAATATTTTTATATCTGTTAACTCCGATAATTTGTTATTACATGTACAGTCAACCCTCTTTACAACGACCATGTTAGTTTCCCGCCAGTATTGACGTTAAACTGAATTTGCTGTTGTAATGAATTTGTATTTTTGTACTTTGATTATCTCCCCTTTTTATTTGCGTCTATTGAAAATCGTTCAAGTCTGCTCAGTATCCAAGCTTAATAACAATAAAATAATAAAATGCTTGTTTTCTTGCTGATATCTAATTAAAAACCTCTTTTCTGTGTTTTTAACAAAAAAAATAATTGTAAGTTATGATTATTTACATAAGACAGATTTTCGTTAATTACCCTATTATGATGTGCCGCTTCAATCTTAACACACTTGTAATCAAGCCAATAAGTTTATGAAATATTCGAAGATTTAAATATAATTAAAGCCTTTGGCATCTTTTTAATGAAGCCATATCCCTGTCATCGATTAGTTTTGTAACGGAAATGTCACGCAAGGTTAATTATGCAATAGCAACAGGTGTTCACCTGTGCAATTGACCGTCAGAAAAATCAATTCTCTGGACAAAGATAATCTTTCACAGGTAAAATCTTGATAATTTGTCGTTGTAACGAATTATTTTATGCTAGCTTTGGTATATTTGTTACCGACATACGCAGTCGGAGTCGGAAACCGAATATGTCGTTGTATCGAGCATAAACAACACGTGGACACGTTTGTTCCTACTGAAATTCTGTCGGATGTCGAATATTCCGTTAAATCGAATGTCGTTGTAACGAGGGTTCACTGTATATAGCATTATACATTTATCAATTATGGCCTTCTTAAAAGGTGGACATCCAGAATTGTCAACTTGCGTGGGTTGCCTTTCCAAAGGGCTTTAGGTGTGGCACTTAGGCACTATCCACACACCTCACCCACTATGGTCCATGGCCAGGCTTTCCATATTATGAATGCCCACAATGAGAGGGCCTCCACAATCAGTCCCTATCTTGGAGTGTACTGGGCACAAGGAACCTTACAGGTAAAGTCCCAGCATAGATAAAGAACAAACAACATACCTAATGTCTGATATTGGCTTCTCAAATGAGGTTGTACAGTTGTACTTGGCTGAAAAGGAAAGGATTCGGTCCTTAACCAGACCTTGTCCATTCTGTAATACAGATGAAACAGAACTTAAAATGCCCATAGATGCTAGTTTCTTAATCTGTATTTCCATGTCAACCTATAAACAAATAAAGAGTGAAAAAAAATCATTTAAATCATTAAAACAAAATTTTGTGTTTTTTCAATTAAATTTGTTTTGGAAAATACAATTGCATTGTCAACAGTTGTGTGTGATGCATGATATGCCAGTCTAAAGATGAGGACAAGAGCTGTACACTTCATTCTAGGATGGATTGTACATCATTTTCAATAGGTGGTGGCCATTTTGAGTTTTTAGACATTAAATGTGTTTAAGATTATTATACATATATGAAACACACATGGTGTAGTAAATTTTTATAATCTTAGTTGAAAACCATTTTTACCTTAACTTTTAAAACCACATATTTACATACTGCAACATTCTGATCATCTTACCAATTATTCTATATATACCTTTTCTGTCCTGCTTGAATCCATTAGAATGTGTATGCAGGTATTTGTTAGTTTTACCAACTGCTGATCAACTTGTTCCAAGGGTGAAAATTTCAGGAAATGAAGCAGTCCTTCAACAAACAGGTCAACTGATTCCACACAAGTAATCTATAAATACATGTGTTCATTGCTGTGTTAAAACTGTTCATGTAACATGTTGGATAGTGAGCTGAAAATGGTCCTATTCAACAGACTTTTTTTATCTAATCTATATTAACCGAAAGATTCTCATTGATTGTTTGTTTGTTTGGTGTTTTAACGCCACTTTCAGCAATTTTTCAGCTATTTCATGGCGTCCAGTTTTTATTGGGGGAGGAAGCCCGAGTACCCGGAGAGAACCCCCGACCTGCGGTAGGAGATTCTCATTGAATACACTGATATACATGTAGGTTAATAAGTAAACTATAAGCATAGATAATGGTTTTCATGTTTATTTCGAGATTGTGTAAGTTGTGTATCATCTGCAATTTCCAGAATAAACAAATCTTTTAACCTTATTCACTTTTCAAATTCAAATTTTAATTTCACTTAAAAATGGTTAAAAATAAGTATGCAGCGTACAAGAGTGAATTTTCTTGGTATACTGAATTTTGATTAAATATGTAAATTACATAGATTTTGTGTATTTTACTATTTATGTTTTTGTTTCATGTGTTTCAAATAGATTACGCGTCGTTTGTACTTCCGAGATATGTATAATTACAGTCAGTGATCAATTAGAAATGGCCCTTAATGACAAATTTTAACTGATTGATAAACAAACACTTTTATATTAGATTTAAAAATAAAAATCTTTCAAAATGTATAAATATATTTTATTTTAATCAATGTCTTCTAGAAATATATAAGTTGCAATTAAAAGAATATACTTGTTTATACTGTACAATTATGTCACCAGTAAAATGGATGCTTCTGATCAGATGCATATTCTGCGTGATTGCAAAAGTGATGAAAGCTTTCAAAATCCTGGAAATATTCTCTGTATATGTGATACAAGATGTACTTTTATCAGAAGTACTTACTTACGTCATGATAAATGGTATAACCACTGATTGGATGACAGTGATTGTGAATGACTCTCATTCTATTAATGAAATGTGACATTATAACAGTGTAATGTTAGGGATTACTTTTATGTAAAAGTGCTTTGTTGAAAATTTTAAATTTTAAACATTCAGTTTTGTTCTGCCCTTTTTATACTTCTTAATTTAAGATAAACTTATTACATACATTTATCTGTACAACAACCTGTATCATGTCTCAACAGTTGCATACATTCCGCATCGCAACACGATGATGCATGTTTCATACTGATACAAATGTACACAACTGTCTTGCAGTGATACAAGTTTCTTTAACTCGAACATATTTCATATACATGAACAATGATATGATTGTAAAAGTTTTAAACATTTTGTAGAAAGAAAAAAGACCCTGACAATTGGAATATTTCATTATTTATAATACCAATAAAATACTATACATGTAGCAGTCTATGGAACCAGAAAGACAATTAGTAGAAAATAGATATTCCAAAGGCAAATACCATAATCAAGAATTTAAAAACTGGAAAACAAAGCATAACACATCAAACTAACTCCATGGAAAGAGTATGGTCACTTGCAAAGACATGAAGTATTTCCTATTTTGTTAGCAACATCCATCATGCAAATTCAATTTAAACTATTGTAATGTCATTTCTAAAAATAATCAATCATTTACCTGTTTCCAATTCTCCAATAGCATTTGTGTGGTAAACAGCAGCAAACTGTTCAGACAATCCTGAATGGATTTCTTTATTAATCTAGTAACTGGTGAACCTTCTAACTCTATTTTTAAAAAGAAGTCTATTTAAGACAGAATTGCATGCAGAAAAGTCAAATGTGTTTAAATAAAAACACTGATTAAGGTATACAATTGTACTTGTGGATTTTATTATTTTCTTAGTTTGGACAAAGAATGACTAATTTTGTGCTATTGTCTCAAGCCACTATTTTTTTAACGTTTACCTTTCACTTGTCAAAACCCAAGGAAAAAAAATTCATTAAACATTTTTTCTGAACAGGTTTATATATGATATAACATGGTTTTGGCATGTTTATGAATGGTGTAAACAGAACCAAACATTATTATATACTATAACCTGTTTAGAAACTTGAAATATTCCTTATACATGTAATTTAATTTTAACTATAAATCTTGACAATTTTAATGGTTAAAATAGCAATGACCTCATTGCACTAATTGAATTTAATGGTGTAAGAATAGGTCATATGACGAATGCGCTATATAGTATAACATGGGTTTCTCTACTTTAATTTGCCAATCAGAATTCAACTTACAAAGCAAATTAAATTATTGTTAAATACATGAAAAGCAATGTATTATACTTCCAAAACTTGGCTTCTCTGATTGCAGTTACCAATACAGGAAACTAATTAAATAATCAAGATGTGATATCTCATTTTTAAAAAATCGAAGAATGTGTACATGGGACACAGATGCCCCGCTAAATGAAGTCCTTAACAGGAAGTAGTTGTTCGACAGGTCTGAAAGTCGCTTAGGACGTACAACTTGTGATATTGAACCACCCTGCCAAATTTCAAATTGTTCTCATGTACAGTTTCTGAGAAAAGCTTGACGGAAATTCATATGGACGTACATATGGACGGACTGACATGAGTAAAACTTAATGCCCCCAGCATGTCATCGCAGGGGCATAAAAAATAAAGGAAAGTCTGAAACAGCCAGGTTGCAAAGCATGTGCCTTAGTAAATGTTGTTGGGTCAGTAAAAATAACTGTAGGAGAAGTTGGTGACACAGAAAGGCACCTTCTTTCTAAAAAAAATTAGCTGCAAAATGACTGGAAAAATTTGAAAATAATAAAAAAATATAATGGTGTCTTTCTGTGAACTTTTATGGAACTTGGTGGAATAATGTAGGAGGGATTAATATTACACAAAAAGGTAACCTATTTTTTACTGCCGTCTGCTCATGCAACTTTGCCATTTAATAACACTGGCTTGCCATGTATTCAATCCCCCCAAAAAATAAAATAAATCAAACAGAATAAAATGAATCCCCACCAAAAATAAAATAAATTAAAAAGAATAAATTGAATACTTACCATTTGAATGTCCAGATTCTTTCAGTAAAGAAATGAGAATCTCAATAGCTCTTTCAGCTTTATGATGTGACATATATGGGTGGTTTGGTATAGAGACAATGACATTGACCAAGGTCATCATGAACTCTGTCATACATGGTTCAGTAAGCCCTGGTTCAACAACCAGAGGTAATATTCCACTGTCCACAGTCAGCAGCATAAACCTTGTGACTTGAACAACTTCTGACTCACTATAACTAAAACTTTCATCTATAAAATAACATAAAGTACTTTTTCAAAATATACAGAGTGATTAAAAATTGTACAAGTTGTGCTTAAAGTCATTCAAGAGACAACTTATAAAATCCTAACAGACCATAAAGATGAAAGAGTGAATATTCAAGAACTAGGACAGTACAGTGAAACTGTTGTAATTAAACCCACCACCAAGGGGACAGAAAATTGATTTTAAAGAGGTGATCTGAATACAGAGAACAAATTTACGAAAAATGAATAATGGACGAATAATAGTTCTGAGATGTTTTACTAGTTCAAATCTGGGCACCTATTTTTGACCTTTAAAATTATATTGTGTACACTAATTCATTAACTTTGTTTCTTACTAAAAGCACTACTAGAAATTAGCTTTTCATTGTGGAATGAAATTTGTGGATTTAGTCAAACAGAAAATCCAAGAAAAGTAATAATCTAAGAATATTTAGTACATTACGGAAGAATATTTGCATATTTTAATTGTTTTAATACAAATGTAGGAGAATGGCTAACCAGATACCATGTAAATAAATAAATAAAAACAATAAAAAACATATATGGTTTTTTCATATTACTGTTTTTTAAATTGTTTGTCTGTGATTTTTACTATTTCACAGTTCCATAATAATAGTACTGAACTTGGGTCCTTGTTTCATTCATATTAAGTGACTAAGACATTTTTTTTCTTGCATTCTTAATACTGCTAAGTCTTCTTAGTTATAGCCAATTTCTTTATTCTTTGCTGTGCCTGCTATTAACTTGTCATATAAAATGTAAAGAGGTACTTCATGTTTTAGATTTTCTTAGCTCTATAAACCTTGAAGAATGTAGCACAACTACCTGGTAAGATCTGCAGTAATGAATTTATGGATGTTTTCAGAAACTGGTTTAATGACTTTGGTAACCATTCATCGGGTGTGTCTTGCTGACATACATTTTGAATCCAATTTACACAATCAGCCCAGAGAGTTGTTCCCCTTGCCAAACCATCTTCTGTGTCAAACAGTGACACTGCTGTTGAAAATTCTTTTGGAGTTACACATTTCTGAAATAGAGAGCAGAATCTGTATCAAATTTTGTAGAAAAATAATTTCTTTCTAAGAGATGTATGCTAAAACCTTTTATTAATTTCACACTGCTATACTGTTTTTGAATAAGCAATAATACAATAAAACACAAGGAATGGAGGACTTGTGGTTAACCTCTACTAAATAGCCAATCAGTTGATTCCGTAGTCAAAAGTAGTGCTTAGAAAAACCAAAGTAGTTCTACTTTCACTTTGCATAAAAATTGTAATTCTGAATGAACCTGTTTAAAATTAAGTTTATATGATCCACAAATATTTTAAAAGTGAATGAATCCAAATTTAATTTCAAGCAAGTATTAGATTTTGTACGAAACTTAACAGACTGGCACCTGTTTCTATCCATCTAACAACTGAAAATAGCTCTATTTGTGACGTCATTTTGCAAACTTTACAAAACATTCTTATTAGATTTTAATATTGTTGTGCTGGTCAGATATTTTTTAGCAAAGACATGGTATTTTGAGAAAATAAGGGTGTCACTAATAGTGAACTTAAGGTAAATTCAGTATTCTATAAAATGTTATAATGGTCACCAATGTAAAACTATTTAGTAGAGGATAACCTTGTACTACAGTCAAAGGCAGTTTTCTAACAATGGTCATGATAAACAAATTAGGAATCAGAAATCCAGGCACAAAACTTTAAACAACCTGATGTAAAACTTTATCTAATGAGGTTGTTTGTAGAAGTTTTTTTCATTATTTTTTAATTTAACTGTTAGTATCGGTATGCCACCAGAGAGTCCCCATTTCTATCTTGTGTAGTAAAACTAATTTTAAAGGTGAACTACATGTAGCAATTGGAAATATTCAAATAAACACCCAACATCTCTCATGTGGGACACTCTAATCTAAAATCTGATTTTGGAATGTGGTACATCTGCTTTCATAACATTCTATGACATTCGGACAAACAGCAAATGTTTTGCAGCATAAACTGCAAACGACATTGCCTGAAGTGTTACGAACAGACAACAAACGCCTGTCCCCAGCTTACATTTCCATTCAGATTTAAGTCAAAATTTACTACAGAAAATTGCCCTATCAAAATGGAAAAACCTCTGCATTTCAAAGCACTGATTAACTGTGGAAAATAATTGTTAATTTCAATTTGCACATTTTTTTATCTTCAAATACAGCATAAACTGGACTAAACATGTTAACAAGTTTTCATTTCTCATGCAAAAAAAATACTTGTAGTATAGATGTTAAATATCAATTAGTCAATAAACTGATCAATCAATACCATCAATAACTTTTAACTTTTAAAGCCAGTCTTTCATATAAGACTTGTTCCTGCATATAGAATGCCCCCCAAAAACAAAATAAAACTGAAGAAGAGTTATAGTCCTTACAAGAGAAGTTATGATAGAAGTCATCTCCTTCAACTGAACATATTATATGTTCACCAAAAAAAAACCAATTATCATAGCCAGTGCACATTAACAGGTAATAATAATTGTTTGCACATTGTTTTTAATTTATTCAAACAGCTGTGAAAGGGCATTAGAAAGGGGAATATTTGTCACACTTTTTTTCAGAGTGCATGACTATTATTATGCAGAAACATTTTAAAGCAATATATTTCCATATATTTCAAATTAAAAAGCTGGGGTAAGTCAGAAGGTCACCGTGTAAGTTTAGTTGACTTCCTTTTAGTAGTTAGGAGGCGATGAGGATAAGCAGGAAGTGTGACAACAACAAACACAGAAAACCCGCAAGATAACAGATAGTGATCTCCCTTTGTGTCTACTCAGCTATATATGCAAAAATCTTAAACAAAATGATTTGCAAAGATAAACTAAGCATCCATGGTCCCCAAACATGTTACATTATAGACGAAATTCACTTGTTCTTAAAAATGTGTACTTACTGTGTTTGTTAAAGAAATGATGATTCTGACACAGAAACTTTGAATTGCTCCTCGTATAAATACTCCACTTGTAGCTCCAAAGGTTGTCACTATTTTCCTATTAATACAAATATAAAAAAAATTATTAAATTCTTCTGTTTTTTGTTGCCTACCCTGGAAGATTCAAACATCTGTTGACTTGTATGTGACATTTAATTTGTCCTAAATGTATATGCCTATTTATAAAACAAATTTATATCAATCTTTGAGAAGGGTTATTTGACTGCTTGTACAACTTAAATAAAAAATTGGGGAAATGTATTGTTTGCTTATCAGTATTTTAACGGAATCTAATTATACGTTTTAACAAAGATGTCTGCATCTAGTTTAAAATCAAGAAACTTTAATGATGATTTGTAACAGTGTTACCCCTCAAAATTTAGTTGATAGAAAAACTTCTTTTAAGTTACAACTCATCCTCACAAGTCAGAGTTTCTGTGTCCACAAAACCCTGACAAACTTAGGTAGAAAATTCCTGGGCTAGAAGTCACTATTTTGATTGGCTACGTCATACCTTAATGTAGCCAATCAAAAGCTCACTTTCATTCATGACTTCATTAGGGGATATCTGGATGTTTATTGTAAATAAACCAAACATATGTGTTGCGTAGACCATGTGTAAATCAGTGTATTTTGTACAGTAGTGTTAATAGTTTGTTATTACCGCGTTATTATTTAGTCGTGTTATGTTTTCTTCACACTCAAGAATGAGTAAGAATGAATACTGCCAAACACTTGCTTCTTTCAAGTAATTTCATTAGTTGATATTTTGAAGGTTTGACCTCATACGCAAATCTTCTATCCCAGGAATTTCCTAGCTAAGTTTGTCAGGGTTTCGTGGCCACATGTGGACACAGACACCCTGACTTGTGATAATGGTTACAACTCAACTTAAAATGTTTGTAGCTTACTGATATGAATTTATTTTAATTTATCTTGCAGTTACATTAACATGTATACAAATAAAATTTTCTTTATCAATCTAGTACATGACTACCTTTAAATACATTGTAACAATGAGTGATTTGTTTGTTTGTTAAAATGATGTTTAATGCCACTTTCAGCAATTTTACAGCTATATCATGGTGTCCAGTTTTGTATCCAGAGAGAACCCCAGACCTTCGGTTGGAAAACTGGCAATCCTTAACAATGAGTAAATGGCAATGGAAAAATTATAAGTCATTTTTGGTGACCCCTTTGCAGGATGCATCCAAAGCATTAAGTTTTTATCTTCTTGTAATTAGTAGAACTGACATGTGTTAGCATTGTTAACATTCATGGGAAAAAATATTGATTTTAAGTGCCTCCCTTTTCGTTTTTGTTCCTATCTGTGACTTATATAAAAAAATTTATATTTTTTAATTAAAAGAACCTTACCCCACATATTTCCATTACATTAAGGTGGTATTTGGTATTTAAATTGGTATATTGAAGTTTCATGAAAATCCATAAATAAATGAAAGCGCTATCCAGGCAACAACATTGAATATACAAGTACATGAAAGTTGACTAAGTCCCCATGCCAAAAATATGGTCCCTCTTGACGAATTTCCATGAAAATCCATCAAATTTATCAAACGATGGGTTACTTCCCTTGAAGTCCTGGTTCGACAATTTACAGAAAAGAGCAATGTTTACCAAACATAACATTCATCTCTAAACCATATATATTTATACATTACACACAGGTTACACGGTATCATTGTAATATTACATGTACGTACTAAAGCATGTTACAAACATGATGGGGGCCTAGGTGATGTTAAGGTATTTCATCTTCTATTGATCACATGGTCTGTCAACACTAAGGTTGAGGGTTCCAGTCTTACTGCAAGCAAGGTGTACTTGAGTCCAATTGTAATTGACAAGGATTGCCAGTTTTACTACCGAAGGTTGGGGGTTTTCTCTAGGTACTTTGGCTTCCTCCCCCAATAAAAACTGGATTTATCGCTGATAAATTGCTGAAAGTGGCATTAAAACATCATTCAATCAAAAACAAACAAACAACATGACTGGAATTATTTTCCTTATATTACTACCTACCTTATGTAAAGTAAAGCTTGTACTCCAAGAATTTCTGATTTGGGCACACATGATAAAGCTTGGCATATGAACATCAATGGAACAGGTCCCCAGTTACTGTTACTTAATGTCTCCAAAACTCTGGTAAAGAACTGACCTGCAGTAGAAACTTTAAAGTGAAGACACAAGTCACTTGGATATAGAATAAACTCACACACAAAAATAAGTGTGGACACAGAAAAACGTCTCGCCTGAATTCCGCATCAGTAACGAAAATAAAAATTTCATCATAAGCATTACCTAAATAGCATTAGTTATCAGCAGCGGCCTGTATACTAAATATTGTCACTATACTATGCATAGTTAAAGAGGAACTGTCCTAATACAAAACTTTTAATGTAGTCGCTGGACCGTGAAATTTAGGTCAAGGTCAGGTGACACCTACTGGACAGTCATGTACTAGTCATCAACAACCTATATACCAAATATTGTCATCCTACCATGCGTGGTTACAGAGGAACTGTCGTAACCCAAAAACTTTAACGTAGTCCCTGGACCGTGAAATTGAGGTCAAGGTCAGGTGACAGGTGACTGATTGGCAAGTACTTATCATAAGCTACCTCTGGACCAAATTTGATGGACCTAGGGCTTGGGCTTACAAATATATGAAACAAGATGTCCAAGTGTTTATGCCGCCGCCACCACTGGATTCCCATACATATGTCTCGCCCCCAGCGACTTTCGTCGCAGGCGAGACAATAAAAAATGAATAGGAGTTCAAAAGTCCTTACAATATTAAAGAAGTGTTGCAATTAAACAGATCAACCCCTCTGTTCATTTCAAGAAATTGTTTGGAAGAAAATGATGCACATCAACACTTGACATCAGCAATGACAACCCTTGTCTATTTCAGTTGATTAAATAAACTTTTTTGAGAAAAATAAACAGCTGGTTTCCATGAACAGTTCACATTTAGAAATTTATCATGCAGAACATGTTTTGGCTGGGTTTGATTCTTTTCAGAGGAGATGAGGATAAACATGAAGTTTCAAGATAATGAAGTAGATGACAGTTGACACAAAAATTATAAGCAATAATAACTCAATTATGAAATAGCTAATCAATATTTTGTGACAGCCAATCATTCCAATAGTGAACATTTTATGCAAAGCACTTAAATTTTTTTCAATATTCTTATATAAAATCTGAATATTAAACAGATCCAAAAATCAAATCAATAATTTAAAAACATCTTGGCCCTGCCAAACAACTTGAAAACAATTAACCAAAATCTAACTGAACACTTAATTTATATAATCACAATAGTTTGTCTCGGAAAAAATAATTGACCAAGATATTTAAAGTATATTTATTATTGTCCCCAAAATAATTTATTTATTTTTTTTTTTTGAATAATCTATTATTGAAACAAATTTGTGAAAAATTTTATCACGATACCCCGAAAGTTTTTAATATAGGGGAGGTTATTTCACTTGTTTTGAGTGGTCAATACCTCATATAGTGATAACTTTTCTTGTGATTCTTAAATTTGAACCTTCTGAAGTTCTATTGTACTTACATCTCTGTTCATTAGTCTCCAAGGCTTTCCAGCAGCTCTGAAACAGATGTATTAATCCTTCACCACATGCAGGTATTGTTCCTTTATTTGTTTGTTTAGGTCTGTAAAAAGCCAAGAATTAGTATGCTACTTTTTTTGAAACAAATAAACAGGAATTTTTCAGTAAAACACATTAATAACTGCTACAATGGAAAGATGGTAGCCTAAATGTGACTGGTCCTTATAAGTTGTACAGTTACAGAGGAATACATATCTATTCCTGAATGCAAACAAAAATTTAGTACAAGGGATCCCCACACTCTAAAAAAGGAGGGAGAAGTGACTTCTCCCTGGAAACCAAACATGGAGAAGTGAGACTCTGATCAGAAGACTTTAGGGAGACACTAGGAAGAAGTCAGGGATACCATAAAAGTACTTAATTTCACAGTAATGACATACTTATTTCTGAAATTGTTTATAATTGTAGTTTTCAAAAATTATTTCTCTTGTGTTTTATGTCCTGAATATAGCTGAAATATTGCTTGCTGGACGTTAAAAACGTCAATCAATCTTGTGTTTTTAAACCATAACACATTTGGTTTCAGTTTTTTCTTTCTTTTTCAGTATTATTTAAGGTAAGCATTGAAAAAAAGCACCAGATATTTTAGGGAGACAGAACAGGGCGACTTGAATTTCACTTTTGAGGCACTTTAGGGCAACTTCAGATCCCAGAAAGGCAACAAAGTTGCCCACTTTGCCCCAATGTGATGAGCCTTGTATTTTCCTTAAGAGAATTTTTCTATGCACTCCATAAATCTTCATAGCCCAGTCCCCTTGTGTCTATAAATAATTTCTTATAAAATCGCAATTAAATCTTTACAATGATATACTGGTACAGTGTAGATCTATAGTACATGTACATAGTAGTGGTGACATATATGAATTTAATTTTATTACATATTGAATATTCACATGTACTGTATATCTACTCTTACTTGAAACTGACAAACCTGAAATACAGCCTTGTATCTTGAATGGAGTGTAAAAAGTCACTAGTCAAATACTGAAAAATATAAATTACAGGGAATCACATATTTTTGTTTCTTCTTGCATGTTTTGTTTTTAGTAGCATATATAAGCTTTAATAAACTTCAAAGTTAATTTCCCGGTAAATGACAACTTCTATGTTTTCTATCTATCTGACCACTCAGTTGTCCAACAGTTTGTATTATTTTAATCTTAAGAAAAAAAATTGTAATGATTTCAGTGATTTTAAATAGCGATAAATGCCTCCTTACATCCACTCATCTGAAGTGTAGGAGATCATGGGATTCAACACTATCAGGTTTAACCAACGATATTAAAACTGGAAATTGCAACAAGATAAAAGTAAGTATGGGGTCTGCCCTGGTCAGAAAAATCTGTGCGATTGGGGTGACATGAATAGCTGAGTAAAATTATTTCAGTGTGCTAATTATCCTTTGAGCATTGTTTATTGCAAAAAAATCCTTACTTTATCTTCACCTTGCTGGATTATTGGACAGTTTTTTAAATCTAAATATAGAACTTGTTCTGTCATCCACTTCACTAATGTAATACTTTCATGGGAAATCCCACGTCTAAATATAGTAGATAACCATGATGTATGTAACATTGTTGACTTATCTGCAAATATAATGTGATTTTCATGATCAAGTACTAGTATTCTCATCATCTCATCTTAGGGCTGTCGAGCTTCAATGCGACAGTGACGAGAATGTGCATCTCAAATTCAAAAAACATAAATAATCTATAAATAATGCAACAATAAAGAAATCCAAAGAAATGTTTTTCATAGAATATACAAAATTAGATTTACAAACATTTTATTTCCCATAATAACTTAAATGTTAATATCTAAAGCCTCTTTTGAAATCAAGATCTATTAGTATATCCCATATTGGCTGCTATGAGATGTCAAGTCTGTAATTTATTTTTTACTTTTTCAAGTATATTTGTGTGTATTTCTCATGAAATGTGTAACAAATTTATTGATCCAGTCAAACTGGTCAGAAAAACAATTAAAATATAGCATAGTTATTCGATTTCAGAATTACAATTAATCAGAAATAATCGTGACAATCACCAGGACAACACCAGACACAAATAGGTTTCTTAAGACTTGCATTCCGCAAAGAATTTCATTAGGAATTTAATTACACAATTTTGCATAACTTTATTCAAATATCAAAATATATATATTACCTGAGAGTTTTGTAGAAGCTGCCTTCAACAGTGTCTGTAACCTTGGTAACAAAGGCTTTATTACATGAATCTGAAATAAACAACTTTAAGACATTTGTATACATCATGTATGTCAGATCATGTGCTGAAACAGATATGTGCAATTTATTATTTTAAAAATTATTAGCATTTTCTGTTTGCTTCAGTAACACACATTTTCTTTAAATTAAATAAATATTAATAAATCAACCAAAAAATTAGCTATATAGAGATCCGGAGACCCCTTTAAAAGCTGAATGCAATACTTTATTCATTGTATGACAATTGTTTGAAAAGAATAATATGTAGCTAAAAATGAAATAGGAAAGGAGTGATCGTGTTCTGCATTGTCCATTTTTTCTGTATCAAGAGTTTTTCAGATACCAGAACATGTAATTTTACCTGTTTTTCTTCAAATGTCTCAAGTAACATAATAAGATCTTCCCACATTTTGACATAATCCTTTTGTTTATCTTTTGACCAGCGGAACAATGGTACAGCATCATCATTCAAATTCACATCTATAGCCAACTTTTCACATAAATCCACATTCCGTTTAATAAGGTACAAAGATTGTTTTCTAGTTAATGAGTTACTTGAGTTTAATCCATCTTGCACAATTTTCCAGAATATGTTCTTACTTCTTACATTTACTGCACTAATGTCATCCATGGGGAAGAAAAAATTTGACAGACCACATAAATAAATATTGAGAGTTTCAGCATTTCTAGTCTCTGTCCACATTTTTTCAAAAAGTTCCCAACATATATTTAAATATCCCAATTCCTTCTCATGTCGCAATATATTTGATATGCATCTCAGTGACAAACTAAGTATTGCAGGATTTTGGAAATGGTTTAAAATACTCAATAGATTGGTAAAAATTGTATCCTTTACATTTAAAAAGCTTTTTATTTCAAATACTCTAAGTGGCACGCCATCTTTCTTTTGCACAAGATTCAGAACAACATCCAAACATACTTGTAAATCTAACACACCCTCATGTGATTGGCTATCCATTGTACAAGACCTTTCCTCAACATGAGTTTTTAATGACCGACAACACAACTCAAATAGAGGCTCTAAGGAAGATTCATCTTCTGTATTGAGACAGGATAGTATGATTTTGTTTACTTGACCTAATACAGCTACATTTTGTTCTCTTCCATCAAATGATAAGTGGATAATTTGAAGCAGTGACATACATATTTTTTGTAATATAAGCATGCATGTTTCTCCAGACAAAAAATGTGGACAAGAATTGACCAAATGAATCAGATTTCCTAGATTATCATGTATGTTGCTGTCAATTTCAGATGACCTGTCTATTGCATCTCTTATAAACTGTCCTTGAACTAATATGGCCTTGTCCAAGTCCAATAAATCCAGTTCCTGTAGATGTTTTAAGAGTTTTCTATTCTCCATCTTCAGTTTTCTATATACAACATAAATTGAACTATTTAAAACAGAACAAAGTCTATCAACTACTGTTGATAATATAAAAAAATGAAGACAGTTTGATAAGCGGTATTAAGATAAATACTGGTATTTAAAAGGAACTGGTCCTAATTATCTCTTAGCCCTGCAGCTAGCTTTTTGTGTGAATACACTTAGATGTACTGAGCATGTGTGGGGTATAGCCAGGGCAAAATTTAAGAGCGAGAAGTTTACTTTCCATCTGCAACCTGCCATGCTTTTTGTACTCATAACCAATTTGATAAACATAAATCCATAACTGACTTTCTTAGTATCTATGGGACAGCCTTAAAAATGTTATGCCTATAAAATAAGACTTACTGACTGACAAAAATGTTCTCTAATAGTACAACTGTCACATGAATTCAATGAAGAGTGCACATACAGGCATGGATCCAGTAATTACTGTTAGTGATTGCAAGGGGTCTTGGGTGCCATAAAGCCCTGGTGCGGGGACAGGGAGGCTTCCTGATTAGTGATCAACCCATCTTCGGTAGCCAAGGGTTACGATCCGATACTCTTATCTTTACCGGATCATAACCCTTGGCAAACAAAGATGTGATCAACCCTACTAGTTTGTATATTTTAACCAATTTTGGTGCTTTAAATTTGTAGTCAAATTTTTTTTTAGGGGGGGGGGGCCCACTACTGGATCCACCACTACACATTTGTGTTCATACATATACAACTCTGCGTGGTTAAATAAAAACTAAAGTAATGCAGGACATCACTTACATGTTCGCCACATGCAAGACAAGTCACAAATTCTTAAGAAATTCAAATCTCAAATTTTCATGGATATATTTGTAATGTACAGGTATTGATTTAATATGCAGATAGATTGTGCTATGCATTTCTAACACATCATTATTATTTTATTATCAGATTTTTTTACTTGAAACAAATTCACATCAAACCAACTCCCCCCGGAAAACCTCCGGTCACCACTCCAGCAGTACAGGGCTTCAATACAATGTAATAATGGACACAAATATCATTCTTATATATCATTGTACATCTGTACACTATTTTTCATGCAAATGGTTGACCTTTAGGCCTTGATCATAGGAAGAATTGTTATCATATCAACATACACTTGTAATCAACCACACTTGCTAAGATAAACACTTTAAATAATTGATATATTGTTCATATTTGCTATATTAGTTACATTTTGCACTTTTTGTTCTAAATTATTGATCAATATCTTATTGTATTATATATATTATGGGCCCTTCATTGGTAAATAAATAATCTATAATCTCATTTTATACTGTACCACGATTGATTTAAATGAAATAATCATGGAAGTCCGGTTGTTTTTATATTTGATTTCAATTCTAAGTTAGAAATTATCTCATCTTAAGTGGAGGTAAATTTTATTTGATTCCCTATACTAGTATGGTAAATAGTTGGTGTCTAGTTGTTTCTGTCACCATCACCATTTTGTACCCAAATTTACGATTTCGTGCCAAGATTTTGTCACTTCATACCATATGCTATTTCTACATTGACCACATAAATGTGTACAATTTAAGTGTGTTACTTGATTATTTTGATATTTCAAATACTAGTATTGATAAGCGTGTTAATTTATGATTTTTATTTGAAAATGTAACAAAGTATTCAAGAATTTAACACGATACAGAACTACATGTAGCTTGCTATAGATCTTTGATGTTAATTGGAATGTGAATGATAACAGGAAAACGTGGTTTGATAGTTAAAACAACTATAGGTCCAAGCCAAGAATCGAGCAATCAAGAATCCATCAGAATGATTGTCTTGACAATTACTTTATTAAATAATTTGAAATAAGTACATGTACCAACTCCGAATCACTAAATATAACTAGAATAATAAATTATAACAAACATGGAATATGATGGTGTGTGTAAGTTTGTCCTGAATGTATTCATGTGACCTACCAGAACCAACAATGACGTAGAAGGTTAATATTGGTACCACTGCCTCAACACCGACCATAAAACTAGCTGGGGTAACAAAATGTTGTATACACTGGCACCACTACTCTTTTCGGAAGTGTCACCTATACTAGTACCACTGAATTCACAGTTTATTTCCGAAGGTAAACTGAAGAAGATTCAAAGAAAACAAAGACAATAAATACAGAAATTACTTTTCGACATAATTTTACATATACAATGTATTGTTGTTGTGCATCGTTATAATAGTAGCTATGATAACATATAAAATTAAAAAAAAAAAAAAAAAACGTGCATGTCTATCATTCTATAAAGATGAAATTGGACCCAAACCTACAAATAGAAAACAATGTAAGATACACACATACAGAATCCAAAATAATCTCGAAATAACCTAATGAACCATTACACAGCAAAAATTCTATATGGTATGAAATGGCTGTGTTAAACTCTGTTACTGGATGGTATATGAATTCACACTTAAAAATTCTTTAAGGTTCTAATTTTTTATTGTATAGATTGTCAGTTGCAAGTACATAACATTCACCATTGGCTATTTTCTAATGGTACAAAAATTGACATGGTACGAAATGTTGTTTTGTATAGTCCGAAATGGCAGGTAGAATACGACTATAAACTGTTTAGTTATAAATAAAAGTCATTTCGTACCATAACAATTTCATACCATTGCCATTTCGTACCGTCACTATGCCATTTCATACCATATTATTTTTTACCATCTGTAAACAATTTTGCACCATGCATTAAATTTAAATACTCAAATGTATAAATGAATACATTTTACAACTACACTGAGTAAAAATTCTTTGAAATTCTTGAAATTAATTATAAAAAAAGGTTATTTGTGTATAATATAAATTTTTTTCTTTAAATTTTTGGATAAGAAATTATTTTTTAGTACATTTAAGAAATTTCATTTAAAGTAACCATATTTATGAAATATTGTTGTGTAAACAAAAAGGGCTTTATTTTTCATTAATCAGACATGAAAGGCATATGACTCTAACTGTTTTCTTCAGAAGCCATCCATTCACTCACACTCTGCCTTGGTAACAGTTTCATCTTGGTCCGTATAATGAGACCAACTGTCACAAACAAGGACGTAGATGGGTGGCACCAGCGTTTGAACAGAAACAAAAAAGCAGGTTAATTAGGCAACAAAGGTTTATTTGACAACTAGACCAAGTATGTTAATGACGAATACACTTCCCTAGACATGGTACGAAATTGTCAAAATACATTTCCCCATATGGTACAAAATGACTATTCTTATTCGTTCAAAAGCTCTGTAGAGCTTATGTTATTTGTTTGTAATGCCATGCCGAATTCAAATAAAGTTTTCTTATCTTATCTTATATTTCTTATCTTACAAAATGGTACGAAATGGTTTTATTTATGGTACGAAATGTCTGGTTACCTTAGTTATAATTTCGGGTATTAAAATATTTAAAAAGCCGATTCATAAAAACGACAATATGTCTTTGATAGAAAATTTGTATAATAAAATATTAATGTATCTAGGTAAACTGAAAATGGTAAACAATCTATATACTTTTATTTACACCAATTAGAAAAGTTTGTTTTCATTTTTACACGTTCCACGTGCTTGCTTTCGGGACCCCTTTTGTCTCGTTATGTCTTAGTCCCTTCATCTAATGTTCTTATCTAATACCATACTCAAATTATATAGTTATTAAATTATACAGTAGGTTTAAATTAGTTACAATTTATTTTATTATAATTAATTATTTATAGGTACCGACCAAATTCTTTTCAACTGTATAATAATTTTTAAGACATATATCAATACTGCAATACAGGTTTTAAGATGCCCTTGACAAATCTAAACTTCCGAAAGAAATTAATTTATTTACTTCCGCCTTCTGCAAAATGGTAAGATTCGGGTATACGAACAAACAGGAGTATCAAGTACAGTTTTGTATATAATTGTTCTAACTTGAAGATGAAAACTACTTACAATTCTTTGTTTGCATAATTTTCAGCCAAAACTTGTAGTTTAACATTTTTAAGAGTACTGAAAATACAGTTGGGTCAAAAGCCTGAAAAGGGGCGGGACACACCATATAAAAAGGCATATTCAGACACTACCAAATATGCCAATGTCATATGAGGTAAACCTTTGCAAAATGATTAAAATAGCCGACCATTATGAAATTTTATAGAATACTGATTTTACCTAAAGTTCACTATTAGTGACACCTTATTTTCTCAAAATACCATGCCTTTGCTAAAAAATATCTGACTGGCGCATCAAGTTTAAAGTCTAATAATACCGTTTTGTAAAGTTTACAAAATGACATCATAAATAATGCTAGTTTCAGTTGTCAGATGGATAGAAACAGGGGCCAGTCTGTAAAGTTTCATACAAAATCTAATACTTGCTTGAAATTAATAAATTTGGATTCATTTCACTTCTAAAATATTTGAGCATCATATAAACTTAAAGTAAACGTAACCATGTCTGTCCAAACGGGATCGGCTGAATTTTCATTTTGATAGATCAAATTTCCATAGGAAGTCATCCATTTTTGTTTCTAAAGGGGTCTAATGTTGTTTACAAACATTTGTCAGCTTTCGTAATGTACAATGGTATTCGTACAAACTGCAAGACTTTTCCCGCATCAACTGCCAACGACATTTCCTGAAGGATTTCGAATAGACAACAATGGAATTTTCCTAACATACACTTCTTTCAAAACAAGGTCAAAATTTAATATGGAAAATCGCGTAACCAAAATGAAAATTCAGTCGCATTTAAAAACGCAGTTTAACTGTGGAAAATAATGTTTGATTTCAAAAACTGTAATCTGAGATCTACAAAAGGACCATAAACTCAACCAAGGGCGGTAAGCAGTTTCCATTTTGTCAGGCAAAAACCTGTCGGACAGACACGGTAATGTTAACTATAATTTTAAACAGGTTCATTCAGAAATACACTTTTTATGCAAAGTGACAGTAGAACTACTCGGTTCTTTTAAGCACTACTTTTGACTACAGCAGCAACTGCTTGGCTATTTAGTAGAGGTTAACCATAAGAACCTAAAAGATAAAATGTGTTTATTTCCAGTATTAAAGCTATAACCGGGAGAAACACAGTAATTATTAATATATAATAAATGTTGTATCAATCATCACAAATTGACCCATTTCCTAACAAAAAAATTTCTGTCAAAGTTTTCTAAGCAACTATAGGATGCAGAAGCCTGATATTTTGCATATTGCTTTATCCTATTAGTACATGTGTACCATATGGTCATTGGTGCATAGCAATTTTATTCTCCTTGGTCATCTACTTCCTGTTTACTGATTACTTAGATTTTACACAGAGTTGACATGCATGCAAAATTTCCGTCGCAGTTTTCTAAGCAACTATAGTATGCAGAAGGCATGATATTTTGCATATTAATTGCTTTATCCTATAGTACTATCTGGTGTAGAGCGATTTTATTGCTCCTTGGTGATCTTCTTAAAGCGGTGGTATCACTGTGAGCATTAGCTCACAGATTTACTGCATATTTTTGCTAATTTCTTATTTTGTTTAAAGTTTGGAGGATTTGTTGTTCTTTACTTTTTATTTGTAATTGTTTTATATTAACTTATATCTTGTCTTGTATACTGTATCAGGAATATTAATGTTGTATTTTTTTAGGCACAAAATGTCCAAGTCTGTGATATAGATCCAGAAGTAACAACGAAATTGAAAACATTCCGATTTAGGAAAGAGAAAAATGTTGCAGCACTGTTGTGTAAATATGTTTTTCTTTACTTTGATATTTTAATTTAGGACTTTGACTTGTTCATATAAAAACATGATGACTCAACTCAAGAGTCCTTAGCTAATTTTGCATATTGCATTTGTATGTAAACATTAAGATTATTAATTAATGACAATTTCATCTATTGAGTATGCATGTACACAGTATTTTATTCTTATGTTTGTCTGCTGAGGCTCTTTTAGTTTATTTAACGGGAGTGTATAAATGTGGCCTAGAAAGGAAGATATCAGGATTTTAAATTTTATAGAGTCAATATACTTCAAAAGTAAAAACATCGTGCAATACCTTTAAAAATAGAAGTAAAGTGTCTTTTTAATATGTACTACAGTATATTATCCTTTGGATCATGTGACTGTCTTGTCCAATAAGTAAAAGTAAAGTAAAACAATATACATGTTTAATAATATAATAATGTTATCCTCTATATACTAGTATACATGTATATTCTTACATAGCATGTATAGTATATTTCAGCTGTCATGAAACATTTGTATAATCTTTTTGTCCTGCCTGCAATGAATGTTGTTGAAGGCAGATATTTATATTGGTTTCCAGCATTTGCTGCAGCATTAACATTTGACATTTGCTTAAATCTTTGTAAGTCTTAGCTATAGGCATAACAATTTTGGTCCAGTAAGAGCTAATGATCTTGATCTTAACTTCATTGTCTACATGTACATGTACATGTAGTTATTGTCTACGTTAAAGTTGTTGGATTATATAAGATAAATAGCCAAAAAAACTATCTGAACAACAAGAGCAAAAGGTCAGGGGACATTTACAAATCGGGATATCGACAAACATATAAAGCACAACACAAAAACAGAAAGAGAGTAACCCAAACCCAATAAAAACCATAGGTGCACTCAGGTTCTCTGGACACGTAAGCAGTGTCTGCCTGTAATTAGACACCCATCCATTACTCATCATCATGTCTAGAAAAAATGTCAAATCCAGGAATAGGAAACACTACCTATGTCTCAGTGAAAATGTCCAATTGTATTTGATATACATGTATTGATTTCCCATATCAATCAATTGAGTTTTAAAAAAGACCATAGAATTTCTGGAGAGATAATGTCAACCTAGGTACAACAAACCCTAGTTTAGTAGTCAACAGCTGTGAGCGGTCTAGAAAATCAGAATACGGATCGCAGAATCTAGAATATCGTTTAAGTTGTGAAATGTATACAAGGTACGCTGAAGCTGCTGGAATGCTGCTGTCGATGAACGTGAAGTTGACAATTGGAAAGTTGAAGTCATCGTCAAGTTTGTCGTAGGGTCTAGTTTGGGTTTTCCCCGAGTCTTTTTGTAGAAGTAGGTCTAAGTAAGAAGCTAATCTTAGTGTATTGGCGATGTCTTTAATTTCATGCTCAGTAGGGTAAATTGAATGCAAATAGTCATCAATATAGCAGAATGGGAAATTAAAGGTCTGGGCCAATGTTTATATAAAGTTGCCAAATGAATGGTACTTGACAATCTGGTATGTGATCTTGACCTCAGTTTCACAGTCCAGAAATGAACTACCTTAAAAATTTGGATTAAGTCAGTTTATCTGTAACCATGGAAAATAGGGTGGCATTTCTTGGTTTATACATGTAGGTTACTGATGAATAGTATATGAACATCAGGTAGGTGTCATCTGACCTTGACCTATTTCATGGTCCACTCCAGTGACTACATTAAAGTTATTAGATTAGTCCATTTCCCAAGTAACCATGCATGGTAGGGGAACAATATTTGGTAAATACTCAGTAGGTTGCTGATGAATAACAGTACAGTCTTGTGGGGTAACCTGAAAGTTTACATTAGTTTCTTGGTCTAGTAGCTACATTACAGTTTTGTCAAGATGACAATAGTTGGTTTTTAGGCTGCTGGTACATGTAGGTGTTACTTGACCTTGACCTTTTAATTTTATATAAGTGACAGCATAGGAATTTATTTTACTTTTATGTTACTCATAATGTAATTGCTTCACTCTTAATGTAGTATGCAGGCAATTTTTCTGTGTCTACACTAGTTTTATTGTACGTAGTACTTCTTGTTTTAACTGGAATTTAATTTGGTTTGTAATTATAACAGCAATTTTTTTAATTTTCCTAAAAAAATTTATAAAGTGATCTGCCTTTTGTTGATACACATAATTATCTAAATTTTTCTGCATATTTCATAAACTACTTATTTTCAGTTAAAATAGACAAAGATAGAAAAGTGGTTTTGGAAGAAGAATATGAGGTATTATCAATTAGACAGGTTGCATAGTGTAATAAGTGTAAAACAAACTGTAATTAATGTTCTGCTTAACTGAATTTTTGTTTACATACATGAAGATGGATGTGTGTTGTTTGTAAAACAATATTGTAGGTGTGTTCCCATTAAATTTGAGCTTTTTTCATTTTCTTTAATTTTTACACAAGGGAAGTAAATATTCTTATCTAAATATAAATTGAATGTTACAAGGAAGATTGTTAACATATCTTATTTTTACAGTACATGTTTTTCTTATCAATGAATATTAATGGTAATCTCTGTTTATTTGTTTCTGTGATATAATTTGTAAACTGCTTGACTTAATTTAAACACTTTTTGGACGTGTTTTATTTAGTTTAGTCTAAAATATTTCTGCTTGATTTCTTCAATTTAAGTTAACTGGAATCTCCTTATGGTATGTCAGTTTTTGACCTTTGTGCAACAAGGGTTATAGTATGGTGAAGTCAGGCGGATGGGTGGGCGGTTGTGGAAAATTGTGTTTCTATTTTGTGTAATCAACTCTTCCTAAAATTTTCAACACAGATCTCTGAAACTTCACACAAGATTCCTTCCACAATTTTTGACACAGACCCAAAACTTAATTCCAACAATTGTAAATTATTCACCATTTATTAAGGCACTTGCTTTGCAACATGGCCATTTAAGACTTTTGCAATTTTTTTATGTAATTCTTAAAGAGAATAACCAAAATTTTTCTTTCGTTTTCTTTTTTATATGATTCAAAATTCACTATTTTAATAAAACCATGTACCCGAAATTCATTTATACATGTACACTTTCTACAAATATGTACCTGTAATTAATGTACCGGTAATTAAAGAAACAAAAAAAAGATGGAGAGACAACAGCTTTGCACAAAAACATATCTAAATGTTATTTATAAATTTGTTTAATTTAAGGGAATTGATATAATTTAATTGTATAGAATCTAAATGTTTGCATGTGTAAATGACTTCATATTTTCATGAAAAGTATAAATACTTCATATTTGCTTGCAGGATTGTACTATAGATGAATTACAAGCCGAATTACCAGAAAGTCAACCTCGCTACCTAGTCATTAGTTATGTCAGAACCCATAGTGATGGCAGAATATCATACCCATTGTGTTTTATATTCAGTAGTCCTGCTGGTAAGTCTGTCTCTCTACATAGTCATTTAATAGTTATGTCAGAACCCACAGTGATGGCAGAATATCATATTCATTGTGTTTTATATTCAGTAGTCCTGCTGGTAAGTCAGTCTCGTTGCCTAGTCATTAGTTATGTCAGAACCCACAGTGATAGCAGAATATCATACCCATTATGTTTTACATGTAATAGTGCACCTGGTCGGTATCAATTGTACAAATATTTTTCATGCAAATATAAACAAATTATCAATCTTAAATCCAACACTTTACTTAATAAAAAATAAGGAAGTCCTCAACTGTCTCTCATTACACATTAGTCATATAAATGTTTTGCGGAAAATTTTAAGGGGTTTCATGAGCTATTCTCATCACTTGGCATCTGTCATCGTCGTCGTCGTCATCCATAATCTTCTTCTCCAAACCCACTTGGCTAATTGGAACCAAACTTGGCAGGAATGTTTATTGGGTGGTTCTTAACCAAGTTTGAGTTTTTGGTGCTGATTAAATATGAAACATGGCTGCCAGGGCCATAAATGTGTTCTGATTGGCTGAATTTCTAAAATCTTCTTCTCATAAACTGCATTGCAGATTGATTTGAAATATTGCATAAATGTATCTTAGATGGTCCTCTACAAAGTTTGAGTTTTTTGTGCCGATTCAAGATGGCCAACATCGCAGGACTCAGTTTAACATAGGACCATATGGGAAAAACATACAAACAACTTCTTCTCGGAAACTTTTCCACACAATTAAACCCAATAATGCAGAAGTTAATCTTAGATAGTAATCATGGTTGCCAGAGCTGCAAATGTGTTCTGATGGGCTGAAATTTCAAAATTTGTTTCCTCTCAAACCGCATGGCAGAAGGATATGTATTGTATGATATTGTATGGTCCTCTACTAATTTTGAGTTTTTTCGTTTCAATCCAAAATATAAGATTTCTGCCACAATGGAATATCATTTAACATACTTGCCTATGAAAAAGCATTAAAACTGTTTCTTATCAGAAACTGTCCTACAAATTGCTGCTCATTGGAAATTCAACATGGCAACATTCATAGAAATGGCATCTTCACATAAACTCTTTAGCATTTAATATCAAAATTGCAAGAAAAGTCATGTTTCTTAAAGTTTTTTTGTAAGTCAGGTGAGCAATACAGGCTCTTAAGAGCTTCTGGTTCTCTTCCCTGTTCGAAACAGATTAGATAATTTGAAATGATATGTATTAGGATTTAGGAAATAAATAAATATGGATGAAATAGTGTTTTTTATTGGACTAAAACATTTTTTCCAATAAAAATGTTCATGGGGACACGGCCACCTTGACCGGAACTCCTCATGAGCATATTAAAACACCCTTCATTTAAATCCTTGTTAAAATGTTCATTGTTTTGGTTATTAAATTGTTCCAGTTTCCTTTAATTGTCTGATATTTATTTATAAGTAATGACTCTAAAAAATAAGTCATTCCTTAAATAATTTTTTGAAGCTATGATTTGTTGGATAATTTAGTGTGTGCATTTGTTGATCTCATTGTTTAAGAAATTTAGAAACAATGATAAACTCTGATTGCATAAAAAAATCATGCATATTCTCATCTGTTTTTACTGTTCAAAAGAAGATGACCTATTTCATTATTTCTTATATATTGTAGGATGTAAACCAGAACATCAAATGATGTATTCAGGGACCTTAAAATCCCTTATTGAACAAACGGGTCTTACAAAGGTATGTTGACACATAGAAAGCTGTGTCCTTAATACTGTTACTTTCATAAATACTTTGATAACTATATTTGAGACTCTTAACCATTATATTAGCTTTTAATATATGTAGGCACAGCCTTAAACGAGGACAAAACTTGATTCTTATTTGTACATTATATGCTATTCCCCTAAAAGTCAGCAATGGCATACATGAATTTGCATGTCATCTTGACATGATCAGGATGTCATGAAAAGGACAGAGTTGCAAAGACAATAAATTCAGTATTGGAATTTTATAATAATATTTAATTATAAGAATATGTGATCATAATTTTAAAGTTAATATCATCGACTTCAAATCATTTGGTATTTTCTCAGGCACTTATACATAAATCTCTTTTTGTTCTAAACCAATGCAGGATTTCATTGTTGAGTATATTGGTTCGTTTGTTTACATGGGTTAAATGCCATTGTCTTTAATTTTTCCTCTATATCCAGTTTTCATTTGGGAAGTAGCTGGAGCTCCTTATGAAAATCTGTGTTAATTAAGGTTGAAGTCAACCACACACTGCCTACATTAAGGCTTTAACTTGCAACCTCAGTGTTAACAGGCAGGTGATAGTAGTAGGCTAAAACTTACTACCTTACCAACACTGCAACTGATAAAACTTGTCCTCAAGGTAGTGAAGTTGTCCTGTCCCCTTTGACTAAATTTCTAAATCAATTAGTTAAAAGAACTTTGGAATTTTTATATATTGTGTTGCCACCTATCCAGTTAATTCAAATGTTTTCAGAATTTGAAATTTTTACCATTGTCATTTCTATGTAATGGCATAACAACTTTGGTGGGGTAAGAATGAAGCAAACTCAGCCCAGTGTGGAACAGAAAATTGTTATGTAATTGATAAATAGATATACATGTAGCGGAACATTTCATTGCTTGGAAGTAGACAACTTGCTTACTTGCTTCTTATTTATATTTAGATTCTTAAGAACATTTTACAAGGGTTATTACATAGTTCGAACAAAGAAGAAATAACATGGATTTTTATTGGTTACTGCAAATTTGTCCTTTCTCTTTAATATGTTTCCATAATGAAGTTTTCAGAGACATGGTTTTTTACTGGTTTCTTATTATTATTCCTCTTTTTATGCCCCAGCGACGACATGTCGGGGGCATTCAGTTTTACTCATGTCCATCCGTCCGTACATCCGAACCAATTTCCGTCAAGCTTTTCACAGAAACCGTACATGGGAACAATTTGAAATTTGGCAGGGTGGTTCAGTATCAAAAGTTGTATATCCTAAGCGACTTTCAGACCTGTCAGACAACTACTTCCTGTTTGGGACTTCATTTTTACGTAAATACGTCTGTCCGTATGTACGAATTTCCGTCAAGCTTTTCTCAAACACCCGTACATGAGAACAATTTGAAATTTGGCAGGGTGGTTCAGTATCACAAGTTGTACGTCCTAAGCAACTTTCAGACCTGTCAGAGAACTACTTCCTGTTTGGGACTTCATTTAGCGGGGGCATCTGTTTCCCATGGACACATTCTTCAATTTTTTATGTCTTTTTTTCTTTACCCATTCAACCTTGTCAGCTCATTTTCTTAGAGATATGATGTCTGATTGACATGAAACTTTGTGAAATGTTGTGGCTGACCTGACCTTGTGCAGTCAACTTTTAAAATTTTCAAACTAAATTAGGGCTTCATTTGGGAGACATCTGTGTTGGCATCAGAACACAGTATTACTAGTTTATACACATTTTTATAAAAAAAATGTAGTTGTTTTTACTTGTTTATGGTTCTTCTGTAATTCACATCTAGTACTTGATTTTTTGTATTGGTATTTCTAATTTTATGGTTTTTTTTTCTTTATAGAATTTAGCAATAAACTTTAGTTAATATGACCTAAATTTGAATGTATTTTCTAGACATATGACATAAGAAATACAGAGGAACTTACAGAAGAATGGCTGCTGGAACAACTCAACAAAGTCTAGAACTTTTAAAATTGTTCAAATATTTAGTATTATTATTGTATTCCCACCATTGGTTTGCTCAAGTACATAAAACTTTTTAGTAGAATGAGTTGAATATTCAGGTTTTATTCAGTTATTGAAAGACCATGTTTTGTTTATTTCTATTTCCCTATTTCATAATGAATTGTTATGTACTGGTAACAAATCACATTGTCTCAGTGCTAAAAATGTTAACTTTAAAACAAGTTATGTATAAAGTATGCAACACTATTATTTAGATATATTGTGCCAAATTTACTTGTATTATAAGAACCAATATAGTGTATGTAAAGGCAGACTATATTTTGATGTACTACACAAACTAGAAATTGTACTTAGTATGTAACTGTATAAATTATATATGTATAACAATATGTATCTAAAAGTTTTGGTTATTTACAGATAAATATGTCTTTGTTCTGTTAATTTCATAACTTATCTCCAATTATAAAATCTTTGTAGGAATGTAAATGATGCTTCATAAAAAGCATAACTTAGCCTGCTTAATGCTTAAACATGTTTATTTCAAATAAACATTTTTGTAAATCACCTTTTTAAATAATTAATAAGAAAAAAATCTTATTTTTATATTATTACATGTATATACCTAACAGTGTTCTAGTATTGAGAAGGCATACATCAACAGTAGCTCATTTTATTAGCATTTTTACTGAAAAACATTCAATCTCACATTACATGTACTAGTGATTAACTCTCACATGTACTAGTGAACATTTAATATTTTATATATCACAAGGGACCATTTTCAACAAGGACTTTGTAATTATTTTGTTTTTACCTCCTCATTGATCTCTTCATTGTTGGAGGAACAATTAAATTTAGGTGAATATATTTGATGGATAAAAATATCTTTTATACATTAGTTTTTTTTCTACAGATTGAAGTTTGGAATAGAATTTTTCTTCATTTTCTGTGTTTTATTTTTTTTTTTCAAGAGAATTATTTTTGTTTGTTACATACAACATTCCTAAGTTTGTATATTAATATAAATTCCAATAAATGGAATTGTTGTTTATATTTTATTTTAAATGCTTTTTAAATGGACCTGGTAACCATGATAACCAGCTCAGGTTATAGCTGATTAACAAACTTTTTTGGCTCTTTGCAGGGGTTAGAATCTTGAAATCTTGCTCATTTTTTACATTTACAAATTATCAGCTCATTATTATTGATGTATTTGGACCAACAATCAAAGAGCTGTTCTGAAATATTTTTAAAACGAATTCGACAAATAGTATTGGCCTTGGTTATGGTCCAAAAAGCCACGTGATGGGCATTGTCCCTTTTTATAGTGCTGTTTTGTTTTTGTTTTTTCGTTTTGGTCAATTCTTTTTTTTTGTCTGGTACCAGTGTAACAAACTAAGTAAACCATAAGTTTGTTTTTTTATACTCTTTTTTTGTGCAATATATATAAATTGTTTAAATACAGTTCTGCAAAAGTATTGTTTTATTATTTTCTTAACCTTCTAGGAAGGGAATGTAAATTTCAGCCTGACATATCTATTTACAATTTGAAAGTTGTCAACTTTAACTTGAAATTATTTATTATTAGACTTGCTAATTTTTTTATTTTATTTTTTTACTACTAAACATTTAAACGCCAGTGTTAAAAGTACAATTTGTATATAACAGTAATGCACCCAGTATTGCTGTGGTGGCTGCATGTCTAAAACATTTTGTAATTTAGGAAGTTTTTTTCATCTTACTCTCTGTGTACCCTTTAAATGCAAGTCAGTGTTTTACAGTTCAGATAAAAAAAGACATTTTTAATTAAACATTCTTTCATATTATTTATTAGCAAATGGTTATGTCTGATAGACTGTAGCATTATTATAATTGGTAAAAAGCAATGATAAAAGTATTGTTCTCATAATATTTTTAATAGACATTAAAATGTACAAAAGATAAATAAAGTTATTTACTTAACTTTACTTGTTTATTGTCTGCCTTATGTAGGTAAGATGTATATTTGTGAAGGCGGCAGAATGAACACTTAACATTTTGCATTATATTTTTGTAAGCTTAACCCCTAGGTCTATCAAATTTGGCCCAGTGGTAGCCTATGGCGAGTACTTGCCAATCAGTCACCTGACCTTGACCTCAATTTCAAGGTCCAGTGACTATTTAAAAGTTTTTTGGATTAAGGCTGTTCCTCTGTAACCAAGCATAGTAGTATGACTTTATTTGATACACCGATTGCTGATGAATATTAATGAGAATCAAACGCCGACGTTGGTTTTTTTATACGTCGGTTTGGGACAAAGGTGGTTATCTGAGCGCTTTAAAATCATTTAGATGCTTGTCGTCAAGAAAACAAATGGCGAATGTAGCGTTCTTCACTTCATACCCGCCGGTAAAATAGATTAAACGACAATATGCCGCAAAGATGCTGCGTGCCGGGTTGTGGAAATAGTGGTGGACATAAATTTCCAAAGGATCCTCTTATGCACATGAAGTGGAGAGTGGCAATCAAGAGGGAAGACGAGAAGAAAAAACTTTGGAATCCTGGTCCCCATGACATAGTCTGCCATTAGCATTTCCAACTTACAGACTACACTGATACTTCAGGTTAGTTTGTATCATTTACTGATCCAAAAAATTTTGTAATTTGATTTGTTTCTTTCAACATTTCTCAAATTTTATTTCTGTTTTCTTGTCAATGGTGTGGAAATTGATGGAAAAAAAGGGATTAAAGAAAAGGGCAATTTCAAACCTACAGTACATGCATTTATCTGATCATTAATTTGTCTGTGACATTATTACCATGCAACTAACTGAAATATGCAATGTGAAATTGATATAAAATCGAGAATTAATTTTTGCAACCCCCTTTCCCCATACATGTATATATGTAGTTCGGTATAAAATTTTAGAATTGCATGTTTATTCTTGTCAAATAGCAGATACAAAATTTAGAATTCATTTTCGTGACCCCCTGTTCACCCCTTAAATAATTAATTAATAGGCCAAAATGGGCAAAAACTTTTGTCCGTCCACCATGGGCTGCATGTGTCCAGCGCAATTGACTATCCATATTAGCTTAAAATGTACAGGGTTCAATATGTTGCAGTCGTATCATGCTATGCTCGACAAAGCTTTTTATTTCAAGAAAGCCTTAGGTTATTTCATTTTCAATTTCAGGCGATAAAGGACGTCTTAAGAAAGATGCTGTACCTTCTGTGTTTCCATTCCGTGAAAACACTATGGTTAGTCCTAGAATGGAAAGGATGCAAAAAAGAAAAGAGAGAGTTAATGCAAATGACACATACCAAGGAATTCAGTATGAGACTACAATAAAGGAAACTGAAATGGATTGTGAAATAATAAATGATGATGATATCAAAACCAGTGATGTAGAAATCCAGTGTGAATTGCCAGTACAACAAAAGTATTCCATAGAGAATTTCAAACATGACAGAAAAGCTGTTAATTACTATACAGGATTTTCTTCATATGAACACTTTATGTATCTTTTTTATTGTCTTGGACCAGCAGCACATGATTTGAATTACAAATGTGCTACTTTAGACCCCACAGATCAATTGTTTTTGACTCTGATGAAGCTAAGATGTGCTAAGGAAGACCTTGAACTCTCCTTGTTCTTCAAAATATCTGAGACAACAGTATCAAAAATTATTGTAACATGGATAAATTTTTTATTTTATCAATTGGGAGAGCTTGATATATGGTCGTCACGTGAGGTTGTTGATAATAACATGCCAACAGATTTTAAAAGAAAATTCCCATCAACTCGTGTGTTATTGGATGCAACAGAATTCCCAATACAGAAACCATCGGACGTTAATCTTCAAAGTGCTTCATGGTCCTCGTACAAACATAGGAACACGGTAAAGGCAATGATAGGTTGTACACCTAGAGGAACAATATCTTATGTATCAGATGTATTTGCTGGCTCTGCAAGTGACCGTCAAATCATAGAACAGTCAACACTTTTAAGTGATACCTCACTTTTTAAAAAGGGTGACAGCATTATGGCAGACAGGGGGATCATGGTGCAAGACCTTTTCGCCACACGTGACGTAAAAGTGAATACCCCTACTATGTTAAAAGGAAAATCCCAATTGGAACCGGTCGAAATAATACATGACCGTAGAGTAGCTTCAAAGCGAATTCATATAGAACGAGTCATCGGCTTGAGCAAGACATTCAAAATCCTGAAAAAGGAACTACCACACAATAAATTACATTTGAGCAATAGAATTGTGAAAGTTTGTTTCTATCTATCAAATTTCAAAAATGTGATAGTTGACAAATATGCTTGAAATTATTGATTTGTAGTACCAAAATTGCATAATTTATCGTCCAATATAAGAAATACTCAAAACCTTGCAGGGTAAATGTTTATTTAATAAAAAAAATTAAAGTGTGTTTTTGTGTACAAAAACGATGTCTCCCCCCGTTCCACCCATATCTGTTAAAAATTAAAAAAGGTGTAACTCCCACAAAATTTGGCGGAATCATATTTCCTGGCAATATGCACATCTACATATAGTCTACTCCCTATATACCAAGTTTCATGAAATTCTGTTCAGTAGTTTGTTGTCACGAGATGAAAATTGGTGATTTTCAGCAAATTTCGCAAGTTCAAAGGGGTGTAACTCCCACAAAGTTTGACAGAACCAAAATTCCTGGCAGTATGCACATTTACATATGTTGTTCTACCTATATACAAAGTTTCATGAAATTCTGTTCAGTAGTTTCAGAGGAGTTGTGTTTACAAGCAAAATTTCTAAGTTCAAAGGGCCGTAACTCCCACAAAAATTAACGTAACAAAATTTCCTTATAGAATGCACATCCACATATGGTGTACTACCTATACCTCAAAGTCAGTAGACCATGACTGCAGGAGCATACAGATGAAATGCTTTTAAAACTGAGCTTTACTGATACTAATGCAACTGCATACCAAATATCAATGGTGTACCATAACTTGTTCACATTAAACAGACTTAAGAAAAAACGTCGCAGGCGAGACAAAAAAAAAGGTTCCCAAAATGCATAAAATCAAACAAAATCTGAATAATAAATCCAAGGGCAAGTACAAGTACACCATAACTAAAAAATAAAGTCACAGAGCATTCATCTAAAACACAGGGAATTTTGTCAGCATAAAGATACATGTAACAACAAAATAAAATCCAAGTCGATTAACATAAATATAATTTATTAGTCAATTAACATAAATATATTTTATTAGTCAATTAACATAAATATATTTTATTAGTCAATTAACATAAATATAATTTATTAATTTTAACAAATAAATATTTAATGAAAACAGTAATAAATAGAGATAAATTATCTTTTCGTTCATACACTGTACAATTAATATCTTATGTTAAATAATAAGTTAGTATTGCATCCATCAATATGAAGTAATTCAAGTCTTGAAAAAACATGTTCTATATTATGCTTAGTAAATACCCTGGGTGTTGTATTTTTGGAATAGGGGGTGTTAATTACGAAAAGTAAAGCAGAAGTAAAATTACATAAATTAAAAATACTGAGTAAAAATCTTGGATACAACAAATATATATAACATATGTGTATAAAATAAACTGTACTTTTTAAAAATTGTAGTTATAGTATACAAGTATCAAAATTGGTATTTTTGCCTAGTTAAAGAGGGGAAGGGTATTGATTAGGCATAATATTTATAGTAACCACATGCATGAAGTACCCTATACTGGTGTTTACATTTACAATTATTTGGTGATTCCAAGTTTAGAAGCCAGATATGGTCTATAATGGCTTGTATAGAACAGATCCAATTTCGGAATGATACATCCTTCACAGTAGTCACGATCTATATATATCTTTTCAACAAATAAATCCACAAAAGTGTAGACTACAAAATAACAAAGCTTACGTTTTGTTACATACAACTGGCCTTGAATTTGGTCATAATATTTGTTTGTTTTTTTAAGTGTTACATTTCCATTGTCATCATATGTTAAGAATGAAAAATGATCAGATGGTTTAACTCTTTCATTCCTGCCATTGTATGGGCACTTCACTTCCACAATGGCATCCTCCCCAACTGTTGCATCTGGTGATGCACCAATATATGGTTTGTCAATGTGAATAAACAAACCACATTTTGTTGTGAGTAAGTTCATTTGCCCCTCAAAGCTGGCTATGGCTTTGCTCTCATACTAGGACAAGTCAAAGCAATTTCTTGTTATGCCATTTAACAATATTTAATATTTAATATCTATAATGTGGTAAGGATAAGTGACTGTCATTGTAATAATTATTATGCATTATTTTGTAAATGTTATGTCTGTTTCTAATCATATCTGTTGTATGTATTTTATGCCTCATAAGAGGCCCTTTAATTTGGAAATAAAGTATCTTCTTCTTCATACATTTTCCCATGTTGGATGGCTGGGGTTCTTAGATCTGTGTTACCACTTAAAGAGGTACATAACTTATCAAGATTTCTTTTGGAGGTTCTGTGGCATATGTCACCAAACCGAGATGCTGTTATCCTCCATTGTCTGGCCTGAAACCATTTTTTGTTTTCACTTTGACCTATTGTTTTAACTTCTAATGTCTTTGCCTCAGCATCGGTTATCTGAAATCATAGGACATGTATATACAAATTATTAATTAAACTAGAAAATGTGTCTATGAGCCACAGATGGCCCGCCTGTTCTTGCAAAGTCATTCATGCATAAAATATAGGTCGCAGTGATCTATTTCTATAGTGAGTGGTGTTGTGCTACCCAAGACACATATGATGGTGAAATATCATTGACCCCCAACATGTAGTATCTGAGTTATGGACCTTTACCAAAGTGTTAAGGGTGTATATAAGTACGGACAAGGGTAAAACTATATGTCCAACCCAAATACATGGACAGGCCGTAAAAATATACATTTTAAATTTGAAAGCAAAATAGCCAATAATGAGATGTTGAGTAAGTGTACATGTACATGACACAATTTTCATAATTTTTCAGCAATTTAAAATCAATGGAAGATAGCAAGCAGCCTTCAGTGTATAGCCCTAGGGCACTGCCAGCTACCTAGCTGTTGGCACATAGAAAAAAACAATAGCAAACATGATTCAGAACTATCCTGATTCCTTAATGTGAAAGCAAATGACAAGAGACAAGACAATGATTCAATGACTCAAAGAAATGTGGGTCAAACTAGGCATCATGGTGTTACCTTTGAAACAATGTAATACAAACCTTCAGTGCTGAATCTATCCAATGTTCACCAAATGGTAAGCTCAGATAATCATGATCTTTCTGTGCAGCCTAAAACAGTTAAGATAAGTTTTTATAAAAAAAAAGGTAAAAAACAGATGATAGACCTCTAGAAATTAACAGTACATGTACATACATATATTATTTTGTAAGTGACGGCTGAAATTTATTGATATATTATAAAGATCTAAAATCCTTCATTTTAAAAATGAATTAAACAATTCATACAATGCACTTGAACTATTGTGGTTGCACTTTGTTGTCCTAGTTAAAACAAATTAGTGTACAACATTTCATGAAGATCTGACTTGTACTATATATGAATTTCTGAAAAAAATAGCTTGATTGAGTACATTCTTAGGTTAAATGGATGTGTGATAGACTAACAAATGAATGGACTGACATTTAATATGACATTAATGCTTTAGAATGTTCAATACCTGGATGTCAGCTTTTGAGTTGTAGATATATTTAAACCCAACATCTGCAGAAGTGGAAGAACAGAAGTTGAAAGTAGCATTCCTTACAAGGTCATTGTATCCTGGATTCTTTCTGTATTTTACTGGCCTTGGATCATCATATGCATCTACTTTACTATTTAAGAAATATGACTCAATTTTCAATGGCTGACCTGAAGAAAAAGAATGCATGGTACAAAATTAGAATTCTTAAACATTGTTACATTGAAAGCATTTTCAAAAGTGCTGTGGAAATTTTTAGCAAATTTTTTGTCCTTGGTTTATTTATATATGCCCATCCTACATGTATGTGTCCTGCTGGATCTTTAAAGTAAAATTAAAATTAAAAGTATTTTTTAAGGAGGCTTAATTATTGGGTTGGATATGAGCATTGACAAATTAACTTGAATTAGTTGTACATAATGGCTAAATGACAAATAGCCATTGTTGTATAGAAGTATTATCTTCAACCATGATAATAGATGTTAATTCCAAAAGAACCATTCCGTAACATTCCGGAGGTTAGAATGAGGTCACGAGAGGTCAATTGGGGTAAAAATGGTGACTTTTATATAGAGAGCACAGGGGATAAATTATTCTATCAACATAATAAAGATGTTTTAATTTGGAAAACAATTAAACATGATATAAATCAACATTTTACACTCTGAGGGTCATTTTCAATCAATTCATTTACACTCAAATAATGAAATTTAAAATCGGAATTGTAAGTAAAGATCATCTATTGAGTCATGACAAAATTGAATATTTTGGTATATACCATTGTAATAAGTTCTGGGTTGGTGAAATGTCTGCAGTCCTTCTGTACAGGATTTCTTAATCATGATTTCTCCATTTCTCAAAAAATTCTCCAACATTAGCATCACTGCAGCTATGTGTTTGCATGTAGCACTTGGTCCTTTACCAGCAGGACATTCACAGTGGGAATTGACTGGACTTCCACTTGTTTTATCAACTTTCATCTTGATGTTATATGTTACCTACAATATATAAATTTTGATATAGACCAGTACCCTTTGGTTAAAGTATTAACTTACATTATACATATTGTTGACCACTGTCCAAGGTTAGGGGAAGGAGTGAGTGCACATTAACCCTGCCACAAGCAGTATGTATACTGTACCAAAGTAGGACCTAATGGTCTAGTGGTTGCTGTTGTTTGTTGAATTTTTAACATTTTAATTTGAATAAATGCACAAACCTCAATCTTTTTAAATATTAGTTTGTGCTAATGTTAATTTTGAAAAAAATATCTGAAATTGATTGGAATCAGTGTAAACATTATTTTTAGTTCAGTTAAAGTCTGACATTTTAGGTGCATATAGTATATAAAAGAAAAAAAAATCTATGTGTCACCTTCTTTTTCATAGCTGCCTGGACTATACCACTTAGGAATATGTCATTGGTAACCTGTACTGAACAAGCTAATACTCTTCCACCCTTCATCAACTTTTCCCCTTTCTGTAGAGCTTTGATGTCCCCTGTTGCCTGTTTGTCCCCTGAAAAAAAACCCAAGTAAACAGTCAAATAAATATATCCTAGAAATAAATTAGGTTCATATATAAATTTAAAGTTTTAACATTTGTTTTCACATCTAATAATACCCTGCTAGTCATACATGGTGTAAGATCATATAATTTAGACACATGTTGCACTCCATACTTTTCGGATGCTCTGTCTTCAACTAAAACAAATGCCATTATTTTTGTTGTCCAATAAGACAGAAACCATGCAGACACAACACTGCCTTCTAAAACAGTTTAAATGTACATTGTAAGTATGTGTATTGTTGACACATGCACTTCCATTCCAAATCATCCCTTTTTATATTAATGATTGCAATACCTGCCAATCTATAAAGAAAGTATCCATCTATTTGATCTTTAGTCAATTTTGAAAAGATTATTCTGTGCTCTTTTGTCAATTGTCGGTATCCACATGTTGGCCAATCCACACCGACAGAGAAAGGCTTTGGCAAATGGATGACTGGAGCTTGGAAATTGTGGTTTCTATCATATGCTTCTAGTCTGAAAAATAATTATGTATGATACAGCGGTCGATCATGGATTTTGGATAACATGGGGCCCAGTCCAGAAAAGCCCACATCCCCATGTGCTGTAAAGATTTTCTATATACATGTATTCGACTAGTGGGGGCCCAGATCCTCCTCTGAATCTGAGGTCATTTTCATTGATTAATGTATGTAAGATATAATAAACTGTATAACAAGACCAGTTGTTTGTGGCTGAAAAAAAATTCTTTTGGGATTTGGAATGAAATTTAGATGTGGCCCGATTACAAAAATTAAGATCAAACAGAAGCTGAATTGTATCAGGATTGAGGTTATTGAATGTTTCATGTTTTGTAATTTTTATTTGAAAAACATGTGTTTGCATTGTTTAGGAAAAGGGTTCATATAATGTTAATTTTTTAATGATGGTATACTTGTACACGAGATAACTTTCATTCTTACAGATCGGTTATGTACATTGTGTCGCGTACACTTATTCCACATCTCATTATTGTCTATTGATTGTGTTCTACTTCCTATAGACAACCAACAATGAACAATTAATATTGTCCATATTGGCATATATAATGAATTAATCCTCAAATAATTCTGCTTTTGTTGGTTTTTATTTCAAGAAAATCGGTTCAGGATTCGCTAAGATATTATTGTTTGAAACAATATGGATTTCCATGAAGAAGTTATACGACAATACAGCGCTCGTACTGTAAGATAGTTTTTATAAGAAATATTTGGACTGAGACAGTGGAGTGCTTGGAAATATAAATAACCTTTTGTTACAGCCTTCATTTCAGGTGTAGAAATAAATATAACTAGGGTATAGTTCGTAGTGAATGTTTATTCAACAACACATATATCAAACCCTACAACATATAAAATAACAACATAAATATATGCGTACGTACTTCATAGTGTACAAAGGAAAATAACTCTAAATAACTCAATGTCGCTATCGGCGAAACTTATCAAGCACACCCATGAAAGTATATCACTATATTAGTTTAAACATTATAAAATAGTTATAAACATTTATAGCAGTGAACATTTAGACATTTATATTTTAAAATAGACTAACAGTACAACTACGCTACAACACATTTAAACGAATTTAAACATGTACATAACATAAAGAACACAAATCTTACCCTGTATGTGGTACAAAGGTTGTATGTGTTTGTGTGTCCTCAGAACCTCAGTAAGTTCTCAAATATTAATCTGTACAAAAATAAAATTACCACTTATAAGTCTATTTTTAAGGATTATCATTATACAGTGTACAATTTAGTAAAATCAAATATATATAAATACTACAGAACTTTGAACATTTGATCTCAATACACTCTTAAAACTTGCATGTGGTTATTTCAACTTTAATATTCAGTTTACATAAAGTTATAAAGTTAATTATGTTTATCAGTATTACTTTTGTATTATTTTTTTTATATTATTTTACACACTCATATCATCTCTTCTTTCCAGAACATTACCCAAATAATTAGTGTACGAATAATTTAGTAATTAAGGTTTCTAATTAGTAAGGAAAATAACTGACCTGACTACAGAGAATTGTCCTAAACACAAGTATCAATAGAAATTACAAGGCAGACAAATAAATACTGGAAAATGTCAACCAAGACAATATGTCTTCTTCACCATTCCAGTTGACCAAAAACTGACCACAATATTACAAACAGACAAAGAATAACCCATGAACCTGAAATCGACCAATCAGAACTATAGAATTTCCCTCCAAAACTGACCATCAAAATTGAGGCTCATCCAAGGGAAAACAGAAAGTAGTATTTATCAATATGTAAACGTCAATATCAATGTCTGTAGTTCTGTCATTAAAATATTAATTATTAAAATATAATAATATCATATTTGATTCTATAATCAAATATGACTCTACTACAAACTCCCCCTCGATACAAAATGACGACCTCGTCATTCCTTCGAACTGGAATTCGTAAATACAAAGAGTGCTTGCTGTAAAAAAAATAGACCTGAAATTAAACAACAGTAAATAAATACATTAATCTTTTGTTATGACTGCTAAAATTGCCTCGCCTGCCTGTTTTTCTAAGCCTGAAAATAAACCCTGGTCAATTAAACTTGTTATAAATGTTGCCTTCTGTTTCCATGACTGTTCTACAGGAGAAACTGCCATAGTAACGAAATCCCCTGAACGCATCCACCCTGGCTCTTTTCTGACACGTGATGACCGTCTGAGTCCAGGGTCTGAGGTGACTGGTGTATCTTGCTGCTCAGCTGTGTCCTGCTGTGCTGACACCTGACTTGCCTCGTCAACTCTGGAAGCGCTTCCTTCTATGGTATTACTATCAGAATCATCTCCACTATCACCACTTATAGCAGAGTGGGCGTCCCCAATAGATTCTCTATCAATATGCAATCCTTCCTGAAAAGATTCAGTAGTATGATCAGGTAATGTATCATACCTTACCCTTACAGGAATGAATACTTCATCATCACTTGTTTCACTTTCTGATGGTTCAGGTGAAGATTCCGGCTTTTGTCTTGATCTGGTTCTTGGCGTTGGAACTGGACATGCACGTCTAGGAGCTGGAACTGGACGTCTTGGAGTGGGAACTGGATACTGTGATGCTGGTGTCCTGTTGATGTTTCCAATTGGCAGAAGCAGATTCCTATGAAGAGTTCGTCTTCGGCCCTCTCCGGATTCTTTCTGCACAACATACACAGGTACATCTTCATTCGGTTGGTTCATGACGACATAAGCATCATCCTCCCATCGGTCGGCGATCTTGTGTTTGCCATCATGAGCCACTATCTTCACCAGTACCCTATCTCCTACCTCTAGAGTAGCACCCCTGGCTCGAATATCATATTCGGTTTTCTGTTTTACTCTAGACTTGTTGGCTGCCTTCTCTGCCAGTTCGTATGCTCGGACAAGTCGTTCTCTCAGTTCTTTTATACACTTGGACTGCGGCTGTCGCGTTGTCTCTGTGGTTAATCCAAACGCGATATCAATAGGCAAGTTGGGTTCCCGTCCAAACATCAGAAAATATGGAGACTGACTGGTAGCTTCATGTCTGGTGCAATTATACGCATGTACAAGTGGAGCCACATACGCTTTCCAGTTGCTCTTCTGATGAGGATGTAATGTTCCAAGCATTCCTAACAAGGTCCTATTAAATCGCTCTGGCATACCATTGCCCATTGGATGATAAGGCGTCGTCCTAGATTTCTGAGTTCCAAGCATCTGGCATAACTCCTTAATCACCTTGCTTTCGAAATTTGTTCCTTGGTCTGAATGCAGCCTTTTAGGAATCCCATAATGCACGATGAAACCATTAAACAGTGCCTCAGCTGTGGTTCTGGCAGTTTGGTTTCTAGTTGGCACTGCCTGTGCGTAGCGGGTGAAGTGGTCAGTAATTACCAAGATATTCTGAATGCCTCCCTTGGATGGTTCCAATGTTAAGAAGTCCAGACACACCAACTCCATTGGTTGTGAAGAGGATATGTTCACCAGTGGGGCTCTGTGTGGTTCCTTCTTCCTCTTTAAACATCGGTCACAATGCTGAATCCATTCATCAATATCTTTGGTCATCACTGGCCAGTAAAACCTATCTCTTACTAAGCTGGTTGTTCTCTCTCTACCTGGGTGACCCATCTCATTGTGTAGTGCCTCCAATACAACTGGAACATGTGTAGAAGGTAACACTAGTTGTTGAACTGTTCTGCCATCAATGTTGATTTCTCTGTATAAAATATCATGGTACAATTTAAGCTGATCGAAGTGTTTCAATAGTGGACTAGGTGGTAACTGTCCTTTGCTTGGTTTGGAACCTAACTGAACATAGTCAATCCATGGTTTTAGCTGTGGGTCAGACTGTTGAAGTTTAGACCAATCAATATTATTTTCAATCTGCATATGCATATCTATTTCCATGGTATCCAGTGCATCAGGTGTCACTGCTAAACTGTCAATGTAGGGCATGGAAACAGATCCACATATAGCCTTGATGGAATCTTTTGACAATGTTGTTTCTTCTGATGTAGGCAATCTTGAGAGAGCGTCTGCATCCAAGTTACTCTTTCCTGGTCGATATGATATATCGAAATCATATGCCGCCAATGCAGAAAGCCATCTATGACCAGTGGAATCTAATTTCGCTGACGTCAGAACATATGTCAGAGGATTGTTGTCCGTCACTACATGGAAAGAATGTCCATACAAGTAATCATGATACTTGTCTGTAATGGCCCATTTCAAAGCGAGGAACTCCATCTTATGAGCTGGATAATTCTTCTCCGCTTTTGTCAATCCTCGACTGGCATAGGCTATGACTCGTTGCTTACCTTCCTGTTCTTGGTATAATACTGCTCCCAGTCCAAGACTACTTGCATCTGTATGCAACTCGAATGGCCTTTGGTAGTCTGGGTAGGCTAGTACTGGAGCTGATGCTAATTGATCTTTTAAAAGTTTAAACGCTAATTCCTGTTCAGTACCCCATGTCCAAGGTATTTGTTCTCTCTTCTTTTTCTTTCCTGGCTTTGATTTTGGTGCTGGCATAAGATCTGTCAATGGTCGAGCTACCTGACTAAAGTTTTTAATAAATCTGCGGTAATAACCAGCAAATCCAATAAAGCGTCGAACTTCCTCTGGTGTTGTGGGAGTAGGCCAGGATAATACTTTTTCTATCTTCTCTGGGTCAGTCTCTATACCATCCTTTGTGGCCAACATACTTTACCTTAGGTGTGAAAAAGGTACACTTTCCTGGTGACAGTTTCAAGTTGGCTTCTCTTATCCTATCAAATACAAGTTTAAGTCTTTCAAGATGTTCTTCAAATGTCTTTGAGAATATAATTATATCATCAATGAACACACAGCAGATGGTCATGTGGTAGTCACTTAGGCATTCCTGCATGAGCCTCTGGTAGGTTGCTGGTGAATTCGTAAGACCGAATGGCATGCGGTTGTACTCGTATAAACCCAAGGGACCTACGGTAAATGCTGTACGTTCTTTATGTTCCTCTAATATCTCTACTTGATGGTAACCAGACTTCATGTCTATGACTGTAAAATACCTATTACCAGCAAGACAATCCAAAATATCTTCTATCCGAGGTAAGGCATAAGCATCTTTCTTGGTATGATTATTCAATTCCCGAAAATCTACACACATTCTAAGTGTTCCGTTTTTCTTCTTGACCAGCACTACATTTGATGAAAATGGACTGAACGACTTTCGAATAATTCCTGCTCTCAATAACTGATTAATATGCAACTTCACTTCTTCATACATGGAAGGTGGTATTCTCCTGTATCTTTGCTTAAACGGTGTTGGATCATCTAACTCTATCTTATGTTGTACCAAATGTGTGTGTCCAACATCTATATCGTTCTTGGAAAAGATATCGCTGTAATTCAGAATAAAATCTTTCCCTCTTAGTAGCTCTTCTGGTGTTAAATTGGATTCATCAATCTTAACCTGCTGTAAAAGTGGTGGTTCAAAATCAAAGTTTTCTTCATTAGGTTCATCTTGAATAGTGACTGGTTGCAATTCAGCAATAACAGCACTTGGTGGAATAGTAACAGTTCTAGTTGTAACATTGCTGATACGAACTTGAATTCTCATACTTATGCCTGGTGTATAGCTGACAAGAGATGGTTCAATGTCTAAATCAGATGGTATAATAGATCGTGATGTAGCATGTACCATAGCTGCAGTGGAGTGATATGGAACTACTTTGTCCAAATAACAATTTACCTGTACATTACTATTGGGTGTTATGGTTATGTTGTTCTGTTCTGCATTTTTGACTACTGCTAATCTGTTCTTGTATCTCTGTAATTCTTTTTCTCTTAAAGTTATAGTCCGAAAACAAATATACCATGGTGTCGTTAACTTTGCTGCTTGCAAGTACCTAGGTCCATATTGTTGTTTACAAATCTCCATACCCCTTGCAAGAATATTAGTTCCTAACAGAACTGGCACTGAAGAGTTGTAATCACTGTCAGGAACAATCAAAAATATACATGGATGACACTGATGTAATTGCTGTATCTCTAGATTGGCTTCAATAAATCCTGTATATGGAAGTGATTCACCATCAGCACATTCAATCTTGATAATTTGACTTAATTTCTGTAATGGAATATGTGACAGATAATTTCTATAAAAATGCTGACTAAGTGTTGACACAGTTGATCCTGTATCCAGCAAAGCTATAGTTGAGATTCCTTCAACTAAAACCTGTGCCTCTGTTGGTGATCCACAAAGTCCTGGTGGTACATTTTTATCATTGTCTGTCTGACTGCTATTACAAATGGGGCTACTATCATTGTCTACTTCCCGCCCCGTGGCGTAGACTCCTTGTAGTTTAAATTTCTGTATTGTCCAACAGCATTTAAACAACCTTTGGCTAGATGTCCTTCTTGACCACACCTTCTACAGCAAATTGGTGTTCCTGTGTTGTCATTCCATCTATTAAAATTTCTATTATCTGTTTGACTCCGTTGATTTCCTCTAAAATTACCTCTATACTTACCTCTTCCATTATTTCTATTACCATAGTAACCTCCTCCTCTATTTCTTCCAGATGAGTTAAACTGACTTTGTGAAGTCTGTTGTTGCTGTATTCCACTTTCTAATTTATCCAGTCTTGTTGTTATAGCTTTCAACATTCCTCTAACATCTGTTTCTTCTTCATCTTCCTCTTTTTCAACATTATGTTCTTCCTTCCTTACAACTGCCTTCTTCGATGTACCTCTAGCTAGCTTTAGAGCAGGTTGATCTAGGTTGTTATCTTTCTCAATTCTCCGTAAAGCAGCTCGTAAAGAGTCAAAAGTTGTATACTTTTCCTTTTCATAATGACTTATGGCTTTAAAATCTGGTCGCAGCCCCTTCCACAACATGTCATGTAGCATTTTGTCAGCTTCTGATCTATTTACTTTGTCTGTCTGGATAGCTTTCTCTAAAATATCTTCCAACCTAAAGCTCCATGTTGTTATATCCTCATCCTCATGTTGTGTAGCATTATAAAATTCTCTCATGACTGATTCTTTTTCATCTACAACTCCAAAGACATTATCCATTTTTTCCAAAATCTGTGGTAAAGTAGCATGAGGGCCAAGACGCATTACAACTTTTCCAGCATCTCCTTTTAAAGATCTCCGAACTGCTTGAGTGATCAATTCAGGTGTGTGTGTTTTCTCTCGTAGTAAACATAAAACCTCGTATCTCCATAAATCATATGTTGTTTCTCCATTTCCTCGTTTGCCTTTTCCTGAAAATGTTGGTAATCTAGGTGGGCTCCCATATGACGTCAATTCCTTGTTTAAAGCACTGACATTTGGTTTGCTTTCTGGCAATTCATCAACTATTAATGCTTTCATTGCTTCTTTTAACTGTGGTGTAATTGCCTCAGGGCTCTTTGATAAATCCTTCAAAGCTTTAATAAGATCTTCCATGACGATTCTTATTTGTGTATATTGCAATAAATGAAATTAACTAACTGAACTAAGAATACCTACAATGTTGTAAACACCGACTAAGTAACTATTAAAATAAATGATAAATAAAATCTAATATCCAAAAACTAAATGAAATAATTAAGTATCTATCTAAAGCATAAAGTAAACAACCTTAATCAATGTAATTGATATATAGACTGCTATATATTAGTGTAAAAAAAAAAATCTTTAACTGAATAACTTCAATACTAAGTAGCTGAAAATGAATGGATGTTCAAGTGAATAATGCCAAATAATGCTAAATACTAAGTACTACCTACTTTATAAACAGAATGAAAACATCTGTGTATATTATTTATAAAAATAAATTAAACTACCTAATAAATTAAGTGTAATTCTAATTGTATTCTAAATAACTGCAAAATAGTAAAGTTAAACCAAAATAAAACAAAATGTGTATTCAAATTACATAAGTCAACACAACAAAATTATTGAAACCTTTTTATTTTATTATATGATAACTAAATAATGCTGAAAATAATAATAATAATATAAATATAATATTATCTCCCCTTGTTTTACTATAAATATTATCTAATGGCCTGAAAAAAAAAAAAAAAAATATAATTATCTCCCTTGGTAATGAAAAACCTTTCTTTTTTTTTTTACTAAGTTACTGTCTCTATTAAGACATCAACAGGTATTCGCTGAAAATGACAAATGATATTATTAACTTAATTACACCTATATAAGACTGTAGCTACAATTAAAGATGTTAAATGTAAATACAAAAGCATTTAAATATCACTGAAAATAATTAAACTGTATTCTATAATCCTAAAACTTAACACAACATACTAGTCGGTTATTCTAATTGTGGCTATGAAGATCAGTAATTTTGGCTACAAGTCAATACACAATATTAAAATATTGTCTCGTCTTGTCCTGTCTCGTCTAGTCACATTAACAGTACACAAAACTCTTAAGTGAAGGACAATACCACAAACTAACAAGTGATTATTTAAGTCAGACACTTATCTACTTAATCAACCTCCAAAATCTAACTGCAAGTTAAGTGATAATTGATGCCAACTAAACCTCAGTCCAAGAATACTGTTAGTAACTAAGGTAGGATGGACAAGGTAACTATCAAATATTCTCAATCACACACTTGTTTTTGTTTTGTTATTTTAATTTATTATCAACTTATTATTTTAATTTATTATATCTTACTCAAATATATTACTTAATATTTTATTTATTAATTTCAATAAATGAAAATGTTAAGTGTGGGAATAAAAATTTTTTTTTTTTTTTAAGTAAGTTCACATGCACTAAATTATCTGACTAAAAGTGAAGGTCAGAAATATGTATACAATATTTCAAGTCACATAAAATTTTCTTTCACATGTACATGTACAAACAAAACAATATCACATCTACATACACAAATACTAAATAATAAACACATACACAATACACTATAACATACAAACATGCATCAAGTTGTTTGACTGTACTGAAGTTGAACCGCAAGGTGTATGCTAGTTTGTAGATAACACTAAACTACTGCACCACAGTGATGTTAAACAAAATAATACAAGTCAAAGAACCTCACAAATTTCAGTCAATAGTCAAGAAATTTATGACATATCTTTTATAATAAAATATTTCACAATAATTATACCTCAAACTGCGAATGTCAATATAAATTACCAAATTTAAATGTACAAATGTCAATTTCAACAGAGGTTAAGTTTATTATTTTTCAAACAACGAAGATTTAAGTTAATGCTAAGCAAATAATAAACATAAAACAAACAATGTTTTCTCACCAAATCTTCTCTTTATCTGTCAAGTACTATGTAGAATCTGATGATATTCGGTACCGAAACGCACAAATGTTAATAACACCGGTGTCCGAAATTAATTGTTTACATCCAGCACATGTGAATCAAATACATCCGGTTCACTTTCAGGTCACAATCCTGAGGCCTCCAAGGGAAATAAACACAATCACAACTACGTGGGCGCCATTGTTACAGCCTTCATTTCAGGTGTAGAAATAAATATAACTAGGGTATAGTTCGTAGTGAATGTTTATTCAACAACACATATATCAAACCCTACAACATATAAAATAACAACATAAATATATGCGTACGTACTTCATAGTGTACAAAGGAAAATAACTCTAAATAACTCAATGTCGCTATCGGCGAAACTTATCAAGCACACCCATGAAAGTATATCACTATATTAGTTTAAACATTATAAAATAGTTATAAACATTTATAGCAGTGAACATTTAGACATTTATATTTTAAAATAGAATAACAGTACAACTACGCTACAACACATTTAAACGAATTTAAACATGTACATAACATAAAGAACACAAATCTTACCCTGTATGTGGTACAAAGGTTGTATGTGTTTGTGTGTCCTCAGAACCTCAGTAAGTTCTCAAATATTAATCTGTACAAAAATAAAATTACCACTTATAAGTCTATTTTTAAGGATTATCATTATACAGTGTACAATTTAGTAAAATCAAATATATATAAATACTACAGAACTTTGAACATTTGATCTCAATACACTCTTAAAACTTGCATGTGGTTATTTCAACTTTAATATTCAGTTTACATAAAGTTATAAAGTTAATTATGTTTATCAGTATTACTTTTGTATTATTTTTTTTATATTATTTTACACACTCATATCATCTCTTCTTTCCAGAACATTACCCAAATAATTAGTGTACGAATAATTTAGTAATTAAGGTTTCTAATTAGTAAGGAAAATAACTGACCTGACTACAGAGAATTGTCCTAAACACAAGTATCAATAGAAATTACAAGGCAGACAAATAAATACTGGAAAATGTCAACCAAGACAATATGTCTTCTTCACCATTCCAGTTGACCAAAAACTGACCACAATATTACAAACAGACAAAGAATAACCCATGAACCTGAAATCGACCAATCAGAACTATAGAATTTCCCTCCAAAACTGACCATCAAAATTGAGGCTCATCCAAGGGAAAACAGAAAGTAGTATTTATCAATATGTAAACGTCAATATCAATGTCTGTAGTTCTGTCATTAAAATATTAATTATTAAAATATAATAATATCATATTTGATTCTATAATCAAATATGACTCTACTACACTTTCAATAAGATCAATTTTTCTTCCAGTTGTCACCGCGTCCCGTCTACTTAACTCCTCTTTTAATCGTGGAACTGTCCAGTGTCCGTATTTTGACATCTTAACAAGCGTTGTTTACATTGGTTTCAAGCGTCGAAGAGATCTAAAGCGCTCAGCGAACCACCGACAAAAATATAGCTAAAGACCGCGGTGGATTTCCATTGACTGGTAGGTGTCATTTGACCTTGACCTCAATTTCACGGTCCATGAATATCTTAAAAGTTTTTGTATTAGGGCAGTTCCTCTATAACCATGCATGTTAGGATGGCATGTTGACTGCATTTTCATCAAAACGTGTTTCTGTTTAAATAAAATGTGATCAAAGATACCAAGGTTAATATAATTTGCTACGCCAGACACACTTTAGTCTAAACAAGACTCATCCGTGCAGCTCAAACTTTCAAACCCAAACAATATTTAAAATACAATTGATTAAGATGTATCACCAAAATTCCAAAAAATTATACCAAATGCGGCTGAGGCTATCTACACTTTGAAAATAGAAAAACCTTAGAAATAAAAATTTTTTAGAAATTTTAGGGCAGGTAAATTTAGACAATGACTGCATCACTGAAAAATTCAAGGATATTCCTGTCAGCACCGAAGTGTGACTACTGGGCTGGTGATACCCTTGGGGACTAACAGTACACTAGCAGAGGCATCCACCCAGTGTTTGCAAATAACATGTCATCAAAGATACCGAGGTTAATATAATTTACTCTGCCAGATGCACCTTCCGTCTAATCAAGACTCATCAGTGTCGCTCAAACCCAAACAATATTCAAAATCTAAATGATAGATGTTGCAAAGCTTTATCATAGAAATTCCAAATCCGACTACGGCTATCTACACCTTGAAAATAAAAAAACCTTAGAATTAAAATAATTTTCAAAATTTCTGTTTAGACAATGACGACATCACAAGTCAGCACAGAAGTTTGACTACTATGCTGGTGATACCCTCTGGGACTAACAGTTCACCAGCAGATGCATCAACCCAGTGGTTGCTATATTCAGCAATTTTTCAGCTTGATGTGCTAGATATGTTGGACCATAATGAAAAAATAAGAGGAATGGCATATTGACATGTCCAAATGCATCTTAAAACTAATGACAGCTATCTTGTGCAGCTACTACTAAATGTATGTCTTAACATACAGCTTTTATAAGTGATGTTTAAAAATTTGTATACACAACACTTTGATAAAAATGTTAGTTGCAAGATTTTTTAAGATGCACACATTTATGTACCAATTTCAGCAAATATTTACATATTTACATATGGTGTTTTTCAGCTAACCACTGCAATAGCTTTATTGCTAAAGCTTAAAACTATGCAGTGTGTTGCATAATTTGCATGTGGTAACATTTTATTAGAAATTTCAATATTTAAAATTCATCAATTTTTACATTATAATTTGAATTCCGTAAAATTGTGCATCACACTTAATAAGGTAGTCTTTACAAGCTTATTTCTTATACAGATTAATCAACTAAATAGGTTTTAATATCCCTTTCAAAAACTTTCCCAGTACCAGAGGTGATTCACTGACTAAAGCAAATAACTATCAAGCTAACAGTATTAGAATGATAAGCTAGAACCATTCTACTCCATAGTGACCCTGGCCCCTTGAAAACATGCATTTTACTGGATATTAATACATGTGGGGGGGGGGTGCTAGATAGGGGTCCATTAACAGGTTAAACAAGTGTGGACACAGAAAAACGTCTCGCCTGCATTCCGCATCAGTAACGAAAACAAATTTCGTCATAAGCATTACGTAAATAGCATTAAATATCAGCAGCGGCCTGTATACAAAATATTGTCACCATACCCTGCATAGTAACAGGGGAACAGCCGTAACCCAAAAACTTTAACGTAGTCGCTGGACCGTGAAATTGAGGTCAAGGTCAGGTGACACCTACAAGACAGTCATGTACTAGTCATCAGCAACCTATATACCAAATATTGTCATCCTACCATGCGTAGTTACAGAGGAACTGTCGTAACCCCAAAACTTTAACGTAGTCGCTGGACCGTGAAATTGAGGTCAAGGTCAGGTGACACCTACCAGACAGTCATGTACTAGTCATCAGCAACCTATATACCAAATATTGTCATCCTACCATGCGTAGTTACAGAGGAACTGTCGTAACCCAAAAACTTTAACGTAGTCGCTGGACCATGAAATTGAGGTCAAGGTCAGGTGACACCTACCAGACAGTCATGTACTAGTCATCAGCAACCTATACACCAAATATTGTCATCCTACCATGCGTAGTTACAGAGGAACTGTCGTAACCCAAAAACTTTAACGTAGTCGCTGGACCGTGAAATTGAGGTCAAGGTCAGGTGACACCTACCAGACAGTCATGTACTAGTCATCAGCAACCTATACACCAAATATTGTCATCCTACCATGCGTAGTTACAGAGGAACTGTCGTAACCCAAAAACTTTAACGTAGTCGCTGGACCGTGAAATTGAGGTCAAGGTCAGGTGACACCTACCAGACAGTCATGTACTAGTCATCAGCAACCTATATACCAAATATTGTCATCCTACCATGCGTAGTTACAGAGGAACTGTCGTAACCCAAAAACTTTAACGTAGTCGCTGGACCGTGAAATTGAGGTCAAGGTCAGGTGACACATACCAGACAGTCATGTACTAGTCATCAGCAACCTATACACCAAATATTGTCATCCTACCATGCGTAGTTACAGAGGAACTGTCGTAACCCAAAAACTTTAACGTAGTCGCTGGACCGTGAAATTGAGGTCAAGGTCAGGTGACAGGTGACTGACTGGCAAGTACTCATCATAAGCTACCTCTGGACCAAATTTGATGGACCTAGGGCTTGGGCTTACAAAGATATGAAGCAATATGTCAAGTGTTTACGCCGCCGCCGCCGCCGCCGCCGCCGCCGGATTCCCATACATATGTCTCGCCTCCAGCGACTTTCGTCGCAGGCGAGACAAAAATTACAGATAACAAAATTTAAAATAATGATAACACATAACAGTATTTTATATGAGAAAACAGAAAACTGTGAGTTCAAAAATTGAAAAAACAGATAACAGCAGAATCTCATCGGAGGGCAATACAGCGAGAAAATGCATACAATAATCTGTGTTTCTAAATTTACTAGCATGGGATCTTATGTATATTGCTCCCTTCATAGGAAAACTCAATTATATTGAAAAAGTGGTGAATAAAATGAATTAACAGATAACAGAGAAAAAATCTGTTAAACAGTTAACTATGTTCTGACTATAGCATATAAGGGTTTTATTTTCATTTTAACAGTTAACAACAATGTCATTTTTTAAGAAAACAGATAACAGCTTATGGTTGAAAAACAGTTAAAAGCTGCTTTATTTAAAAAAAAAAAGATAACAGACATGTAAAAATGCCAAAAACATGTTAACAGAAAAGATCTTGCCCCCTTATGTATAGAATGGTAAATTTATATGCTGGAGTTTAGTGCCTGATTTTTTTATAAACAACACAAGATTAAGAATCTTGATTGTTAGGTGCATGGCTGTCTGCAGTTCTTGGAAAGGGGAGTGTGAATGAGGAGTTTAACTCTTTGATGTCACAATTTTTTTTTAAAGAAAATGGAACGATTCTTGGCTCTTCTGGTGTTTTCTGAACCAGGTTTGATATTTTATAAACAAATAACTTATGACTGAGTAACATAACAATACTATATATATATTATGTGTGCGATCACACCCCCCCACCCCACCCCCCCCCCCATCCAACGGCCATCAGTCTAATGAAAACTCAGTACAGGTTATGTTTTGTTGTACAATTTATTTACATCATATACATATTGTGTTCAAGATCTTAACAATGTTTTATGTTTCTCTTCAAGAGTTCAAAAATAAAGTAAAAAATTCACTATTTTATCTGCATAGTACAAGAAAAAATATACACATTTGAAATATCTGAACTTTTCTATACTGACTGCAACATAATATATGAAGTTCCATAAAAAAATGAAAATTGATCAACACAAATACATGTAGTAGTATTCCTAGAATAATCTTCAACGAATAATTCATCAATAATTAAAATAGTGCCATTTGGAATGAATGCTTTAATGGATATAGGCACTGTTGTAAATATCACAGAAGAAATGTCTCTATCATATACAGATCAGTCCACTTGAGGATTATTCTGAAACAGGTACTCCGCCTGAAAAAAATTATATATACTATAAAAAACTTAACCAATACTTAATCATGCAAAATATGAGAATATATTTTGTGATTGTGCATGGTGACATGTTTCCCATGAAAAAAAAAGAGGAGTGGTTAGACTTGCTCATAATATGTTCTTGACGCATTTTATCAATTAAATTCATTTAGAATAATACATCTGAGTGCAGTGTTCAATCTAGAATTTTTTCGCAGGGGGCCTGCCTGGCCCATGCAAGATCACAAAGGGGGCCCTGGATGGGATTTGGGGGCCACTGTTAAGTTTAAAAATTTGTATGAGATACTAAGGATCCATCCTGCCAAAGATTTTGGGCGTTTTTCCCGGCCGACGACTGCGAAATATGACGAAATTCGCTTCATATTTTGACAATTTCTTGAAAATGATCGTTGTCAAAATCTACGATAAAATTATCCCTGGTATTCAAAAAGACAGTGACTTTAAACACTCAAAAGATTCACACTACACACCAGTACCGTACGGGGACTGGATTGAAATTCCGTATTTTGACGATCTAATATAGTGCGCCCGGAGAGGCCCGCGGAACGTTTTCTACTGCGCCAAATAGAAAAAAAATGCGGCAATGGTGCAATGGCGCAGCCTAGATTGAACACTGTGAGTGGACAGACTTGTGAAGACAGACACCAGTAGCTAAAACTTCTATAATCGGCAGTGTATAATACACTTATTTATTTTACCCATGCATTCCAATAAACTTGCAAGAAGTGATTCAGTTAATTTTACCGTAACCTATTTGACGTCTTGTGTGTAATACACACTGACAGATTAATCAGACGCTCTTTTAAGCAAAACTGTGAGTGTTATACACAGCAGAGTACAGTGTAAGATGTACACATTAGACATATGAGACATAGCACAACATGCTTTTCTGTCCATGAAATTTTTTTTTTAAACAGCATACATACATTTATGGTTTCCTAATTTATGAACCTACCAAGTAATCTAATGGATCATCGGGTCTAGTTTTACAACAGTCTATCAATCCCTGTGTTAATGTAGGCATGACATGTTTCATAAGGTAGTTCCTAAGTGGTATTGATTGTGCCTCTAATAACTCATACTCCTCTCTCTTCACCTCATTCAGTCTTTGTGTCTACAAATTAAAGTAAAACCTTATAGCAAAGCTTTAATTATGTTTTTCAAACATATTTTACAATACAAGACAGGTTTTTTATAAATTCTGTACAAGAATCTTTATTTTTTCGTTCTGGTGAGCAGGTGTTTAATTGATTATAAAAAGTTCAATATATTTTTGGTGCATATAAGAAGAAATCCTTGCAACTGAAATAAAAAAAAAATCTCATCAATGGTATTAACTGCTTACCCATTCTTCTTGTCTCTGTTTTCTGAGGGCTGATTCTTCTGCTTCTTTTCTTTCTCTTTCTTCTCTTTCATCTCTTTCTTTCTTTAATCTAGCCTCTTCCTCCTGTCTCTTCATTTGTTCTAGTTCTTCAGGTGTTGGACCTGCAAAGGAAATTCAAACAAGTTCTATAGTTCTTCCAATATTTGCAACAACAAAAAACAATTAAAAGAGAAACACACATCCTGACAAGTTTTTCAAGTGTTTTCTTCAAATATATACCGCTCTTTTAATTTGCATTAACAAGTTAAAAATGTTTTCCAATTAAAACAAATGGTGAATAGTTTAACAAAAAATGGTTTACAAAACGTAAGAATCCAAAGGATTATTTCTAACTAGCTATTTTGTTTGATAGAACTTTACAATTTATAGACTTTATGTTATCACTAAACAATGAAAAATAAATTCTCCCTAACCATAATTTCTTGCTCCTCCAATAGCTTTCTTCATTTTTTCAACTGTTTCTTTCATCATTTGAGACTCGTCTTTGGTCACATCAATTTTTATAGGATCAATTTCCCGCTCATCAAAATATGTAAGAACTGTGTTCTCTTCATCGTTATTATTCCTATATGTTATTAATCTTCTGTTTAGTTCTGTTTCTGTGTTGTGTGTACCATGAACCACACTTTCTGGAAGATTCATTACGCGATTACGTAAGAACTCGTCCGTTGCTTCAAGGCAGAATATGAACTCTGGCATAATTTTTTTGTCATAACTTCCTTCTTTGTCTGCTTCTTCAGCTTCTTCTGCATCTGTAGCTGTAAAAAATAGAAGTTTTTCTAGTAATATTTATCCACATTATAAGTTAGCTAGAAACTTTTTTTTCTACTGATGAATAAAAGTATGCGTTTTTTTATTTGATACATTAGGATGAAGTACATGTAGACAAAACACATGTAAAGTGGTCATTTCTATATGTACACAATATAAGAAAATTAAAGTTACACAAATAGACATGTGTACAAGAAAAACAAATTGAGGTATCCAGACCACGTGAACATATTTGTCCCAAATGTACATTGTTTTCCAATGGAGCAGACCATATAATTATTAACTCAAAACTACATGTGTTTTTCACATTGACTCAAGTAAAACAGTATATTTTTTATCATTAGCAATCAATTGATTGGTCGAAAAATAAAATTAAATGGTAACTTCAAGTATGAGTCCGATACCTTATTATAAGACTGACGACAATTTTGAAACTAATAATTACCATTGAACAAGCCATCTTCTTCATTTTCAACATGGTCTTTTAATTTTGGGAATCCATCTAAGATAAACCCTTGGTTTTGACAAGGCATGGAGTGTAATTTTTCTTTAAAGAACTGTAAAACTTTTGAATCTGTCAGTCTGTTGTTATTGTTAGCCATCTCTTCTGTAATCTGATCTAACAGTTCTTGTGCTTCCTGTGCTTTGTTGTCTTCCTCTTCTTCTCCTTCCTCCTCTGTATCAGCTCTTCTGGCTTGGGTTCTCTACAATGTTTGGTATAAAAAAGATCTAAATAGTTACTTAAATGTACATAGTGTAAAAAATATCAAATTGACCAAACAACAGCTGAAAGTCAAGGTACAATTACAAATTCAGATTCACATATTACACTTTATTTGAATTTACAATTCAAATTTAAAGAAAACATTTTGACCAATTAGTTGATTAAACTAAATAATGCACAAGCATAACAAGACAATAAACTGTTTAAGTTAGTAAATAAGATATGATAGTACATGTAATTAATTTTCTCTTTTTTTTTTAAATTCATAGCATATTTGTCTGTATGCAAGAGGTATAAATCTTTAATATCTGTAAATAGCTTCTGATGAAATGAAAGGAATTGATTGAAAGAAAACCTGAACCAAATTCATTGTACAATGCATCTGCACCAAAGGGAACTCTTGTATATATATATAGATAGCGTAATTTACATAATGAGGGAAAATGCACAAAACACTAAAACTATTAGAACTAACCAGGTCATCCAGTGCTTGGTCAATAACATCTTTAATTTTAATATGATGTAGTTTGTAGAATTCACAAAGCTGCTGACAAACAGTTGTCTTTCCTGATGCTGGTGGACCCAACACACAAATTCTTAGAGGCTGTAAGAAAAAAATGTGAGCATGAAAACCATCAATACCAAACTAAACTTTCTTCCATATTTCTTCAGTTATGTTTTATTTACATGAAATTTCCTTTTTATTCATTGTTTATTTCCTGCCCACAATGGCAATTTTCAAGTACCATCGCTATGTATCATTTATAAATAATTGCAATATATCTTACCTGTAACTTTCTGGAATCTTTGTATTCTTTAATGATTGGTATGATATTTTCAACCAAACCAGACTCTGCTACCCAGCTGATTCTCATGTTTTCCTTGACATTAACAGCATCCATCCTGAGGTTGACTAATAACATGTCAAAGTCAGATTGCTAAAAATGGAAAGTATATCATTTGATACACTGCAATAACAAAAACAAACAAAAATAATACCCAAAATACAATAATAAGACTAAATGTTAAAGAAATTTCATACCAAAAAGCAATACTTATTCATATGATATATTTTATTCACCAGTCTTCCCCATTGCTGGGGATTTTTGAAACAACATATGAGTTGGTGAGTTGTTGGTGAGTTGTCAGTAACCTATGTCTATTTCCATTAAATTCCCCATTCCATTCACTGAGGTTTTTATTTGTATGAATTTTACCTTGATCCATTTTAGTACATGAACAAGATATATTTGTATGTAAATATAAATGTGTAGACTGTAATATATTTCATGTCTAAAATGCATTAAGTCTATCATGTCCTAAAATCCAAATAAAAATATTTAGACAAAAATATATTTAACAGACCTCTCAAGTTAATATATTTGTATTAATTATGTCCCCTGAATAACTCACATCTATGTCTTTGTTCAGCAATGCCTCCTCTTTGCTAATTGATTTGACTTTGCCAGTGCCCAAGTTCTGACTAACAGCCTTAAATATAAATTACATTTAAATAAAACAAACAAATACCAATTAGTGTTCAAATGATGTCAATGTGAAAATCATCTTTATTTTGCATGATGAAAATGAATAGTTATCTTTAAAAAGAACAGACCAATTCTATTCTTCTCCCATCCAACCAAGGTCATTAAGTTGTTGGTGTATGATGTAAAAAACTCCCCCAATCAATCTATTCATCTATATTCAATGAGATGACAGTTACTGTAAAGTGGTAACTTTTGCTATTAGCTATCCAAACTTTTGGCTTTTGTAGTATTTGTGACAGTTAAAAAAAAAACCTGTTTATGTACAGGTAATTTTCAAGCATATAGGGTGATAATGAGGGTAAAATTACCCATAGCACAAATTCCACATATACAGCTACTTATTATTTTAAACAACAAATACATAATTGTTAACTGCATGCATCAGACATAAAATATCAAAGGGTCAATAATAGAATATGATTATTTGTGTTGCAGTTAAATACAGCTGAATTCTAAACATACCTTAACAATTTCAAACAGTGTGTTATTTGAATCATCCTTGGCAATTAAATATCTAACTTTAGGTCGACTGTCTGCAATATTCTGAATAACACTACAAAAGAAAAAATATCTTAACTATTAATTCTTATCCCTCTTTTATTTCAGGCCATATATAAACAATTTGTACAAGGTATGACAGAAGTTTTTTCACTGAATTTTAATTTTGACAAAGTGGGAGCCTAATCAGTTTGCAACATCTTTTCCAAATGGTTTCTGTATGTCATGTCTACCAATGATGAAGGTGTTTGTTCATCAAGGCATGCTTGTCAATATCACACTTACATAGCAGATATAGAATAATGCATGAACTGCTTCAATGAAAAGAGTTCGATATTTTATCTAAATTTTCTTGAAAACCCATGCTTTTATAAATACATGTACATGTAGCATCTGTAAACAGGTATTTATAAAACCTCTTGTCAGGTGTAAAATAACTTGAAACTTGAACCTACAATTGTGTCCAGTTTTTTTTTTAAATGATGTTTCTGACTGATATGCATATTTGGTTATACAAGGAGATATTTGTTATGGTTAGAGGCAATCAAAAACTTTAATCAAAACATAATTTAGTTTTTATAATAAATAAATTGTTTATATAATAAACTGTTATTGTTACGGAAACACCAATTATAGTGCTGATTCTCCTTATAGACATCTTCAGGAGTAGCAGATATTGACAGGACTAACCACAATTACTGATCATAATGACTGCCCCAACCACTAAAACATCAAATATATCATACTCGTATATACCAACACACTTTTACATTTTTTCAGTAAATTTTGAAATTACTTTGACAGATTCAAGTTGAAATATTAAAACAATAGCATGAAGAACAACATACACACAATTATATCAATTAAAATAAGACCTACCCAGCTAAGTCTTTAATATGAATAGTAGGAACAACATTCTGTCCATCTCCAAAACATAAAAGTTGTGGTGCATTGTGCCAGGCAGACTGAAATAGTGGTTAGTAGTGAATTATGTGATGGTTATACATTTTTCAATTAAAACTTGGGATTAAATAAAAGAAGTAACAGGAAAAAATAAAATATAAAGCTTAAAAACATTCATAGCTTTTTAAGTATTCATAGAAAACTTGAAGTCATTGCAAAATTTATTGAACATACAAAAAGGGAGATACACATAAGTTTCATGTTTATACATTTTTTACATGCACTTGCATACATGACAGACTAGAAAAATGTATCCTGAAAATATATTTTATTGATATGTATTTATATATTTCATTTTCTGGACAATAAGTTTAGATGGAACATGACTAATTAGCAATTACTCCAAAGGCTTATAACATGATGTCTATTTATGTATAGACAAATGTCCAGTCTAAAAAATATTGGAGCAATACATGTTTTACTTACCTTGAAGAGATAGTGGAAGATATGTTCATCAGCACCATAGGTTAGGCCAGATGCTATGACATAGGTTACCAATTTTGCTTTATTCTAAAACATTATCATAAAAATTTTATTATACTAAAAAGATATGACTAATATAATTTTTTTTATAAACAAAAAAGTGTATTTTTTGGTCACATGCTGATATTGTATAAAAATTTTAAACAATGCAATTGTCCAAACTGTTTACACAGTCTCTACTGATGTATTTCAAACAAGACAATATGTTAAATGTTCAAGAAAACAAATAAGTGTATAGTTCCATCAATAGAAAGAACAATGAAATACTGATAAAAAGAAAATATTCCTTCACAATTCCTGATGATTCAAGCATTTTAATATATCCTCAAGTCTTGTTTATCATAATATTCTTAATATATATTTGAAATCATTTTATAATCTCATGCCACTTACTGTTTTTCCAAGTTTTATAACAGTTTTCTCAGCACTGATATGTTCTTTAAAGTTAGGATGTGGCTTTCTTCTCCTGTAATCATCTTCAGTGAAAGGAATCTCTGGATCATCCTGATATAAATATATGAATATATGACATCATTACTGATGATTATATTTTATGTGGTAATCTAGTGTCTGTAGTAAGCATGTTAATTAATTATACACAATTTGATAAACCTATATACTTTATTTTCATAGAAAGAATTTCAACATTAAAAGTTTGTAGCAATGGGATGGCTGTACTTAACCAAACAAATCCCTTTTTAGGATTTGTAAATGATGTCATTACATGTACTGTAGTTGTTTGGGTTTTTTTTGTACATGTACATTTCAATTATAAGAAAGCAATGTTGAAAATGGTAACAAGTACTTTAATTTTACTCACAGGATCCAAAGATTTACTTTTAGCCCATGTCATCACAGATGATATCAAAATGAACATTTTGGGTTTCTCTATTTTATCCAAATCAGAGTGGATTTCTGTAAAAGAATAAAATCTTTGAGCATATTGTAATATACAATGTATAAACTGAAAAAGGGGTTATTGACAATTAAAAAGAATAAATTGGGTCCATTGATAGGATATGTCTGTTCACTCTGTTGATAACAAAAAGAGTTGTTGATTTTCCAACTTTAGTAAGTTTCCATTCTAAAAATTAAAATCCACAAACTGTCATTACAATGTGCACTTGTGCTTACAATGCCTATAACTAAAATATTTAAGTAATTGTTTTTAAATTTTCTTTGAGAATAAATACATATCAATGATAACCATTTTTGCATACAGAATCATTTTAAGTAAACTTCCTACAAACCTGAAACAGCCCACACTGCTTCATCAATCTGATCCGGGTCTTGCGTGATGTCATACACTATTACATCACATTCCACTAGCTGTTCATACAACTGATCCTTATTCTCAAACTGAAATTCATTAAAAGAAAATAAGAGTTAGTTCTGAATGCCTTAAGAAGTCTTGATAACAAAAATTATTTTTCTATAACTTTTGCAGACTTGATTCCTTGTGCTATATAACAAAATGAAGTGAAGAAGAATTAATCTAGACTAAGGAAATGTATGTTGCCTGTACATGTATTTGTTTTCAATTATCCCACTTACATTTATAATTTCCTTAATTGATTCTGCTTTTTGTGTCTCTGGATTTTTAACAGTACCAACAATCTCATAACATCCTTCTTTTGGGGGCAGAATAACTGAGCTACTTGTTGACTTAGCATCATCTTCTTCCTCTGGCTCCTCCAAAGATGCACCTACTACACAGCGAGACAAATACTGAAAATAGACAAGCTCTGAAAGTCAAAACATTATATCAACTTTCCTAGTAGAAAAAAAAATTAATCATAAAAAACAGTTGTATATAATAGCCATTATAAAGCAACACAAAACTCACATAAAATTACTCAAACACAAAACAACAAAATCAACAATTCAAGAAAAACTCATAAAGCCAGAACAAATACTGGCTCACAACTGACACATACAAGTTTGAGTTGGGGCTAATTTGTATATAGCAATATTATAGTATTATATGTATATTAAAGTTCAACAGAATTAAATATACTGTTATCAAAGAAAAAATTTGACCATACACTTGTTTTTTTTTATCATTCGCTTACTTCTTGGTGATCTGAAAGGCCACAATTGTGGGACAAGATTACTACTGAATAGAAATAGTTTATGTTGAGTAGCAATTTTTCTAATCATTTATTTCAACACAGTGATTAGCTAGATCTCAACACATTTTAACAGTAGGTGAATATATGCTTCACCACTTCAAATTTTGAAAATAAAAAATTTAAATGTCAAAATTGACATAAAACCTATAAAAACTGCAAAACAAATAATCTGTGAACATGAAGGAAATATCCTCTTAACCGTGTCAATTAAATAAACATTAAAGTGTTGTTTGTGTGAATTAAACAAACAATTTGACAAGAATTGGCAGCTGGCAATAGCTACAACCAAATTTTATTTATATAGATCAAATGAGGATTAGACTAGAGGAATTAAACCCCAATTTATAATATACAATATGTTTACATCCAACCTTAGGCTCGTTTTTCTTTATCTTAATGTCCTTATCCTCAAACCACAATTATATCTTTTTTCTATGATGCGTGAGAATAAATACTGTAGTGTCAATACAAAAACAAACCTGAAAACACGGCAAAACACACATATAGTCATAAAGACACGGAATACTTCGAAATTATAATCCAATATAAACTAACTAGTTGCATAATATATTACCTTTGCTAAATTCTTTCCTTGATATTGGTCCACTTGGTTGATAAACATGCGTTTACTTTTAGGTTTTTCTCCATCTTCTTGAAGAGCCATTTTCCTGCTTTGGTGTTGCTAGGGAATGTACGGGAGACAACTCTGTAAGTTTAACGGGCTAACAACGCTTCCGGTAAAAAATCAAAGCACTAGCATACTCAAATGATCTTATTATCGATGAAAATAAAATTGTATTGAAGACAGAAATTAGTGAATAAACTGCTTCATTCCATACAAGTTAAGTTAAAAATTTTAATTAACAAAGAATGACGTTGAAAAATATACATAAAATTGCTTATTAAAAATAATAATTTTACCAATGGCAAAAGTTTAAAGTGTTTCAAACTCAAAGTGTACCACCATACGTCTATCAAAACTCATGAGCACTATTTTAAAAGCAATAAAAACGAGGTTTCACACTAGATACTACAGGACTGACATTAATAAATGTGCAATCTACAACACTAAATCTTTCACTCTCTCCCCTTTTTCGTTGTAACAAAAAGGTAGGTGAGCAAGTGGACATTTTTAACTCGATTGTGAAATGTGGATGCTAAAAAAATTATTCAAAAGACAAAAGACATCTTAAGGTCTGGATCTCATCACCAATGTAACAGCATTAATATCATCAGATTTTTTCGACACTATTACATGGCCATTCCTAGAACGAATAAGCGTACCCTCCCGTTTTTTTTAAATTTGTTGGCGACAAATCACTAAATTAACTTTGGATTATAACGGCAGTATATTCTGCCTAGGCCATTCCTGATATGCAGCTTACAACTAGGCTTAAAGATCTTATTAAACGATGCTTAAAAAAAGAACGAGACTATATAAATACCTGGTAATTGGCCATGATAGATCTTACAGTATAATTAAAATTAAATGTTTCACTTGCTTCCCCTTTTTGATATTGTCAATAACAAAAAAGGGGGAACAAGTGAAAGACGATTGCAGAACTTACTTCGTTACTCTAAATCAAATAATAAAAATATACTGGAGACCAAATCTGTCAAATGTTAGATTTCTCATTGACAACATATTTGTCGTGTTTTGGGGACATGTTTTTCAACTGACTGTTGGTATTCCAATGGAAACTAATTGTGCTCCTGTTTTTGTACTCTTATGAGGCTGAGTTCCTACTTTTACATCTCGCTATATTGATAAGGTTTTTTCCCTGAACAAGACTAAATTCGGTGACTACAGGTATTTTCATTCAATCTACCGTAGCAAGAATGTAATTAAAGACACCAGCAATACATTTAGGTCGACCTCTAACTTAGACCAGGAACCTATAAATCAACTAGTTATACTAGTCCCAGCTTTGACCTACTTCTAGAAATAGACTCGGAAAAACGACGAAATGACTACGACAAACGTGGAGACTTTCAACTTTCCAACTGTTAACTTTGCTTACAAAGATAGCAACATTCCAGCGGCTCCAGCGTAGGGCGTAAATTTCACTTTACGATACTATAGGCTAGATCTTGCGATCGGTATTCCTCTTTACTAGACCGCCCGCTGATGTTGACTACTAAGCTGCCCAAACAAGGGATCGTGCTAACATGGTTGATACTATCCATTCAGAAGTTCTATGGTCTTGACTTAATTGATCGTGATGGGAAATCAAACTCTCAAATACGATCGATGTCATAGATAGTCTTTTCTATCCCTAGATTTGATTTTTTCCTAGACATTACCATGAGTAACTCGACAGGTGTCTAATTAGAGACAAACAGCTTACTCCTCTGGAGTACCTCAGTGCATCCATGGTTTTTGTTGAGTTCGGTTTACTCACGTTCTGATTTTGTGTTTTTAGTTTTTGTTTTGTGTTATATGTGTTTGTCTATATCCGGATTTGTAATTGTCCAATGACTTTCGACTTTTGCTGTTCGGTCGGTTTATTGCTAATGTTCTTACATGACCTTACATCGGTGACATAACCCAAACGGCAAACAGATACACATGCATCAGTGGCCGTTCATGTCACAATAGCGATATTTATCTATATAGGTTCTGTAATTGAAATTTTCTAGTGACATTATTAAAGTCTTTATCTTTGTTGAGAACCTCCAATAAGTATTGCTGTTTGGTTTAAACTGGTAAATTGTTATTATAAGCAGGATTTTTTTTTACATTTTCCAATAATTTTCGATCATATATTTATTCCCCTTTAAGTAATCGAACATAAATATGTACGAGAATAATCAAATAAGCATTCACATATAATATAGCTTAAACAATCAGCTTTGCAGTTTATGAGATGGCATTTGAACATTTTCCTGTAGGATTCTATGTTAAACTAAATCCCACAGTTGCGATCATTATGATTCGGAGTGGCATAATAAACACAAACTTTAAAATGGACCATCGCAAGAATAATGATGTTGTTTGATTACAATTAGTTAATCAGTTTCAGAGAAAAAGCCAATTTAAAACCTTTTCTATAGTCACTCGGCGAGTCTTTTTTTTTTTTTTTTTTTTTTTGGTTTTCTGACCAGAATAATAAAACCATGAGCCTTGCAAAGGTCCATCCAGTGAACATTGTGACCAAGTTTAGTTTCATTCGACCCAAGTGGTTTAAGAGAAGAAGATTAAAAAGTAAATATTTAACGAGGACGACAGTTATGGACGCAAAATGATGACAATAGTTCACTCGACCCTATATTACAAAAGCAAGTTTTTTTCTAAGTAATAACAGCAGACTAGGTTTGATAAGCTGTGATGGACAGGAAGACGAAAGGACACAACACATATGAAGTCTAAATTTACAACAAAGTGCGCTAAGACAAAACGATAAGCACAATAACGAACCTGGACGCATGGGATATAATTTGTACATCTATAACAAAAAGCATATATTCATTAAAAATATTTTCGGTTATCCATATTCTTCTCCATTAAGATTTATCAAAAGCTAATGCAATCTTTATGTGTCCAGAGGAACCAACCGCTTTAGTACCTCACAGGTCCCAATTTGTCCTGCAATATTACGTTATGGCCACCCACATAATCTACTTTTCTATCATGGAAGATCTATTCCACGTTGTCAGTCGCCTCAATTTTGAAAACGACCTTTGAATTTGAAACGCTATTTTAATGATCTACATGTAGTTTTTTTATTGTTCTATATGTTTTGCCGCAATAGGAGGCAACTGCCAACATGCCCCAATGTAATTTACAGCCATGCAGTACCAAACCTTGGTAGACAAAATGACGAAGTACACGTTTATAAGCACATAACATCTCTAAGATTGCAGTATGGTGTACATTCTCTTATAAATATGTAAAATAAACAAAAACAAGTTGCCGAGTGACATAATTGAATGTTATAATTGGATGACTATGTCATATGTTGGTGCCAAGCGCAGGCATTCGTATCGATAACATATGAAAAATCTATAAATATAGCTGTAAGGAAATATTGATACTGTCCATGAAAGATGTATTATCATGTCACACTTTACAGAGGACTCGATAGGTAATAACTATTAACTGCGGTTTTCACCAGCAGATGTTGATTAACTAATGCTCTCATTAAAACAATCTTTGTGTTTTAATAACATATAGGTAATCCATCACACGTATCATGTATTGCAAGACTTGATTATTTTGGTTAAAACAAAAGAAAAAAAAAGATTGTCTACGACATATAAAATCAAAATTGTATTTTCTGAGCCGCCTCCAAGTCTTAGTAGAAGGCTTGTATGTGCACCGGGAGTGAATTCCCGGTTACGTTTTCAGCTTATCTGACCAACAGGGTCTGGGGAGCTTTTCTCATCACATGGCGTCCATTGTCATCAGCGGTAAACTGTTCATATTTCTTGTTCTCTAAATCATATGGCCAATTGGGTGGGTTTTTTTTTTAGCAAAGTTTGAGGTTTGTGTGCTGATAACTGCCAGGGGCATTATTTATTGCGTTCTGATTAGCTGAATCTTTGCAACATCTGTTCACAAACCACTTGGCAGATTGATTTATGATATTGTGGAAATGTACCTTCATGCCTACTGAGGTTGACACTTCATCCTGATACTTATTGGACTTGTTCTACCTCCTATTATATAAGTGTTTTGTGATTGGCATAGAAGATGCAAATATCAATTTCAATACAACTGTTCAAAGCCAGTAATGTTGTGTTAAATTTCATTTTTTATTATTCCATTGTTTGTTAACTTGTTCTCATCCTGAATATAGCTGAAATACTGCTCCATGGACATAAAGCAAACATCCAATCAATCAATCAAATTGTTAATTTGTTTGTGATTTGTGGTTCTGTCTTAATGAGGAATGGCACTGTGATATTTGTGTTTGGTTTATTTCCTCTTTATATATCATACAGTAAACCAATGAAATAAAACAACAGCTGTGATATAAAGCTCTTCATGATCTTCAAAAAATTATATAATTATCATTTTAAAGTATTTTTGCCCTTCAGCATCAGATAGTAACAATAACAAAGTAGTTCTGGTGTACACATATTTTATTTAAATCTCAACAATATGGGTGTAAATGTGTATAACGACCACAAAATATTTCTGGGATAATCTATGCATACAGTACTGCTAAACAAAACAATTTTATAGCATCACTTAACAAATGTAAAAAAATATATCTCTAATAAATAACATAACTCAAAAAATGATTAAAACAACTCCATGAATAATTTTTAAAAACTTAAAACAGTTTCTTATACATGTATCATGTATTAAATATATATACCCCACCCATCTCAAAACATTTTTTGCACTCTTGAAAAGGTTAATAGTGAAAAAATGAAAGAGAAAACTGATATTTAAAAAATTATATATGGTTAGTAATTTTGTTATCATTCACATAATTTCTTAAGCCCACAAAACATATATATACAAAAATTAGCCTTTGTTACTTTTCAACTTCAGTCTTAAAAGCAATATAAAGTTTTTCTAGATTGTGAATTAAAAAGCGTTTCCTAGACAACTGGAGGTTGATTATGTTTAGCAGTTCAGTTATATGATGAATAACAGAAAACAACCATTACATGATATTCTGAACAGACTGTATTTTATGACCCTGAAAATAAATATTGTTTAAGGTATCCGGACCACAATTGACCACATGATCATATTTGGTGTCCCAGATGTCCATTATTGGAAATACTAGTTGAGTAACTTACTTTTTTACTCAAAACTGTAAGCACTGACTGAAAGTAAAACAATATATTTAATTTGTATCCTTAATTAGCAATACATTGATTGAATAAAGCTGTATCTCTTGGTCGAAAAATAAAATTAAACGTAACTTCAATTATGGGTCGGATACCTTATATGGTTTGATGGTGCCATTATCAATATTGTAAAGCTAACTGCAAATATCTATAACTGTAGGTTTGTTGTGAAACTGATGATAATTGAAATAAACAAGTGTGGACTGTGAGCACGCTCACAAAGGGATAGCCCCCTGCTTTGCTTTCAAGTCCAATTATCTCCTCTTAATAATATCCGAGGTCAATAAAAATCCTTCATGAACAGCTACATATAATGTACTTCCTTTATGTTTCATTAAATTTCATCAAGCGGTTTAGGAGGAGTTCCACTTACAAGGGATGTGGACAGACAGACAGACAGTTTGCGGGGGGTATAAAAATGCCAAACAATACATAATATTCTTCTTTCTTTGTATGAAAAAAACCAACAATTTTCACAGCTTTCACTGATCAGCAAGTACACAACATCTGACATTGATTTTGTTTGTTTAGTTATTAATCCATTTGTGAATAAATCATTGAAATACACTTGGAATGGCAGAAATCTCAGTTAATTGCACAAAATGAATCACGTACAATCTTTCATGAATCACGTACAATCTGTCATGTCCACACTTAATCAGGTCTTCCATTTTATACTCTAAAACAAAAAATCAAAGCAAAAGCAATTTAATTACAGGTTTTAGAATATCTTGAAATGTTTTGATCATTCAACAAGTTTACCTTTCATCATACTTGCCAACATATTTAAGTGTCCAAGCAGAACAGCAGAGGGGTCAAGGTTTGATGGAGCGACTCCCAATCGCCGGAAAAAAATATTTTAAAGTAATTGTCAGTTACACAGCCTTGGGAAATGGTGGTCACACTTGCATATATTGCAAAATGTGTATCCTGTCACTTTCCATGACTCCCTTAATTTATTTATTATGAAAATGTTGATTTAGTTTCACATTTATATTTTTTGAGGGCTGAAAACTCTTCACAGGTAGATTAAAAAATTTGCCATTTTTAAATTTGAGAAAATCAAGATCTTGACCATGCTACATGAACAGAATTGAAATATAATTATAAGCCTGAAATATTATAATGAGTAAAATGGAAAGCAACCGGAATCTGGAATAACAATGCAAAAATGAGAATGATTCTTCCAAATCCAGAACAGTTGGCAAGTACGAACTTTTTATTCCTAAAATGTCTTGGCATACTAGTTGAACATCGTTATTAAAAATATATGAATGAAAATCAGCTTATTGTAAACTACTTACTGAATTATTCAGGGCGCCTTCAGCACTTCTGGCTTCTACAGAACCATGGGGTAACTTTCTAGCATATAATTCCAGCTGACTCCGATCCTTCATCGAAACCAATGTCTAAAAATAATAAAAACCAAACATCATCACATAATTACAACTTCTTATCTTGAATGAATGAACATCCTTATTCTAAAAGGTTTTAAATTACTGGAGAAAATGGGCTAACTACATTGGCTTGAATAAATAAAATTAAAACTAAAAAAATAATAAATGTCTAGATATGTTTTAATATCTCTTCCTCATCAAGTTTAAAGATAAAACAATAAAATGTGTCTTGTTGACACTGTTTGGCACACATTGGTTAACACTCCCCCTTTTATTTCTAAGATCATTCAAGCATAAAATATCAGGCACAGACCTACAGAATTTTGCCTGTGCAGAGATATCATCACGTGGTAACTGTGTAGTTTCATGAAAATGTGAAGTAATCCATAAACAAAAAAGTTTCAGTCAAAGGTAAACCTGAGACAAATCCCACCTTTATTTAGTTCACTCAAGCGCGCGGTATTGAGTGCAGCCATACAGAATTTTGCCAGTGATGAGATCTCATAATGTTGCAACTGTGTACTAAGTTTCTTGTAGATGTGAAATGTGCTTCATAAAAAAAAATGTTTCAAGGCATAGGTAAAACTGAAGTAGGATAGACAGACAAACCAATGGACAAATGAATGAATGGACCAAAAATCTATGTCCCCAAAAATATCGTTGACCGGACATAAAAAGTCTTCACTTACCAAAAACCATAATCTGTTCACAGGTCAAGGTCCTGTATGGGCCATGATATGTGACACATTATCTTATTAGTTTAATTTCCACAATATAAATACTGTAAGTCTAAAGTATGAGAAAAAGCATTAAAGGAAGAGAAATGTCTTTAAACACAGAATATGCGACTTAAAAACACTACCTCTATTACGACATTATGGCATTTCAATTTTTTAGCTAGGTCAAGTTTCTTCTCTGTATTATCTATCAGCTTTAAATATTTGGTAAGTACCTGTAATAGAATTAAATACAAATGGTGAAAATCTTGACTGCTGACACTAATAATCCTTCATTTTAAGGCTTTATAGTGGAGATCCTTGTAATGTATATTTTACAGTTATTTTATTATCATAGCAGCTCAAATGAAACCTTTCTTGTGTATGAGTATCACATTTCAAGTACCCAATGAATAAACTGCAGCTAGAAAATAGCAATTGTATTTAAACATTGTGACAGTTCATTTTATGGGACAGTTCACATTTCAAAAATTTAAATACCTTAACAATCATCAACTCCTACAGAAGAAAGGTTTCCTTTGATCCGCTATGATGTTTTGTATCATATATTAGCCATTATTAATATTTAGAGAATATTTTGTAATCATATTTCCCTTGTATAAAATGTTAGAACCCATTGAGGTATTAATGTTTTATTGATCACAAATAGGGCACATTGTTGAGAATCTCGACAACCATATGTTAGTAATTATTTTATTGACTATCTAACAGACTAAAGCAAAACTAGATTTACATAACATTCACATTTTGCAACTTGTTTTGAATAAACAGCTGCCATTATTTCGAGTGGATTTGTTTACATTAAACTCACGTCTATTGGAGCATTGCTCTGATGGAGGATCTGACAGACACGATCAAAACCAATTACTGACCGGGCCTTTGTACCACCAAACCAACCCTAAAACATCAAGTAAAAGATTTAATAACATTTATATACAAATCTTTCCCTCTAATGATATAATAAGAAGATAGGCAGTCAGAATGAAGATGGGTTTTAAAATACCTGTCTGCTGCAGTAAAGACATTCAAAAACTCACAAATTAGGTAGTATTCAAGTCTGAAAATGCTTCACTTAAAAAAAGCATTTCAATAATTGTTGTTTTTTACTTAATATGTGATGCTCCAATGACTTCTTTAGGATGGACAAAAAATTCAACAAAGGAAATGAAATTTCATTTACAATTTGTTATTGTTAAAAAGAGAATTACAGCAAAATTTGAATTCGATTTTTAATTAACCTTTTTTTTAATGAATTAGGTTGTATTTCTTCTTATGATGCCACCTTTACGAAAAAAAAATTATTTTCATTACTAGGATTTAAAATATATATAATTAAAATACAATTCTGTACAGTAACGCCCAAGTCAAGCAGTGTTCTCCCTAGGCCCTTTTAGCATCCTGGCAATGTGATGCTATCTGGTTTAAATATGATGCCTTCTGAAAACATCCTTAATATATTTCATAAGAAATGTGATGCTATAATTTCAAGGCAAATGATGCTATTGTGAAAACTGAAAATACCAGGATGCTATTAAAAATTTCTGGGGAGAACACTGTCAAGTGACCTATTTTGTGTTTTTCTTTGTCAAACCTACATTTATTGGATTATAAAATGCACTGTTTATTTTGCAGTATAAATCTATCCCAACCAATTTTCCAATTAATAAATAAAACAAAATTCAATAGAGAATTTTTGTTAACAAAACTTTTTAAAAAATGCACTGCTAGAAGAAACCACAACAAAATACATCTAGATACCTTAGTTGTTAAAAGTTCATCCACACCATTCCATTGTTTTAACCTTGACCTTGCAGAAAGAGCTGTCCATAAATACTGTTTATCTGTCAACTAGAATAACTTTCATTGTTTTTAATAGAATAAGGTTATACATAACCCTTATATATAAAGAGCTTGTCTTAACAGTATTATGGGGGATTATCAATGCCAGAGTCCTGAAGAAATGTTTAACACAACTTTCAGCAATTTTTCAGCTATATCATTCATGGCATCCAGTTTTTATTGGGGGAGGAAGACTGAGTACTCGGAGAATACCGCTGACCTTCGGTACAAAAAATGACAATCCTTGTCAATTAAGATTGGAGTCAAGTACATCCTGCCTGCATTGAGACTCAAACCCGCAATCTAAGAGGTGGCATGGAATAATAGAAAATGTCTGTACCTAATTGTTGTATGGCAAGTATTGTAAAAATCCCTTCCTTTCATGTGGACAACAAATAAAACGCCTGCTATCTTTGTGGTTTTCTATAATAAAAATTTGTCTAACTAATGGAAATGTAAACAAATATACCATCTGTAATGTTTTTTTAATTGACTGAGTATACTTAATCTGCAGAAATTGATTTCACACACTAAAATCATATCCTGATTACCTGATGTTTTTTTCTGATAGATTCTGGACAGGCAAGATGGTTCTGAAATAAACAAATTACCTTATTGTAGATGACACATGTTTCCAGATTTCTGAATGTATCTATTTAAGCTATTACATGCATATATATTTTTATTCAAATAGCGCAACTATAGAACCTGCATACACTTATGTGTGTGTCATTTATTTCAGTCTTTTGCAGTCTACAGAGACACAAATTGTTGTGCTCTTTGAAAAATGAACATACTACTCAAAAGTAATTATGTCCAAAAAATGATATTTTAAATGGTTTTAATCTGAAGATAATGATATTTAATATTTTACCTGAATTTAGTATTATGATGAATAATCAGGTGTGAACAGATTTTTGCTTATTGACTTACCTCCCCTACATTGACATGATAAAAACAACAATAGTACAGTGTTGTTATAACAGGCATGTTCAAGATGGAAGCCTTACGTGGAAATTGTTTAAACATTGCAACTGTACCATTCTGCTCAGCATGTTTATCAGAATCCTAGAATATAGAAAAATCGAACATTTATGTAATATTATAATAACGAGAAAATAAAACAGGTGGTGGCCATGGAGTTTAATAACAATTAATCCAGAAAATGACTTTTACCTCAGAAATCAGGTTAAATGTAACAGTGGACTTTTTGCTAATTAATTATTTCCTTAATAAACACATGACTAGTCTTGACTTGGGTGGGGGGGGGGGGGGTTGTTTATTGCTTTGATGATATTTTATTTAACATCATATGCTGATACTCTTATGCCCTTGGTCATTTGGTATGTGACTAGATCCCTATGCTACAATATATAGCTAACTACCATGAGTCGCAACATACAAATTTCAATAGAAGAGAATTAAGAATTACTTTTAAAATTATTTAGGCCTCAGAAGTAATATACCAATAGCTTACTTAAGTTAAAGATCACCTTTAACAAAAAAATATCTGTATATCAAATTCTGCAATGATGCATTAGAAAAACAAAAAGCAAAGCAGTATTGTTAATGTAAATATCATTTTCAGTTTATGAAGCAATAAAATTATGCTTTTTTATAGTGTCATCACAGAAATTAAGAGGGTAATTAAAAAGAACAACTCACCTCGATAGGTCTTTGCCTCTCTAATATAGATATGTGTTCTTCTAACAGTGGCGTGTCTGCTGCTAGTTGAGGATCAGAAGAAAAATGAGCTCTACAAGGAAGAATTATTAAAATGAATAAATATGAATGATTAAAAACTAGAATACTTCATTCATTGCATGATAAAGGGAACTGTCATTTCTCTTAATAGCCATACATTTACTTAAGCTGTATCTAAAAAACACTTCTCCTTGTGCATTTCATGAGATACTGACTCATTTCTTAACTTTTGCCAGCAACTATGATTTCATTCTCAATCATATATCCCCCACCACTGTTTTAATGACCTACACTTGATGTTCGCTTGTTTCAAGGGCGTTTAATTTCACTTGCAGCAATTTTTCAATAATAGACTAACTACATTAACCTCTCAATAACCAAGGTCCTAATCTACACTTGTACAGGAAACACACTGTTCATGTTGGGCCTCAGTTGCCGAGTGGTTAAGGTAGTTCGTCTGCTATTGATCACGTGGTCTGTCAACACTGAGATTGCGGGTTCAATTCTCACTGCAGGTAGGATGTACTCTACTCCAATCTTAATTGACAAGGATTGCCAGTTTTCCTACCACAGGTCAGAGGTTTTCTCCAGGTACTCCGGTTTCCATCCCCCAATAAAAACTGGACACCATGATATAGCTGAAAAATTGCCTAAAGTGGCATTAAACACCATAAACAAACAAACAAACACTGTTCATGTGCTGAGTAGCAAAATAAAATAATAATATGCAATGAGGAATAAGAATAATTCTTTAGTCTATTATTTAATTATTTTTGTTTTTTACTTCAATTAAGTTTGACGATATCAGTGCAATTTAGACTCTAAATCGTCAAACTTAATTGAAGTAAAAAACAAAAATAATTAAATTTACACCTGAACATTCCTTGTGAACTTTACAATGTTTACAATCTCAGAGCTCTAAATAAGATTTTCTTCATTGGGCTTTTCACCCATCTGATGATTTATTTCATTGGGTATTTTTTTATATATCACTTTTATCATTTCTTTTTACCCACTCAAAAAAAAATTAAAAGGGTTTTTCACCCATCTAGCATTGATTGAATTGGGTTTTTTATGCTGACAAAAATGTATTTCACTATGGTTTAATACATGTCTATTCATGGTGCCTCAACAAAATACAAGACCGGTTCTAACCATAAATAAAATTTTGGAAGAAAAGTATATTCAACAGGGAACATGCATCTTTTCTTGTGAAATAAATCTCCATACCTGGAGCACCGTATGCTGCCTGAAATATACATTACATTCGGAATTCCTCGGTTGTTACGTTGCAAAATAATGGGAATTGTAATTATGCAACTTTGTGTATTTATTTGAATATATTAACGCAATCATTGAACAATTTAATGCACTCAGTGAATGAATTAAGCATGTTTCTAAAAATTGATTCGGTTTTAAGCCTTTGATATTGCGTTTGGCAATGCAAAGCTATAAAAATAATTGGGTTTTATGAAAATTTAATTGCATAATAATGCAAATATGCAGCTTATCTGGAGCTCTGCAATCTGAACCCAGAATATAAAAATTTCATCCTTCAGTAAATTTCAACTAGGTCTCAGAATACACTTGTGTCAGTTACATCATAGTGATAATAAAATAAACTTTGCATGAATTACAATGAAAATTCAAATGAAATATATCAGTTTGAAAGATAATAAGTCTTAAAATTGGAAACATGCATAACAAAAATATGTTAATTAGATATAATAATGTGCTGTGGAAAGTGCTTATCAAATGAATGTGAATCTGCATTTGTATTGTTCTATTTTTAGGTGTCAAAGGGATCATAAAAAGCATACATATAATACTAAATGCACTTTAGGTTAACAAAAGTTATTTCATATTAGCTTATCAATAAATTATACGCTTAGTAAATCTGAGAAAACAGAAAAATGTTTTACCGGTAAGTCAAGGTACAGGAATAATTACTTAAAAGAATGCTATCTTATCATTTGCAATATCACAATGTGGACATTTTACATGAGGGGTGAATTATACTTTACTCTGCAACCATCATATGTGAGCCAATATTATTCCTACATGAATAGTTTTGAGATAATGATGCAAAGAAGATATGTCAAGAATATACCCACCTCAAATTGCGAAATAACAATGTTTACATTAAGCATGATTTAAGGTACTGCAGTGCCACTAACACAAAGCTGATTATTTACATTGTTAAAGGTATTAAGTGGTTGAAATAATTTTAATCTGTGCATACATTAAAATATCTATATTTTTTACCAGGGTAGAACATTACGTAAAGGGATTCCTACCTCATAATTCTTCAAAATTATGGAAAAAAGAGTAACAAAATTAACCCACTGTCCATCAATGGCTCCAAAATAAGTCAACAGGGTGTTCCACTACTCTTATAGAATGCAAACTAATTCCAGAGGTACTACATAGGATGAGTTAAATGTTTTTAACTTTAATTCCTTGATGATCTATGTAATTTCAGCTTCAATCTATATTTTCCGATAATATGTATTTTGTTGTAAGTTCATATGATGTCTAGAATTCTATGATAATATGATATTGTATGTTATTAGCTTTTGTAAAATTTAGTGAGATATATAGATTGTTTGTTTCATTCCCAAGATGGACATTATGTATTGAGCTTCTTCTGGCTAGATAGATGTGATTTAGGAAATAAAACGAAGCGTAATTTGTTTATTACTGTCTTGTAAAATTGTGATGTCATGTTGTTTACGTAACAATTAGTAAAACATGTACATGTACTAAAATTGTCACCAGTAAAAAATTATACTTACTTCAAACATGTGTCCAGTGACCTTAGCTTTGCCCCGGCATCAGATACTGACACTGCTTGTTTATACTTCAACATCTGTAATTACATGTATTGATTTGAGCCAAATGATAGTATGTTGAATTTAGCTAAATCAGCATTTTTTAAGTAACAACACTACAAAAACAAGACAAATGTACATGTTTGCAGTCATGACATGTTTGTAATTGATCAACATGACCTGGATGTTTGCAAGTTAAGCTGTTGCTGTATTCCAACATTTTTAAACATTTAATTGACAACATTCCCTGCTCATACTTCATATCTGCTTCATAGAACTTGATAGTATTTTAATCAGCTGCAGATAATACTCCTTGTATTGACTTTAAATATCATCTGATCAGTCTGGGTGTTAGCTGTGGAACCATAGCACTTTAGGTCCTTTGACATTTTTTGGTCAGCCAAATCAAAAATAGCCATAAGACTTACAGAGCTATGGTTCGGCAGCTATCTGGGTGTGTACTATACACAAGAATTCAAATAGGTTAAAGTTTACATCAATTGAATCACATGTTGTAATTACATTGGATTTGGTGTTTCTTATAGATCAATACACGTTATACAAAGCCAATTAACAAGAGAACCACACTCTAATTTTACTTACTGCTGCTTCATCGTTTCTTCCAAGCATTCTGAAAGTACAAAATTACAAACTTTTAGAGATGAAAATGTTTGATCAATTTGTTTACAAGGAGTGATATATAAACAGAAACAAACTGATTCTAATCATTATAAATGTACAAAAATATTTCATAAATAATGGAAATATTAGGAGATGAAGGCTATTTAAAAATTAATATGTGTCTGCCTCAGTGGCATAATAATTGGCAAAAGATTCTATTCCTAGTCAGGTCAATGAAAAGAAATTGAATCTGGGAGTGAGTTTGATGACATTTTGAATTGCTAACAGTTCTCTAGTTCATTAGCACTTATAAAATCCATATCACTGAGCCTTCATATTAGGCAGGTGTGCTCAACTCCAACCTTTTTTGACATGGATTGCCAAAGTTCATGGTTTTTCACTGGGTACTCTAGCTTCTGCCCCCTAGAATAACTGACAACGGCTCTGTAAATGAAATTTGACTTAGGGAGAGGAAAGTAGTTCTTATTTTGATATTTGGCTCTGCCAAACTGTAGCATGGACAGCAGATTTATTCTTCACTAAAATTTTTATATTGGAGAAATAAATTTATTTAGATAATTTATTAAATGTATTGGCTGCTTGTGCAAAGCCCATCTAAGGAATATTTTAGGGGTGTTTATACATTTCTATGGGCACCCTTTGCGAAAAATTGAGAAAAAATGCCTATATATATGTATAATCCGCTTGTACTAGTTCCCACAAAAAATCCTAATATGAAGATGTTCGAGTCCCACTTTGCCATGCTTTTTAAAAAGTTTTAACTGGAATATATCATTTATTGTCTCCTGAAATACCAATTATGTAATAAATAAGTAATAATTAGTGCATTGTAATATTATTTATTCCGATCATCGTTACAACAAAGTCAACAGATCAAATATATTCCGAAACCAAACCCATTTGTCAACTTTCTTTAATCAACAAAAGCAAAGAAACAAAATGATTACACAATTAATTTAATCCCTTAACCATTGCAATCAAAACATCGATCTTCAAAAACGTTAGGTACTTTGCACTTGTTAGTAATGACACCATTTGCATTTTGTGAAAAACAGTAAAGCATCCGTTATTTTCATACTCATTTTAATTTTTAATCATCCCATAAAATTAATATTGTAATAGTAAAATCATTTTTAATAAAAATTAATATCAATTCAAAGTATACATATGTAAATTTATCAAAGAATCATGTTATAATAGTACAAAAAAACAGCAAATAACAAAACAACAAAATGGCGACCGCTAGTGACAATGTCCAGAATGGGTCGAAAAACTCTCCAGAGTCTGTAGCTACGTATAATCGGAACCCTTCCTTATCAAATGAGATTAAAAGACAAAAACTGCGGACAATACGACCCTTTTTATAGTACTTCCGCATCACAACTTGACACTACATGTCTCCTAGTGATATGAATGTACACAACTGTCTCCGTGTGCTACAGGTTGTTGTACCTACACATAGTGTATGTAATGTATATTTTCTTACGTTTTTGCCATGATATTACTTACACAGAGTCATGAAATTGCCATGATATAACAAATACAGTGTCTTGTTATCACCATGATCTAATTTACACAAAGTCGTGTTTTATCACAATAAATATAACTGACACATTGATCAACATAAACTCACTTTTAGCATTGTATAATATCCTGCTTACCCAAGTAAATCTTCTAATTCTTTAAAATCATAGTGAGCCTTGAGAAAACTAATTAAGTGGTTTGCTGCTACTGGCCTTTTTGGTATTTCTAAATTGAAGATGGATGGTTTGACAGTTTTCTTTATGAAAAGAACAATCTGAAATAAACAATATATTAATATAAATAAAACCTTGTTTTGAAATATAACAGTCTCATTTAATGAACTGTTATATTGGTGTAGAAATTTAAAGAAATGGACATTTTTCTGTACTACTGACAGTCCCAATAAATATTATACACTAATATAGTCATCACCTTTTTTAACAATTGCAAACACTACAAAATAACCATTAAAAATTTTTCTATGTTTATTAAAATACACAAACAATTTTAACATTCGGTTGCCTACCACATTTGAATCATGCTATATACATAAAGTCAGATAATAGTCAAATGACCCAATAATTATAGCAATGTTTGAATACAGAATAACTTTCACTTTAATGTTACTTGATGCACACTCCAGTAACATGTGATTTAAATGTAATTTTTCACCTTAAATAAGGCAGAGTTCCAATTTGTTCATCTTTAATTGTTCCTTTTCCTTGTAATATTCACAATAACACGTTGCAAACACACTGTGTATGGTGGTGAAACTCGTCATAAAATGTATAAATGTAGGCAAAATCATCTATCCCACATTTGGGAATGCCTATTCATTTTAACCAACATGGCCACACTGTTAATAACTTTAAAATTATTGGATCAAGAAAATTGACAAATCATGGATATATCCAAGGAAAACAATTTGTATGAAACAAATTAGAAATTTAAATGAACAAGGACTAAACAAGGAGGGCTATTTAAACAGTGACAAATATATAATTCAACTTTAACATGCATCTTTCTGTCCTATTTCACACATCTTCACGACTGAAGATTATTGTAACTTGTTGTTTTATGAAACACCTATACATCTGTTTATTTTTTCTCTATCACCTTGAAAAAATGTGGCAGTAGTCATCGAAACGCCAGCCATCATAGAGAGTTTTTAATTCTTTTTTAAAGGTGAAATTGAAATGAATAATAAATTGCTTGATACTCACAGCAGTGATAGCATTACCATCATGAAGTTGTATAGCTTTATCAAGTAGCTGGAATTTGTCTTCCTTGGATTTATACATTTCCAGACTGTATGGCTAAAAACGAAAATGATTAAGACCATAACTCAACCAGTTCTGATGATGCATTATCAAACTTTTATTCTTACTTGTATTTTTATGTAGCGGTAATATTCTGATAGTTAAATTATTAAATTTTAAGTCCTTGCCAAGTGTCAGACTTAAAATTTCATAATTAAACTATCTCGCGATTGGAGAAATTCTATAATCCACTCATACCAATGAAAGATCATATATTTTTATTATCATGATTGCAATGTATTTTTGATTTTCTCTGTTTTTAATTTGTGGACTACTCTAATGCAAACTAATTTTATCTCATGCAAAGCTATCTTCTTACCATATATATTACAACTGAAAATAGTGATAAACTAGAGTAAAAACACCTGTGAGCAATGCTCACCATTGATACCCCCCGCTTCACAATTACTTTGAAAATTCAGGTGTTCTTAATTATGAAATTGAAACTTTATCTAGTTAAACGTGAAGGCGAAATTGCAGATAATACATGTAACCCTCCCCAATCCCCCAAAGAATGGCATCCCCTATGTCAATGACACAGTCCATGTTTTTCTATGGCAAACCTCCAATAATATTCTGATAAAAATGTTTAATATCCAATGCACAATGGCAATATGTGACCAAGATTCTGTATAAGTTTCAACAAATTCCATTCAGTGGTGTAGGAGGAATTGTAAATAAAAGATGGGTATCCCATTATGTCCATTACAAACTCCATGTTTTTCTATGGGAAACCCCAAATATCATTCCGATCAAAATGTTAAATATCTCCTGCACAATGGCACTATGTGACATGGATTCTGTGTAAGTTTCAACAAATTCCATTCAGTTGTGTAGGAATGAGTTGCACATAAGAGATGGGTATCCCTTATGTCCATGACAAAGTCCATGTTTTTCTATGGGAAACCCCAAATATCATTCCAATCGAAATGTTATATATCTAGTGCACAGTGGCAATATGTGACAACATTCTGTGTATGTTTCATCAAATTCCATTTAGTGGTGTAGGAGGAGTCGCACATAAGAAATGGGTATCCCCTTTTGTCAATGACAGTCCATGTTGTTCTATGGGAAACCCCAAATATCATTCCGATCAAAATAATAAATATCTCCTGCACAATGGCACTATGTGACAAGGATTCTGTGTAAGTTTCAACAAATTCCATTCAGTGGTGTAGGAGGAGTTGCACATAAGACATGAGGACCCCCTTAGGTCAATGACAATGTCCATGTTTTTCTATGGGAAACCCCAAATATCGATCCGATCAAAATGTTTAATATCTCCTGCACAATGGCACTATGTGACAAGGATGCTGTGTAAGTTTCTTTAAATTCCATTCAGTGGTGTAGGAGGAGTTGCACATAAGAGATGAGGCCCCCCTTAGGTCAATGACAATGTCCATGTTTTTCTATGGGAAACCCCAAATATCGATCCGATCAAAATGTTTAATATCTCCTGCACAATGGCACTATGTGACAAGCATTCTGTGTAAGTTTCATTAAATTCCATTCAGTGGTGTAGGAGGAGTTGCACATAAGAGATAGGGACCCCTTAGGTCAATGACAAAGTCCATGTTTTTCTATGGGAAACCCCAAATATCATTCCGATCAAAATGTTAAATATCTCCTGCACAATGGCACTATGAGACAAAGATTCTGTGTAAGTTTCATCAAATTCCTTTCAGTGGTGTAGGAGGAGTTGCAAATAATAGAAAGTGTAACGGACGGACGGACGGAAGGACGGACGGACGGACACCATGAACACTATATACCCCCCGCTTTTCAAGCGGGGGGTATAATAAATCTGTGAGATAATGCTCACTAGCGATACCCCTGCTTTCACAAAAAGTATTTGGTAAACAGGAAGTAGATGACCAAGCAGCATAAAATAGCTATATACCATAGGGTACTATAGGACAAAGCAATATGCCAAATATCATGCTTCTGCATCCCATAGTTGCTCAGAAAACTGTAATGACAAAATTTGTGTTACGGACAACTAAACAAATGGACAGATGGATGTACAAGGGTAAAATAGTATACCCCCTCTTCTTCTTAACAAGCAATAAAGGATGATTTGTATGTAATATAAAAAGATGATTTACAAGTATAGAGAATTTTATGAAAGGTTAACTGTTTTAAAACTAATAAATGTAATTTTACATCAAGCTTTCTTTGCCTGCAGTTTTAAAGCCTTCACTACAAAAAACTAAACAATTGATGGAAATAGCCTCAATACCAATTTAATCAAACTATTTTGATCAGTCTTCATCATTTTGTTGCATTATTTTATCCATTTAAAATAAACATTTCTTTACCTCTCCATTGATGATTCTTTGTACTGTTTCTTCTACTGGTATTTTACTTCCCCCACTTGCCTTAGCTCTCTGGAAAATTGTTGGCATAAATAAGAGATGTCTTACTGCTTATATAAAAATAAATAAAATATATTTCAAGAAAATAACAAATGAGTTTTAACAGGTAGAAAATAGTAGCAGACACCTTTACTTCCTCAGAAATAGAAATTATATAAATAAGTAGATAAATATAATACATACATTATCATTACATATTAGCAGTGAAAAAAATGATTCTTCATGAGCCCTCCCTCAATACAGACTAGACCCAACAATATAGCTGATGAACATGTACTCATCGTCAGCTTTCACTTCACAAAAATTGTCTGACCTATGGCTTATGCTTACAAAGATATAAAGCAAAAATCTTGTGCTGATGCCACAAGAAACACAATACATGTCTCGACATCAGTTACATTCTTTTCAGGCTAGACAATTTTTTTCCTTTATTTTTTGTTTAATTTCAACAGAAAGGTTTACTTGTAGTGCTCTTTGTAGAAACTGAATCTGTTCTTCTAATTTCCTTTGATCATTGGACGGTGATGTCTTTGGCTGGTAACTTGCTACAACTATACAAATACATATACAGTTACTGACAGAAAACCTACTATTTATTTACATAATTGCCATAATTATTTATAATTATAATGTTTTCTAACAAAAAACATATTATTGAGCTTTTTGTTTTTTGTTGTTATGATATGTTTCTGCCCATCTTTGTTGTAAAGATATAACAAGGTAACATTTGGATCTCTTTAAGTTTAAAAATTTAACCAGTTCAATCATGCCAAGTAAAGTGTTATGTGACTGTTCCAAGCAAGCAAGTATTTAAATATGGTAAACATTCAAACTCACTCAAAAAACTATTTAGTTCACCCACTAGAAAAAAAATAGTTAACTGCTCTTTTTGTGATTTTTTGATATTTATTTGAAAATATGACTGCTCTAACCAAAATAATATATATGAATGAAACCTACCATCATTTATGGAAAGATTATCTAAGGATTGGTTCGATGAACTGATTGGTAATTTCTCCTGTGATTTACTGTACAGCATGGAACCAGAATCTGGTTGGAATGACACTCCTCCTACCCCTGATATATAAAGATAAGTATTATTTCAGGTAGAGTACAACCTATCTTAACAGTCAAGCCTTTCATCATCTTTGCTAGCCAAGTGTTACGGTCAGGTCCCCCCTATCTTCATGAGTATCGGATCATAACCCTTGGCTAGCAAAGGTCTTCAAAGACAAGTTCTCTTAAGTAGCATTTATTGTTACACGTAAACTAATATTATAATATTTTCACATACAAATACATGTCCTACATGCTGTAGTCTACAATATATTTATATAACTGAATATTACAATTTGAAGAATTAAACTTCTTCGTAACTTTTTTAATTAAACTTAAAAGAAAGACCACTTTAAAAAGAGTAATTATTCAGATTATTATTCAGATAATTATTCATATTATTTAGATTAGAATATTAATGCTAGAGTAAACAGTCAAATGGAAAGTATCACTGCTATTTTAAGACTATTACATACTCCTGAGTCCATGTTTCCTCTCAAAGTGAAAGTGAACTCACAAACCCTCACTTGGTAGGATGCATGTATAATTATACCAAGTCTTTTAAACCTTAATTGTATCTTGTAATGTTTACAGTAAAACTTTCAACAAAAAGAAACAGATGAACACAATTTTTTTTTATTTGACCACTGATTTGAGGTAACCATATATATATCAAGTACTCATTGAGATCAATAGGTAATTTCTGCATAAACACATATCTGCATACAATCTAATTAAAATTATATCTTCACTAAAGGGGGGAACCAAGTGAAGATATAATTTTAATTAGATTGATCTGCAAACAAAATCAAAAATATAGATGTTTTCACTTGTTGTATAATGAAGTGTGGAGAAAATAGTCTAGAAATATAAATGTATATTAACTTAATCAGAGTAGGCAGAATGCCCCATTACCACTGCAAAGCTCTTTTGAATGATTATGTTAAAAGGCTAAAGATAGCAAACAATTCAAACAAACTTTGACCCATCCTCACAAGTCAGTTTTTGATTGGCTAAATCATACCTTAATGTAGCCAATCAAAAGCTCTGTTTCATTCACGACTTGGTTAAGGGATATCCTGATGTGGATTGTAAATAAACCAAACGGATGTGTTGCAAAGACCATGTGAAAATCAGTGTATTTTGTACAGTAGTGTTACTAGTTTGTTATTATAGCGTTATTTATTAGTTGCATTACGTTTTCTTACCACTAAAGAATGAGTAAGAATGACTACTGCCAAACACATGATTCTTTCAAGCAATTTCATTTGTTGATATTTTGAAGGATTGACGTCATAAGAAAATCTTCTAGCCTGGGAATTTCCTAGCTAAGTTTGTCAGGGTTTCGTGGACACAGAAACCCTGACTTGTGAGGATGACTTTGACCTGACTGATTTTAAATCTTATTTCTTTTACACAGCCTCCTCAAAAACAATATAGAATTAACATTCTGAGAGTTCCGTTGTCACATTTTTATATAGGAACATCTAGTCTATAATTTAATTAAATATACATATTTTCATTACAATTAACATAACATTTTATTTATTCCATACAAGATTTCTTACTTATTCAATATGCATCATGCTGAATAATACTTAAAGTCATGCATCTGTTTTATAAAAACACTTAACAGAGGAACAAGGGAAAAATATCAAATATAAAAGAAGCATGAAAAAAATGTGCATACATTGTATCTGAGTATTTGTGTCTTTTGAATCTGGAAAAAAGTCAAGGTTGCCAAGTTAATAAAAAAATATCTAATGAAGGCTCTGTTAAATTTCTTTCATCTTGGAATTCTTGCAGGCTGCCCTTTCATTACAAAACTTTAATGAAAATATGAAAACTCAAATTGAAACAATAACCAACAATTTTACTATTTTTATGTAAGTATGGAAAAATAAGTATCGGGAACAAACACAAACTAAATAGAATTACAGTCAAACCTGTCTTAGCGACCACCACCATATAACGACTTCCTGTGTTATGCGACCGTATTTATTTCTCCTGAGCATTTTCCCATTCATTTTACCTTTATATAACGACTCCCTGTCTTACGCGACTAACGACCGTGTTTTCCGTTCATTTTGACCAAGAAAACCTGTCTAAAACGACTATCAGGACTGTTAAGGTCATTTAACAATAAATAAACCCTGTCTGACGAAAAGAAGATTCATACAGTAGACCATTGCGGTCAATTATCAAGCTTCTTCGAAACGGAAAACTAAAGTTTGAAGCGATCAAAAAATGTTTTATTATCTTAGAAGCGAAGTTCAGGTTGCCCTGTAAAATTTGAATAGTCGTAAATGTCGTTATTCGATTTAGTTGCCATTCGGTTTGGAAATGGTGATGTTTCTCACAATGTCGTGTTTATTGACGACTTTCCAATTTAAAAAACGCCACCTAGTGTCCACTTCCTGTACTAAAAACTGTGGCTACAGCCGCAGTTTCTTCGGTTGAAAACTTATGAAATGGACAATTACCTTTGATAAATTTTAACGCTTTATGTTATTTAAAGGTATCAAAATCTAATTGAAGATGTTATTAAAACCCATGCTGTGTAAACATGATTGTTAATTAATTAACCATAATGTTTATTACCGGATTTACCTGATGCTAATCAAAGGTAGAACCCCAGCTGTTTTATAGCTTAATTAAACAAGCTTACCAGTGACATACATGTTCCAATATTCAAACTCACCTGTTGCCTATGGCTATAGTAACATCTACTAATGAGGTTAATTACTTAGTAGATAATTTAATTGGCATAGACGAACAATACAAAAAACAATGCAAAATCTTTATTTCAATATCATAGTCTTTTAGTGATGATAGACATAGTTTTTTTAACTGGAAGTAAAAAGGGAGATAAATCATGTAAAACTGGAAATGGGTCAATTGTACATTCACGCCATTTTGTTTTACCAAAAGGGAAATAATCAATACGAAACCGTTGTACACTGGTTCTAAACCGACTAGAACTTTCTACAAAGAGCGTATTGTTAAAACACAAGAAAACCAGTAAAGCAGGTACAAAGAAAAATACAACAACTGAATGTGGGAATAAAGTTGACCTGCTTTAATACAACCGGAAATCAAAAATGCTCATTATTGTTGTATATGTTGTACTTGCGTTATATACATAAAATAAATGTTATATTGTACTTTTAACTTAATAAAACAAACAATACACGCATACAATTCACTCTTTCACAAGCTGACAACATGACTGTGTTGACTGGTATGCAAACATCATGACCTGTGTATAAAGACCCCATGTCTTATGTGACCTTTTTTACAATTTCCCTTCAAAGGTAGCTTAAGACAGGTTTGACTGTATAAACATTTTAAATTTTTAAATCGAGCCTCAGTGGCAGAGTGGTTCATTCAGTTAGTCATATCAACTATGAACTACTGGCATGTCAAGCCTGAGTTTGTGTCTTACATCAGACAATGTGAGATGCACTCCAATCTTTATAGCTGAAAGTAGTATTACATGTAAATATGAAACAAACTAACCATTTAAAATTCCATAATGAAACATTATCTATTCAAGTCATTCAATTATTGCTGACAATCTTAAAAGTTTGTTAGTGAAACAGATATAACTTTTCACAAGACAAACACATTTAATATAATGCCCTGAACCAAATGTTTGCAATAAGGTGAACTTTACACTTACCAATGGTAAAACTTTGTGACCTTGTATGAGTCATCTGGTGCACTGGGTGTGGCCTGTCTTTGGGTGTGTCATGTGAAAAAGATGCTTTGATTGGTGGATGGTAAGGAAAGGGGGGATCAGTAACTGCTTGTTGTCTGGATGTGGCTTTATATATAAAAGCAAGCTTTTAAACATAAAATCGTTTTCAGGAAAATAGACATAAAATGAAAAACAACTATTAAAATAATATATGACATGCAACATGCAGAATGATGAATTGGTTTTCATAATAAATCAACAAAATTCGTTTGATAAGCAGGTTCTATGAAGGTAAATAATTAACATGCTTCAACGAACACAAATAAGAATAAGAACAATTAATTAAAAAACATATATGTAACCAAAAATATCTGACAGCCACAGCAGGCTGGACATTGGTGGACTGTCCACAACAGGCTGGACTTTGGTGGACTGTCCACTGCTGGCTGGAGTAGAGAGTCAATCCAACTGATCTGTAGTGTATGTATGCAGCAATAGCAATTTGAAGGACACAGTTACATAATCATCAGAGATATCGATATTCCACTCAGAAGTATATGGAAAGGAAGGAATGAAGTTGAGATCCACAACCATGATACTTTTATTTACATGATTGCTGTATCTAATGAACTTTAATATTTATATGCTGATTTTATAACATCCTGAACCATACAAAGTATTCTAAATGAAGACAATATTTACCTGTATCTACAGCAGGTGTTCCATCCCAGTTTATAGTGTCCGAGTTATCTTCTTCATCTTCTTCAAATGACTTCAACAATTTCTTTGACTTTCGTAACTCGTCTGCTGTTTCCACTGACACCTTTAACAAAAAGTACATTTACTTTTAGAAGTTGATTAATGATTGTTAAATGTCAGTGTTGGGAGTAAGGTATGACATAAAATAAAACATGTTCTACATTGTACTATATTTTGAGTGCATATTTTCTGCAGTTCCAATTTTTACAAAAAATTGGCGCAAAGAACTGTCACATAACACAATGCTGTAACACAGAAATCCAATATAAACGCACCATATGTGACTTACAACAATTAAAATAAAATCTGACTGTACAACTCAAACATCAAGAGCACTCTTCTGTATGGTTTAGAGACATAGAAAACAAACAAATCACTGCAGAGCAAGTTTCAAACCTTTATCAACAACTGCTTAAGAAGAATTCTGCATATTCGCTGGCCTGAAAAGATCAGAAACAAAGAAATATGGGAGCGAACACACCAAACCCTATACAAAAGGAACTTCAAAAAAGGAAAATGGAGGTGGATAGGATATACTTTACGAAAACCTAAAGATGTCATCACGAGATATGTCCTGCAATTGAACACTCAAGATAAAAGGAAAAGGGGAAGGCCAAAGAACACCTGGCCATGAACATGATGAAGTGTAGCAGACGAAATGAGAACAAACAAGTACAAGTGGCAAGACCTGGAGAGATTGGCACGAAGACAGAGATGGAGGAGTACCATTGATGGCCTTTACTTCTCTCTAGAGTAATTAAGGCTTAAATCAAGCCAGTCAGAAAATTAAATGTTTAAAACGTGCTCTGTAACAATATTAGTGATTTTATAAAGATGAACATCTTCTATCTTAAAATGATATACTATTAATATTGAAACAAAAAAGATATAAATATTGAAACAAGAAAGACAACCAAAGCTTTAAATAGAAACAATTTGTAATAGCCACAGTATTAAGATAAAAAAAAGTCTGTAGTCTTACTGTATCATCAAATAAATTGAAAGCCTTATTTTTCTTTGCTCTTGATGTCTCCCAGTATTCATCTTCTTCAGAATTCTGCAATAAATGAAAATATTCACATTAACCAAAAAATTAACAAGAGAACTGTCTGGTTATTTTCTTCCTATTATAAAGTACAACTCTAAAAGTCATACATGTAATATAACAACAAAGTTACCAACTGACCATTTGCTTGCTTTATGTGGAGTGAGCTGTATTTCAGCTTCACAAAGGTAACAAAAAACTAGAGTAAAAAAAACTGTGAGCAGTGCTCACCATTGATACCCCCCGCTCCATGATTTCTTCAAAAATGCACATGTTCTTACTTATGAACTTGAAACTTAATCTAGTGCAGGACGAGTTACATGGGAACCCCATCCCTCCCCCACCTCAAAGAATAGCAATGTCCATTTTTTTCTGTGGGAAAACCCACATATCATTCCTATCAAAATGTTAAATATCAGGTGCACAATGGCGCTATGTGACAAAGATTCTGTTTAAGTTTCATCAAATTCCATTCAGTGGTGTAGGAGAAGTTGCACATAAGAGATGGGTATCCCCTTTTGTCAATGACAATGTCCATGTTATTCTATGGGAAACCCCAAATATCATTCCGATCAAAATGTTAAATATCTCCTGCACAATGGCACTATGTGACAAGGATTCTGTGTAAGTTTCATCAAATTCCATTCAGTGGTGTAGGAGGAGTTGCACATAAGAGATGGGTATCCCTTTAGGTCAATGACAAAGTCCATGTTTTTCTATGGGAAACCCCAAATATTATTCTGATCAAAATGCTAAATATCTCCTGCACAATGGCACTATGTGACAAGGATTCTGTGTAAGTTTCATCAAATTCCATTCAGTGGTGTAGGAGGAGTTGCACATAAGAGATGGGTATCCCTTTAGGTCAATGACAAAGTCCATGTTTTTCTATGGGAAACCCCAAATATCATTCCGATCAAAATGTTAAATATCTCCTGCACAATGGCACTATGTGACAAGGATTCTGTGTAAGTTTCATCAAATTCCATTCAGTGGTGTAAGAGGAGTTGCACATAAGAGATGGGTATCCCCTTAAGTCAATGACGAAGTCCATGTTTTCTATGGGAATCCCCAAATATCATTCTGATCAAAATGTTAAATATCTCCTGCACAATGGCACTATGCGACAAGGATTCTGTGTAAGTTTCATCAAATTCCATTCAGTGGTGTAGGAGGAGTTGCAAATAAGAGAAAGTGTAACGGACTGACAGACGTACGGACACCACGATCACTATATACCTCCAGCTTTTCAAGCGGGGGGTATAATAAATCAATTGGAAAAGGGTTGGAGAAATGAAAGGAAATATTTAATAGGCAGCTCTGTGGATTGATACATGGGAATGATCACCAGTACCCACAATCTGATATTCCAAGTATTTTCCATGCTTAACATGTCACCAAATGTTACTTCTTTAATTATTTTAAGCTTATTAAATAATTAGTACATTTTAACTTTGCCGATTAGAAAAGTAAATTTGAATACTGTAGTTCTAGTTTTATATTACTCATGCTTGTGTCCTTTGTGTAGTTGAATGGTAACTGTAATACTAATTGTAATTTGCACAGTTTTACTTGTTACAAAATACAGAAAATCTACTCCAGGATTTGTAGACATAAAATGTCAAGCTAGCAAATATTTTGTCTTATCCATCAGCAACCAATTTTCTTTATGAAATCAAAATCATGAAACCAAAGTATTTTTCTGCAAAAACTTTAAGGCAGAATGTAAGCAGTACTCAGAAACGTATGCAGACATGACCTACTGTGGAATATGCAAGTACCGTACATATTCGCACATATACTGGTTTTGCCTGTTCTTGTTTAGAGTAAAATATTATGGAATAAAACTTGCTTTTTTATGCAATAGATACTATTTTATTTATTTACCCATTGATTCATAGATAAACTCCTAAAAACTTGCAAAAAATTACAGGTAAGCATCCGGTTATTGCAAATCTTCAAATTTTTCAAACGACCTCGTTTTTGACATATTGTATACGACATCACCAGTTCTAGATAATGTATGTGTAATTAGCTATGAAGGGTGATTCTGACAATAAAATACCATAAAATGTAATAAACAATATTATTCATGTAAAATTGTAAATTAATGGAGAATTGCTTTAAAAGATGGGACCCGTCTATAGTACTATAAATTGAAGAAATTTTACGAGGAAAGGTTTCAGAATATATGGTACCATGTATTTGGGATAATTTTAAACATCTAAACACAGAAAATGTCA